>JAEPBF010000129.1:0-455179 GCA_019739055.1 Passiflora organensis | reverse complement strand
ATGTTTCGAAACACATAAAATTTTAGACATCGTTGCCAGGGAATCAGCCAGCCAAAAGTTACACTCAAGTCACGGTAGTTTTATGCCTAGATCATCATGGACCAGCTAGTTGTCCCTTTTGATCCAGAGATCGAGACAACTTACCAGAGGAATAACACCGCGTGTCATCGGAGGAAAGCTCAGTCCGCTGGTCCAGTCTGTTTGAATTCAAGCCATGAGTTAAAAGAAATCGAGTCCACCACAAGTTCTTTCTCCAACAAGTGACAAACCCTATTTATGAAATCTTATATTCTTCATAGCGGATGTCAACAATCCGCACGTAGGTGTTGGTGTAAAATTGAATTTATATTTAATCGCAAACGCACGACTATCAACAAGTAATATAGTTCAAAAGAACGAGTATCGATCCCATAAGGAAAGTCTTTTAAAACCAATCAATTTGCCTAACTCACTATTCTAGTTAAATGAATTGAAAAAGAGTTGTAATTACACTAAACTTAAAACCTAAGTTAACTAGTTAGATGTTAGAGTTAGGGTTGTTAAATAATTTGAAAACCAATCCAACTATTGTTTAATTCCAATATTCTGTACATGTTCTTGATGATCTTTTAATCTCCTAATATCCTTCTAGACTATTAGGAGTTAATTTAGATTCCCAACTAACTATATTCCTTTGATAATTGAACTTCTGAGTTGTTTTTCCCAATCAATATGAACCCTAGATTTGGCAGATATATTCCTATTCTACCAAGTTCTAACCTATTGTCAAAGTTTAATTGTTATTCCGAATCAATTAAGTATCTATGGACAAACTAGCCAAGTCTGTTAATTAATCAAGAATAGAAATAGGGTTAAAAACTTATAATAAGAACACAATGAATTTGAATCCCAGTTTTACGTTAAGAAATTAAGATTGCAAAAGACGAAGGGAAAGAATTAATCAACATCTTTTGCAATTATGATTTCTTAACGTAAAACTGGGATTCAAATTCAAATGGACATACCAACATCTTGATCTCTGATGGATTGACAGCCATTCTGAAAATAATAAAGAAAGCACATACAGTCTTTATTGAAAAATAATACAACTCTGATATCTATTTTATAGTTAAAAATAAATGGATAGTCTTTATCCGTATCTAATCGTCCTTATATGCGTATTTCTGGGCTTGATCTCGTACAACTGACCAGTCGGTGTATGTGAACCGACTGGTTCATTGATGTTCGGAACGAACATCTTATTTTCCCATTTGATGAACCGACTAGTCGGTGTTCTCCAATAGATCGGTCGATTGTGTAAGGGCCCCGAATCCTAACCTATTCATATTTTCTGCTGATAGGCTCCTCACCGTCGTGAAACCCAAATAAACCCAAATACCAGGACCTATCTAAATTCCACAAGGCTTATCCATCTAATTTCTGATTTTAGCAAGTTCATTCTTTTAAAATTTTGGAGCATGTTAATATTGGACAAACATTCTGGATTCATATGGAGTGAATAAAACATCATCAAAAAATTTTATGATTAATCAAAGGAACCACAACATTTAAGTCACATAGGGATCTCAAAATCTAGCAAATAAATCCCTAGTAAGTTTCGGTAACAAGCAAACAAAAGAGACATTCTAAAAACCAGAAAGCGGTCTAATCAATCTTCATGTTATATGCGCAAGCAATAAAGGAAACAAGTATGCAAATATGATGCAATATCTCCCCGTCGTTCAGCCTTAATCTCACACACTGGTACCACGAGCAGAGAATGTACCTAAGCTTGAAAAATAGTGAAAACAATAGGATGATATTACAAGAATCTCAGTAAGGTCACAATATCATAATATCCACAGAAATCTTAAACAAACATCTCCCAAACAACATCAGATCAGCCTATACAATTATAGGGTATCACACATTCATCATTCAACTAAAATGGGATAGTGTGAGACCCCGATTTTGAGTCTTAGAAGTCCAGAATCCAATGAAAGTGAAATAACAGTTTTTACCCTGAAGAAATGGATGTGTGATGGCCAAAAATGGTATGGAATGTCCAGTAATCATTTCTGGTTTCATTTCTCTTTAATTTGGTTCCATATTGGTTGATATTTACCTTAGGAGATAAAATTCCTAAAATTAAGGAAGATAATTCCATAATTTAATTCCGGTAATTATCTTACTTTAATCTAGCCTTTAAATTAGGGAAATTAATCCCATAACCCCCTTATATAATGAGGTAGCCAGCCACACTTAGATCTTACACAAAAAATACACAACAAACCCTACACCTCCCTACACTTATATCCTTTGTCGGAATTCTTCAAATAATAGCTTGTTGGAAAGCTCTTTCCATCCTCTATCTAGCTACTTTTGTCCGGTCATCAGAAGGTTTGATTTTCCTTGTTGAAATTCTTCCTTCAATTAGTTTCTGTTATTGTTCCCCTTGTTCGTAGATTGTTTAGCATCCATTCATGTTGATATATCATGAATTCATCCTTTGAATCTTCCCTATAAATGAAATCGAAATGCCTTACCCTTGTCTTATTGTTGTTGATTTTGATCAATTGATCAACTTATTGATTTCTGATGTTGTTCCTTTTGATTGTATATGGTATTAACACCTAATCCTTCCTTCTTAACATGAAATCACAATCCCTATAACTTGTTAACATGAAATCGCAACCCCTATAGCTTGTTAACATGAAATCGCAATTTGCTTTATTGCTCTATTGTTAGTGCCGAAATTTATATGGTTGATTGAGATGGTAATTCAGGTTAAATCTTGTTAAGTTCTTGGGTATTACATCATACATTTGAGAGGGAGGCATCTGCAGTATCTGATCATTGGTTTATGATAGGTTTGCTGAGTGAAATTGGTAAGGATATATGGTATTTAATTAGTTATTGAGTATGCATGTTTAGTTTGGTTTTTGTCTTTGCCTTATGATGTGATAGGCTTGCTGATTAGCTTGTGTGCTAACCTTTTTACCCATTATGCAGCGAAGCGTTGGACAAAACAGGTGGATGAGGATGACCTTTCCTGATGATGAGTTTAAGTGATAAATTACTTGCCTGTGTACTTCTGATTTTCAGAAGTGTTTGTAGTCCATTCTCAGCCTTATCCCTTTTTGGTTGAATGATGATTGTGTGATTCGTTTTAAATGTTTAGGCTGATCTGATATTTTGTGGGAGATATTTGTTTAAGATTTTTGTAGATCTTATAATGTTGTAACCCTACTGAGATTCTTGTAATCTCACCCTATTATTTTCACCAATTTCAGGATTAGGTACATTTTCTGTTCGTGGTACCAGTGTGTGAGATCATGGCTGCACGATGGGGTGATATTGCATCATATTCACATTCCTGTTTTCTTGGTTGCTTGCACATATAACATGAACTTTAATTGGACTATTTTCTGGTTCTTTGAGTCCCTCCTTTGCTTGTTTGTTTCAGGATTATATTGGAGGTTTACTTGTTGGATTTTTATATCCCTATGGGACTTGTGTGCTGTGGTTCTAATTGTTCAATTTAAGGACTTCCACTGATGTTTTATTCACTCTGTATGATACTAGAATCCTTGTCCAATATCTTGCTCCAATTGTTATAAGTACTAGAATGAATATGCTAAAATTAGAAATTAGATGGATAAGTCTTGTGGGATACAAATAGGTCCTGGTTTTTGGGCTTGTTTGGTTTTCACGGTAGTAAGGGTCCTATTAGGAGTAGATAATAATAGGTTAGGAATTGGGGTCCTTACAGGTTTGGTAGCAGAGCATAGTTTAGGAGATATGATTTGTTATATGCTAAACTGTTTTGTTGGTTTTGTGTTTGAAGGTAGGTACATACGCACACACCCACTCAGTTAGGGGATAGTACCGAAAGTGATATAATTCTAAAAAGGGATTGGTTTGTAGGATTTAAATAATGAAATTGATAATTTTATTTGCTGTGTGTTTATGCGTTTTTTTATGCCTTGTATGACTTAATGTGTTTTCCTTTGTTTTGATGAGTCTTTGTTGTGTTTTCCTTGCTATTGCCGAATGCATGAGTGTGTGTTATGGAAGTGCCGAATGAGTTTGTTGCCAAATAATTGCGATGTGTTTTATGTTTATTACCGAATGATTATGTATGTGTTTGCTGCCTATTGTTGTGTGCTGCCAAGTGCTGCCCAGTTTTCCTATATGGTTGCCGAGTGTATATGACTGATTTGTATGCATGTTGAGTATGTTTCTATATGTTGGTTGCCGGTTATGATTTGTGTGAAATTTGTGTTTGCTGAATGCTTGATGATTGTTGATTGAGTGCTTATTTGAGTGTTGATGTGACTGCCAAGTATGTATTTACATGTGTGCATGTGATTTCTAAAATTTGCATACTTGTGTGCATGTGTATTTTGTTTTCCAGCATATGTATATCGTCCAGTGCTTGTCTCTCCACGAGGTAGCACTTTTTTCATAATTTTGTATTTGGATTATGTGTTGAGTGACATTGTGTGCTTGTATAGGGCAAGGTTGAGTGTTACAAGGGATCGATGGGGTAGGTATGGGGTTCAGGACAAATAGCAACCTGTGGAGCAACAGGATCCAAATGCACAAATTGAGAATGGAGGGCAAGCTGAGCCCGAAAACCAACCTGAGGCACCAACCATTGATCCTGTGATAGCAACAAATTCTAAATGTATTGCAAAGGATTGTTACGAATCAGCAATGTATGTAGGTGCAACTTCATAATGCTCCTGTACCCGCGTCCGTGGAAGAACCTATTCCCCTACTTGAACCTGTACAGCCGGTGCATCCTAAGGAAGTCGAGAGACTTCCAGCCATCATTTTGAAGATGCTGAAGGAAGCTCGTGTGAGACCCTGAATTTTGAGTCCTAGAAGTCCAGAAGCCAGTGCATGTGAAAAGATGATTTTTCCCTTGAAGGAAAGGATGTGTGATGGCCGAAATTGGTAAGAGTGGTATGGTAGTTAATTCTGGTATAAATTCCCTTTAATCTAGGTCCTTAAAGATAGGTAATTGCCTTAGAGATTAAAATCCCTAAAATATGGGAAGATAATTACAGAATTTAATTCTGATAATTATCTTACTTTAATTAAGCCTTAAAGATGGGGAATATAATCTCATAACCATCTTATATAAATAGAAACCAACCCCCACAAAAATTATTAATAGAAAACACACAAAAATCATATAGCCTAAAACCCTAACACTTCCCTATATCTACCAAAATTCGTTAAAATTTTAAACCAGCATAACTCACTCATCGCTTGTCGGATTCCTAAAAATAATAGCTTGTTGGAAATATCTCTTCATCCTATTTCCAACCAATTTTGTTTTTTTTTCAGGAGGTTAGTATTTCTTTCTCATAAGATAAGTCAAAAATCGGTGATGGAATTAGGTTTTCACCAAATCTTCTTGAACTTCAAAATAGCATAACTCTTTCATCGTTTGTTGTATTCCTGCAAATAACAGCTTGTTGGAAAGATTACTTCATCCTCTTTCCAATAATTTTTGGTTTTTTGTCAGGAGGTCAGTATTTATTTCTCATAAGATAAGTTGAAGATTGGCGACGGAATTAGGTTTTCTCCAAATCATCGAAAATTGGCGACAGAATTAGGTTTCCGCCAAATCTTCTTGAACTTAAAAATCGTATAACTTTTTCATCTTTTGTTTTATCTCTACAAATAATAGCTTGTTAAAAATCTCTTTTCATCTTTTTTCTAACCATATATGTTTTGTTGTTTGGACGTAAATATTTCCTTGTCTAACGTTAAGTCGAAAATCGGCGACGAAATTAGGTTTTTTTAAGATTTCTACAGTTTTTATCTTCGGTTGGTTTCTGTTGTCGTTTCGCGTGTTCTTATGATTGCTTAACATCTGTTTATGATGTATGATCATGAATTTTCTTCTTTTAAACTTCTCTATGCTTAAAGTCGAAATTTTCCTATGCCCTGCTTTTAGCGATGAAATTTGCATAGTTAATTGGAATGGTAATTCAGCTTGAATTTTGTTAAGTTCCTGGCTATCACATCACACATCCAAGGGGGAGGCACCTGTAGCATCTGATCACTGGTTTCTGATAGGTTTGAAGAGTGGAATTGGTAAGGAAATAGGGTATTCAATTGATTATTGAATATGTATGCTTAGCTTGTTTTCGTCTTTGCCCGGTGATCATATAGGTGGTTCGAAATTACCTAATAAAGGCAAAGGAGTATCTTCTTGTTTAGAGACAAGAAAGGTAGGATCTACGCTTCATCGGTTTCTCCAGAGACCCCTGTTATTTTCTTGATGTTATTGATACCTGCCCTAGTTGTATTGCATGCAATTTGATTATAGGCTGAGAGTATGAATTTCGAATTGAGATATGGATCTCATACGAGATATCAAACCCATGAATTAGGTATTGAATGCCTGAGTTGCATATGTTATGTGAATTGAATATGTTGATTGTGTTCTGACATGATTGAGGATACCTTGTTGTGGTATTATGCTTTGTACTTTCCTGTGTGTGCTTATACGTGTTTGTGTGACAGAATCCTTTTTCGGTGGCCATTCTGGGTAAGCGATGATGCTCCTAGGGAGAGGAGAGGAGAGGTTCTTACTGGTATGGGAGTTGTATAGGTGGCAAAGCCCAGCATACGCGCGCTGGATGTCTGGTCCTTGTGTGGCCGGAACCCTGTTCTTTTGTGGCAGGAAGCCCTTATCCTTGTGTGATTTGGGATGCCTTAGTCTCTGTGTGGCTTGGGAAGACTTGTCCTTGTGTGACAAGACGACTGAACCCTGTCCTTGTGTGATTTGGGATGCCCAAGTCCGTGTATGGCTTGGGAAGACTTGTCCTTGTGTGGCCAGACGACTTACTAGGCTTACTGATTAGCTTGTGTGTTAACCGTTTACCCTTTGTGCAGTAAGCCTTGGACAACACAGGTGGAAGGGGATGATCTTTCTTCTTTATTTCCGAGAGCAATCTGACGAGTTCTACCTGCCTGTGTACTTCTGATTTTTCGAAAGTGATCGTAGTCCTCCTTCAACCATAGATTCGGCCCTAACTCCTTTCTGAATGATTCTTGAATTGTGTGATCCTCTTTAGATGTTTAGGAATGATCTAATGCGAATTGGGAGATTTGTGTTTAGGGTTTCTGCAAATCTTATGATGCTGCGACCCTACTGAGATTCTTGTAATTTTATGCTGTTGTTTTTATCATTTTTGAGGCTTAGGTACATCCACTGTCCGTGGTACCAGTGTGTGAGATCAAGGCTGCAAGGCGGGGCGATATCGCATCACATTTGCATACTTAATCCTTGTTTACTTGCACATATAACATGAATGATTGGGCTACTTTCTGGTTTATTTTCATATCCCTCCTTTGCTTGCTATTTCTGAAATATGTTAGAGGATTTCTTGCTGATTGTTTGGATCCCTATGGAACTTTTGTGTTATGAACCCAATGATTTAATCTAAAGACTTCTGCTGATGTTTTATTTACTCCGTATGTTAATAGAATATTTGTCCAATATCATGCTCCAATTATTGTTAAACATTTAAATAAACATGCTAAAAATCGGAAGTTAATGGTATGCCTGGTGAGATTCAAATAGGTCCTAGGTGTCATTTGGGCTTATTTGGGTTTCACGGCGGTGATGACCTTAATCGGAGCACATAGTAGTAGTTAGGAAATGGGGTCGTCTCAGCTCGACAGCTCGAATGTAAAAATTTCAGTTGTTCAGCCAGAGCCGCAGTGGCTCGTGAATGGATGGACACTTTATGCCGCGTGTCCCTATTTTTGCATATCTCGGATGATGACAAGGTTTCCATCACTACTTTCCTACATGAGGGAGAACCTCTTGCATGGTGGGCAGCCGTAAGTTTGCGGTTCGGGATTATGTGCCTATATTGGAAGAATTCTGACAAGAATTTGCTGAAAGATTCTACACCCGATTCCATAAAAGCAAGTAGCGACAAGCTTTCTACAAGCTTGAACGGGGCACCCGTTCTAGTCTAGAATATGAGAAGGTACTGAGGGAGTTGTCCCGATTGGAACCTAAGGAGGATCGTTAACCATACTAGATTGCGAGACGATATCAGAATGGGCTGAGTACCGAAGTCAAAACCATCATTGGTATGACATTGGTGCAAAATTTGCAAGAGTTAACCATTGCCATGACTAAAGCCGAAAAGATCGTGCAAACTAGAAAGCCGTCCATAGCCACTAGAGGTGGATCTTTCAGGCGAGATTTGAAGTTCAACTGACGTACAGGACCCTATCCTTTAAGGTCATATGCTCCGAAAAATAATGGCAATGGAGGTAACAACAAGAAGAATTTTTTTGGTTTAAATTCCAATGGATCTACATGGAAATCTTAGTAGCGTCAATGTTACAACTGTGGCGAGATGGGCCATCTTTAGAGGGGATGTCCAAAACCAAGGCATATCACAAACGTACCTAGTGCAGGCCGAGGTGGGTATACTAACCCAACAAAACCACCAACACGCGCACCAGGAGGACCACCCGATCGATCCACAAGTGAGGCACAACAAAGACCAACGAGGCTATTCACCCTAACTGATATAGAGGTTAGTCCTGATGTGGTGATAGGTACTATTTCATTCTTTTCTCAAAATGCTAAAGTTTTGTTAGATCCCGAAGCAAACAGGTCATTTATAAGTCCAAGGATAGCACTTAGCACGGATCGGCCTCTGTCTCCCTTGTCTCCTCTTATTGCGGTTTTGACTTTTTTGGGAGAGCAACTGATTTGTGATTAGTCTACATCGGCTGTGTTGTACGTATGGGTTTGAATGTACTTGAGGTGGATCTGATTCCATTGGACATCCGAGAGCTGGATGTGATCTTAGGCATGGACTGTCTGGCAAAATATCATGCCCGAATGGAGTGTTTCACCAAGTGTGTGTGGTTCATTTTTCCTAATGGTGCCGAGTACTGCTTTAAAGGTGATAAGTGAGTTGTCCCAACTTGCATGATTTCCTGGCTTGATGCGAAGCGATTGATCAACAAAGGATGTACAACGTACCTTGCGCATGTGCATGATGTTTCCAAAGAATCCTCAGATCTGGATTCTGTTCCAGTAGTTCGTGAATTTCCATATGTATTTCCAGAAGACATAGTCGTTTTGCCTATAGCAAGGGAAGTGGAATTCAGAATTGAGCTAGTGCCGAGTACGATTCCGATTTCCATTCCTCTATATCATATGACTCCTGCAGAAATGAAGGAACTGAAAATGAAATTAGAAGATTTGCTGGATTGTGGTTTCATCCGACTTAGTGTGGCACCTTGGGGAGCACCTGTCTTTTTTGTGAAGAAGAAAACTGGTTCATTGCGATTGTGCATCGACTATCAATAGCTGAATCGTGTGACTGTGAATAACCAGTACCCTTTGAGCGTATTGACGACTTGTTCGACCAACTTCAGGGTGCAGCTATTTGATGAATGCACCAGCCGTTTTCATGGATCTGATGAATCATGTGTTCTGTGAGTTTTGGACAAATTCGTGATAGTCTTCATCGACGACATTCTGATTTATTCAAAATTGGAAGAGGAGCATGTCGAGCACTTGAATATTGTGTTGAATATTCTGAGGGATCGGCAGTTGTTGGCAAAGTACTCTAAATGCGAAATCTGGTTATGCGAAGTTGGTTTCTTTGGCCATGTTGTTTCCGCCCAAGGTGTGTTAGTTGATCTGAAGAAAATTGAAGTCGTAGTTGCTTAGGAACCCCTTCGAACTGTGTTTGAAGCCTGTAGTTTCCTTGGCTTAGCTAGATACTGTCGCCGCTTTGTGGAGAATTTTTCATCACTTGCTAGACCATTAATGTGCAAAGGAGAGCCATTCGTATGGAATGAGAAATGCTAGCGAAGTTTAAAAAAATTGAAGAACCGGTTGGTTTCCGCACCAATCCTCTCCTTTCCAGTCGGTGGGAAAGAATACGTGGTGTACAATGATGCTTCAAAATCTGGACTTGAATGTGTATTGATGCAGGATGGGACAGTTGTTGCGTATGCCTCCCGACAGTTGTGACCGCATGAAAGCAACTATCCTACACATGATTTGGAGCTTGCAGCCATGGTGTTTGCGTTGAAAATATGACGCCATTATTTGTATAGCGAGACATGTTGAATCTTCACCGATCACAAAAGCTTGAAGTATCTGCTTACACAAAAAAATTGAACATAAGATAACAAAGATGGGTGAAACTGATTAAAGACTATGATCTGATCATCGAATATCATCCTGGAAAAGCGAATGTTGTCATTGATGCCTTAAGCCAAAAGTTTCATCCTCCTTCTTCATCGGTTTTAGTTTACAAGCACACCCAATACATGCCAATGTTTCTGGACTTGAAGGCTACACATGTGAATCTTGGCATTGATTTTTCTGGTTCATTGTTAGCACGAATCGAAGTCACGCCTACCTTGATTGAGGATATCCGGAGTCAGCAACTAGAGGATGGTAAACTGGTTGAAATTCGGAAGAAACTATCAGATAGTGTTGATGCCATAGTCCGTGATTTTAGAGTGCGAAATGATGGAGTGCCTATCTTCAAAAATCGGGTATGTGTTCCACAAGATATTGATATTCGTAATCTTATTTTGTCTGAGACACATAGTTTGAAGTTCGCTATCCATCCTGGTAGTACAAAGATGTATCGAGATTTAAAGGAGCAGTATTGGTGGCCGAACATAAAGCGTTACATTGCTGAGTTCGTTTCCTGATGCCTCATATGCCAACAAGTAAAGATCGAGCATCAAAGACCCGTTGGTTTACTCAAGTCACTTCCGATTCCATAATGGAAGTGGCAGCATGTTACGATGGATTTTGTGACCGGATTGCATAGATTGCAGTGAGGATGTGATGCCATAGATTCGGTAGATTGTAGTGGATCGATTGACAAAATCTGCACACTTCCTACTTGTTCGTGTGATAGAGACACCCGATAAATTGGCTATTCATTACCTGGATGAGATTGTTCGATTACATGGAGTGCCAGTTTCCATCGTTTCAGATCATGGCCCTCGTTTCACATCACGATTTTAGGAGAAATTCCAGAAGACAATGGGTTCAAGATTGAATTTCAATACAACATTTCATCCTCAGACTGATGGTCAATAAGAAAGGATGATTTAGACACTTGAAGACATGTTACATGCGAGTGTACTGGACCAACATACTGGTTGGGAGTGATGCCTACCATTGGCGGAATGTGCTTACAATAATAACTTTCATGTAAGCATTAGTATGGCACCTAATGAAGCACTATATGGGAGACATTGTAGAACTCCCATTTTCTGGAATAAAGTAGGTGAGAGACGCCTAGACAATCCGGAATTGATTGATCAAGCAACGGAGCAACTGAATTTGATATGACAACGGCTAAAGACAGTGCAAGATTGGCAGAAAAAACTATGTCGATAATCGACAAAGGGAGCTGGAATTTGCTGTAGGTGACAAAGGCAGCTGAATTTGATATGACGACGACTAAAGACAGTCGATAATCTCTGATGATGGCAAGGTTGCCATCGCTACTTTCCTACCTAAGGGAGAAGCCCTTGCATGGTGGACAGCCGTGAGTTTGCAGTTCGGAGATCTTTTGCCTTCATAGGAGGAATTTCAGTATGAGTTCAATGAGAGGTTCTATACGAGATTCCATAAAAACGAGCAGCAACAAGTTTTCTATAAGCCTGAACAGGGTGTGAGACCCCGAAGTTTGAGTCTTAGTAATCTAGAATCCAGTACAACTGAAATGACCATTTTGTCCCTTGAGAATTGGATGTGTGATGGACAAAAATGGTATGAAATGTCTAGTAACTATTGCTGGTTTTAATTCCATTTGATTTGATTCCTTAATGATTGATAATTACCTTAGAAGATAAAATTCCTAAAATTAAGGAAGCTAATTCAGAATTTATAATTATCTTACTTTAATCTAGCTTTTAAAGTAGGGAAATTAATCCCATAATCACCCTATATAGAGAGAAATCCGGCTACACAGAAAGTACACAAAATTCATCAAACCTCGAACCCTACACCTCCCTATTGTTGCCAAAATTCCTTCAACTTTAAAATAGCATAACTCTCTCATCCTTTGTCAAATTTTTGCAAATAATAACTTGTTTGAATGCTCTTTCTATCCTCTGTCTATATATCTAGTTTTGATCATCAGGATATTAGTTCTTCATTGTTTAAATTTAAATTGTACATCGTTAGTGTTTCTGTCGCAATTATGTGATTTTGACTTCAGTTGATTTATGTTGTTGTTCCTCTTGTTCATATGATTGTTTAGCATACATTCATATTTTATAATCATGAATTCATTCTTTGAATCTTCCCTATACATGAAAATGGCATGCCCTATTTTTATTACCGAAAATTTTATGTTGATTGGGATGGTAATTAATGTTGTTTCTTGTTAAGTTCTTGGCTATCACATCACACATCCAAGGGGGAGGCACCTGCAGCATCTGAGCACTAGTTTCTGATAGGTTTGGTGAGTGGAATTGGTAACGAAATAGGGTATTTACTTGGTTATTGAGTATACATGCTTAGTTTGGTTTTGTCTTTGCCTTATGATGTTATAGGTGGTTCGGACTCATTGAATAAAGGCAAAGGAATAGCTTTTTGTTCAGAGACAAGCGATGTACGGTTTATGCCTCATCGGTTTCTCCAGAGATCCTTGTTTCTGGTTGTTATTTTCGATTCTTGTCTTTGTATTGTTGTATGCGCATATGTGAGATGATGTATGCATGAGTTGCGGATTGATTTGAGGCTTACTTAGGCAATTTCAAACCCTTGAGATAGGTTATATGTGCCTAAATTGCATGTGTTGTGTGTATTGAACATGCTTGATTATGTTCAGACATGATTGAGGATACCTTGTTATGCTATTGTGCCTTATACTTGCCTGTGTGTGCTTGTATGTGTTTGTGTGTCAGGATCCTTTTCTGGTGGCCATTCGGGGTAAACGCTAATGCTCTTTGGGAGAGGAGAGGTTCTTACTAGTATAGGAGTAGTATGGGTGGCAATCCCCACTATGTGCATGCTCGATGCCTTGTCCTTGTGTGGCAAGATGCCTTTATTCTTGTGTGGTTTGGATGTCCTTATCCTTGTGTGGTTTGGATACCCTTGTCCTTGTGTGGTTTGGATGCCTTGTCCTTGTGTAGCAAGATGAATAGGCTTGCTGATTAGCTTGTGTGCTAACCTTTTTACCTTTTGTGCAGTGAAGCCTTGGACAACACAGGTAGTAGGGGATGGACTTTCCAGTTAATGAGAATGATTGATGATTTACCTGCCAGTGTACTTCTAATATTCAGAAGTGTTTGTAGTCCAGCCTCAGCCTTAGCTTTCAGCCTTATTTCTTTTTGATTGAATGATGATTGCGTGATTCATTTTAGTTGTATACACTGATCTGACATTGTTTGGGAGATGTTTGTTTAAGATTTCTGTAGATCTTATAACGTTGTGACCCTGCTGAGATTCTTGTAATCGCATCCTGTTGTTTTTACCATTTTTCGGGCTTAGGTACATTTATTGTTCATGGTACCACTGTACGAGGTCAAGACTGCACGATGGGGCGATATTGCATCACATTGGCGTTCCTGTTTCCTTTATTGCTTGCATATATAACATAAACCTTGATTGGACTATTTTGTAGTTATTCGTGTCCTTCCTTTACTTGTTTGTTTCCAGATTACTTTGGGAGGTTTACTTGTTGAATTTTTAGCTCCTTATGGGACTTACGTTGTAATGACCCCAATTCCTACCTATTAAAATTTGCTCCGATTAAGGCCATTACCGCCGTGAAATCCAAACAAGCCCAAAGACACCTAGAAACTATTTAAATCCCACCAGGCTTACCCATTAAATTCTCTTTTTTTTTTACTTTTAGCATGATCGTTCTATATGTTTAATAACAAATGGAGCATGATATTGGACCATCATTCTGGTATCATACGGAGTGAATAAAACATCAGCGGAAGTCTTTAAATTTAATTATTGGAATCAAAACACACAAGTCCCATAGGGATCCAAATAACCAGCAAGAAATCATACAATATGTTCCAAAATATAACAAGCAAAAGAGGGATCTTGAAAAACCAGAAAAATTAGTCCAATCTATTATCATATTGTATGCGTAAGCAACCAAGGAAATAGGAATGCAAAGGTGATGCAATATCGCCCCCCCCGTGCAGCCTTGATCTCACACACTAGTACCACAAACAGTGAATGTACTTAAGCTGGAAGTGTGCATATTTCGTCAGTCAATCCACGATCACCCAAATGGCATCAAATCCTTGCTGAGATTTGGGCAAATCGCTCACAAATTCGATCACCACATGCTCCCACTTCCATTATGGAATCGAAAGTGACTGAAGTAAACCAGTGGGTCTTTGATGCTTGATCTTCACTTCTTGATATATGATGTAAGGAGCCCAAATCCTAACCTACTATTATTTGCTCCTAATAGGACCCTTACCACTGTGAAACCCAAACAAGCCCAAAAACCAGAACATATATGAATCCCACAAGGCTTATCTATCTAATTTCAGATTTAGTATATTCATTTTTTGAACATATAACAATTGGAGTATGATATTGGACAAGCATTTTGGTATTATACTGAGAGAATAAGACATCAGCGAAAGTTTTTAAATTGAACCATTGGAAACATAACACACAAGTCTCATAGGGATAAAAAATCCAACAAGTAAACTATGAGGACCCGATCCCGGATACCGGACCTCACCGCCGTAGGACTCGAATTGACCCCACCGAGGGACCAACCAGAACCCTACAAGGCTTCTCTTACAAAATCCATAAAGTTATAAAATTCTGGTTGCCGTTTATCAGCAATACAACCAAGTTTATTGGATTCTCATATATTCAAGGAAACCCTTACACTCATGAAAAATTGTTTGAGCATGGTTCTAAAATCTTTGTATTTGTAAGGGGTTTGAAAATATTTATTAAAAGAACAACTTAGATTATTTCAAACACCAAGTTGCGAAGTTGTTTAGCGGAAGGCTTTGTAAAAGAGAAAAAAAAACATTTATTTTGAAAACACACAATCCGGGAAAACATTTCAACAAAAAAATAAAACAATGGAAAACCAAATCAACCCAAAAAGGATGAAAGTCCAGTCCAAAGTATTTATTACAGTCTGAAATATAAATATCAAAGAAATGTAAAATGCATGCAAACCACAAACACAACTGCATAGCCATAGTTCAACACCTACTGTTCGATGTTCTAGGGGAGGCTAGGCTTTTCCTCAGCTGAACCTGAAAGGGATAACAAATGGGGGTGAGATCACTAGGACCTCCGTGAGAGACACAACATCATAAGCGTTCACAGGGAGTGAGTAGAGGCAATACGAAAAACTTTTTCTTTTAAAATGCAAGTATAAAACCGGTGTAAGTAACATGAATAGTGAAAGTTCAAAAGTCAGACTCAACGGTCTAAAATGAGTGGTTACGGTAAACGCATCAATTCGTATTGAGAAATCCCACGGGACAGACATAAAACACCACACGAATCGGTTCGGCGCGTAGAACCGTCGGAGGCCCAATGGCAGTAAAGTTTGAGTTAATACAAGTTATGTTTAAATGTCCCACCGCCATTGTTGTCTGTGGAGCGGAGGGAATACACACGTCCTCCACACTCCATACTCACGACCTGTGATCAAAGGTCACATAACGCAACCATACAACTCCCTACGGTAAGAATCGCTCCCCTACTACGGGACGTCCGAATACTTACCTCGCATTGGCCAAGCGCTTCGTGTAATTCACGGTATCATATCTCTCATATATATACCCACCAACATGCCCCAAAATTCATAAAATCATTTCAATGGGATAATTTACACATGTTCAAAACATCATACAACACATGTGTATAGAAATGGTAAAGTAACCAAAAATCATGCTAAATCATCTTTCATAAATTTTTTTTTTTCAAACATGCATCCTTGTAAGTTCTTAACACCCAAATCATGCCAAAACAAAAAGGAAAAACACTTAGAAAACGGCATGTGATACTCGACAACATCAAGTGTAAACATCACCCATCCAAGTTTCTATTCTTCATCTTAAACACATTTAAACATGTGGGTAGTTTTCACGCATATTTCACAAAACCAAAAACACATACATAAATATTAATTTTCAAACACATGCCGAGTACATCACTAGTCGCAATTAAACCATTTCAAGCATGCCTCATACTCAAAACCAAAACAAAATCATTTATGTAAACTATATTAAAAGTGAGTAGCCGATCAAACCGATGATACGAAGTCTCCCACCTTTTGTCTCTGATCACGGAGTCCTTTCCTACAAGCCCTGCTATGCCTACCATTAAGATCGTAACATACTCATGGTTAGGATCCATCAGCTCCATACTCAAATTCAAAGAACACTTATGGATCTAATTGACCCAAGTATATATATATATATAATCACTAATCAACAACTCACCTTGATGTATCTTGTTTGATTGTGATACTTGTGGGTCTAAGGGTACTTCCGATAGGTTAAACTTAACGATTTCTCATGAAAAAAAGATAGAAAATCTACAAGTTGCGGAAACTGTAGGGTGACGAGTTTGGTTTATGAACTTGGGGAATGAATTTCTGGATTCAGTCTTGAGTTTCTTGGCAGGTTTGTTCAAAGAAGAGTTCAAAGTATCAGAGAGGGTGTTCAGATAGGCTTAGAGAAGGAAGAAAAATTGAAAAAGATAGATACCAAGATCAAGAACAGATGAGTTCCAAAAGATAGAAGAAAAGGTCTGGTTGTAGCAGCACAAGTTTTGGTTGGTATTTCAGGTGAGGCTTCTGGTGACTTAGGTGTACATTCAGGCAAGCAAGAATAGACCAGAAATTGAAAGAAAATGCATGCCAAAGATAGGGAAAGTCGGACTCAAGAGGGGACACACAAGAGAAACCAGAATTTGCAAGATGGTGAGTGATCTAGGGCTTCCCAAACCAATGGCAATCAGATGAAAGTGAGTGGGAATCTTGCAATGGCAGACAAGGGTAAGTGGAGAGGTGTGTTTTAGCTGGAAAATGAGAGAAAAATTCTGGTGGGAGGGCCAGGAAATGATGCTTAATCAAGTGTGTTAGGGGAAGGTTGAAGTTTGAATTAATCATGTGTGTAATGTCTAGTTAGGTGGGTTATTAACCAATATAAAACAAAGAAAAATTCAAACGAATCACCACCAGGAGAGGAATTCCGACTTTAACTTGAAAAGAAAAGCATCAGGTATGAAAATGGCAGACAACTTTGATTTAGAATGTGGCCTACACAAAAGGTTAAGCATGTGAAGGCAGATTTGAACAATAATGGCACAACTAGACACTCAACTTGTATAAACACATAAGGGACCCAAATTATGGCTGTATGTGATGTGGATCCTGAGGTAAGTATGGTAAGGTAATGTAGGTTTAATCCAGGTGAAAATCTTATGTAATTACCCACTGTAATTTTTGAGTTACGGTACGGTAAAAAATCAGGGATTTACGGTGATCAATTGTTTTTGTGACTGGTGTAATCTGATTTTACTCTATGATGATTGTCTAATTACATGGCCAATTTAATCAATATAGAATGAGTACATTGGGCCTTAAGAAATTTCCGAATGGACTTGGGCCTTGGGAATGGTAATTGGACCGAAAATATGAAGATACGAATCAATTACGGTCAACAACAGTTTTACGATCGGACAATTCGTAAAACTGCGTCATATAAGTAGTTTATATTTATGTTAATTGAGAAGTTACATTGCCAAGAATCTAATTACTCACTTTTACCTTTCATAGGGTTACTCAGGTGTCTAAGGTTCACTCAGGTCCATCTAAATCGTAAAATGTTACCGTCACACGGTAAACAAAACTCATCCGGAGTCCTCGACGGGGTAAAACTCGGGGACTTACCAAACTAATACGGTAGAAATGGATACAGTAAAAATTTAGGCATTGCCGAAATGACTCGTACGGGCGTCAAAGTCATTAGCTAATAGGTCTAGTACATATCTAACACTCAAAATGCTGAAAAATAACTTATACGATAAAAATAAAAGGAAGAATAACTGATGGAAACCTCTAAAAGAGCGAGGTCTCACATAAACCTCCAATATAATCCGTAAACAAACAAGCAAAGGAGGGACTCGAAGAACCAGAAAACAGCCCAATCAAAGTTCATGTTATATGCGCAAGCAACCAAGGAAATAAGAATGCGAATATGATGAAATATCGCCCCGCCGTGCAATCTTGATCTCACAAACTGGTACCATAAACAACGAATTTACCTAAGTCTGAAAAATGGTGAAAACAATAGGATGAGATTACAAAAATCTCAGTAGGGTCAGAACATCATAAGATCTATAAAAATATCAAACATCTCCAAAACAGGAAAGGCCATCCTTTCCACCTGTATTGTCCAAGGCTTCGCTGCACAAATGGTAAAAGGTTAGCACACAAGCTAATCAGCAAGCCTATTCATCTTGCCACACAAGGACAAGGCATCCAAGACACACATGGACGAGGGCATCCAAACAACACAAGGATAAGGGCATCCAAACCACACAAGGATAAGGGGATCTTGCCACACGAGGACAAGGCGTCTAGCCATACAAAGACTAAGCATCCAGCAAGCTCTTGCTGGGAATTGCCACCCATACGACTCCCATACTAGTAAGAACCTCTCCTCTTCCAAGGAGCATTACTGGTTACCCCGAATGGCCACCGGAAAGGATCCTGACACACAAACACGTGCAAGCACACACAGGGAAGAGGTATCCTCAATCATGTCAGAACATAATCAACATGTTCAATGAACACATCACATGAAATTTAGGCATACATATCCTATCTCAAGGGTTGGAAAATTCCTAAGTAAGCCTTAATTCAATCCACAGCTCATGCATTCACTATCTCACATATGAGCATACAAATATCAATCACAAGTACCAAAATCAACAAGCAAACAACAAGGATCTCTGAAGAAACCGATGAGGTATAGATCCTACCTATCTTGTCTCTGAACAAGAATTTATTCCTTTGTCTTTATTCAAGGGTTCTGAACCACCTACAACATCATAAAGCAATGACAAAAACCAAACTAATCATGCATACTTAATAACCAATTAAATACCTTATTTCCTTACCAATTCCACTCACCAAACCTACCACAAACAACTAATCAAATGTCGTAAATGCCTCTTCCTTGAATGTGTGATGTGATAGCCAATAACTTAACAAAAAACAACCTGAATTACCACCCCAATCGACCATAAAAATTTCAGCACTTAGAATAGGGCAATAGGGAAAATTACAATTTCATGTTAACAAGCTACAAGGGTTGCGATTTCATGTTGATAAGGAAGGATTAGGTGTTAATAACACATACAATCAAAAGGAACAAGAACAAAAATCAATAGGTGTAACGACCCTAATTCCTAAACCATTATTAATTGCTCCTATTAAGGTCATTACCGCCGTGAAACCCAAATAAGTCTCAGCGACACCTAAGACCTATTAGAATTTCACAAGGCTACTCATATGATACCGATTTTAAGCTTATTTATTTTGTTGCTTATCAATCAATTGGAGCATGCTATTGGACACATATTCTGGTAACATACGGAGTAAATAAAATCATCAGCGAAAGTCTTAAATCTATCCATTGGGTTCATAACACACAAGTCCTATAGGGATCCAAATAACCAGCAAGAAATTCATCAACAATTTCCAGAAATAGCAAGCCAAACGAATGCTCAAAAATAAACCAGAACATCATCCAATCTTTCAAGTTATTTGCGCATGTAACAGGTAAGTGTTTATGATGCGATATCGCCCCGCCATGCAGCCTTGATCTCACACACTGGTACCACGAACAGAGGGTGTACCTAAGCCTGAAAAATGGTAAAAACAACAGTATGAGATTACAAGAATCTCAGTAGGGTCGCAGCATCATAAGATCTACAGAATCCCTAAACACAAATCTCCCGAATTCACATAAGATCATTCCCTAAACAACTAAAGGGATCACGCAATTCAACAATAAACAAAGGAGGTTAAGGCCGGGATTATGGCTGAGGGTGGACCACACTTCCGAAAGTTCAGAAGTACACAGGCAGGTGAAATACAACAAAATCACACACAATGATGAAGAAAGGCCATCCCCTTCCACCTGTGTTGTCCAAGACTTACTGCACAAAGGGTAGATGGTTAACACACAACTAATCAGTAAGCCTTTCACCTTATCCTCGCAAAGATAAGTCGACTAGCCCCACATGGACAAGTCTTCCCTTAGTTGCAAGTAGGGCATCCCCAAATCTCGCAAGATATGGGCTTCCTGTCTCGCAAGACAGGGATTTGGCCACCAAGGACAGATATCCAGCGTGCACTTGCTGGTTCAACACCCATACACCTCCCATAAATCGATAAGAACCTCTCCTCTCCCTAGGAGCATCAGTTCTTACCCTGCGTGGCCACCGGAACAGAATCCAGACACACAAACACATACAAGCACACACAGGCAAGTACAAAGCACAATACCACAATAGGGTATTCTCAATCACGTCAGGAAATAATCAACATATCGAATTCATATAAAAATAGTATCCCAGGCACTCAATCCCTAACTCAGGGGTTCTATACAGCCTAGGAGATTCATATCTCATTTCGGATTTCATATTCTCACCACATAATCCAATCACAAACAATACAACAAAGGCAGGTAACAAAAACATCAAATAAGAGCGGGGGTTTCTGGAGAAACCGATGAGGCATAGATCCTACCTCTATTGTCTCTAAACAAGAAGCTACTCCTTTGCCTTTATTAAGTAAATCTGAACCACCTAAATCATCACCAGACAAAGACAAAACAAACTAAGCATGCATATCCAAAAATAAATTGCATACTCTATTCCTTACCAGTACCACTCACCAAAGCTATCAGAAAACCAGTGATCAGATGTTGCAGGTGCCTCCCCCTTGGATGTGTGATGTGATAGCCAGGAAATTATCAAGGTTCAACCTGAATTTACCATTCCAATTAACTATGCAAAACCTATTGCTAAAAGTAGGGCATAAGACGATTTCGTCTTAACCTAAAACAACGAAGTATTTACATTCAAGATGCGATTAACATAGTTTTAGAAATAGAATGAAAAGATCTTTCCAACGACATATTATTTGCAAGATTCCAACAAACGAGTAAAAAGTTATGCTATTTTGAAATTCAAGAAGATTTGGCGGAAACCTAACGCGGCCGCCGATTTTCAAAGTAACATTAAACAACGAAATACTAACCTACCGAAGAATATCAAAATATGGTTGGAAATAGAATGAAGAGAGCTTTCCAACAAGCTATTATTCGTAGAGATCCAATGAACTATGAGGGAGTTATGCTAGTTTAAAGTTTCTGCAAATTCTGACGGCTAATGGGAGGTATAGGGTTTTAAGCCTATACGAATTCTGTAAGGTTTTAGGGGAAACTTTTGTGGGGTTGGCTTCCTATTTATATTGAATGAGTTTAGAATTAGGTCTACTACTTTTAATCAATCTATCAATTCAATACAATCTACCAAATAATCAAAACTCTTAAATTACCTTCCTTAATTTTTTTAAGGTAACTATCTACCTTAAAGGATGTTTTCCTAAAACGATTACCCATCTACAAGATCCTAAATCAAAAGGAATTAGAAGCAAATTAATTTACTGAACAATCTTACCAATTTCGGCTATCACACATCCTTCTCTTCAGGGCAAAATCGTCTTTTCACCTGCACTGGCTTCTGGACTTCTAGGACTCAAAATTCGGGGTCTTACAATAGGTTAATCAATTGATCAAAATCGGCAACAATAAGGCAAGGGTAGGGCATGCCAATTTCATGTATATGAAAGATTGAAAGAATGAATTCATTATATTACAACATGAATGGATGCTAAACAATCATATAAACAAAAGGAACAACAACATTAATCAATTGAAAGAAGAATCACACAAGTTGGCACCAAAGTCGATGAATTACGACTTGTAATTTCAAAAGGAAAAACTAACCTTCTCATGACCATACAAAGGCATCTGGATAGAGGATAGAAAGATCTTTTCAATAAGCTATTATTTTCAGAATTCTGTCTAAGGATGAGAGAGTTATGCAAGTTCAAAGTTAAAAGAAATTTCAGCAGCAATAGGGAGGTGTAGGGTTTGATGTTTGACGAATTTTGTGTATTTTTGGTGTAAGATCTAAGTGTGGCCAGGTACCTCTTTATATAGGGGGGTTATGGAATTAATTTTCCTACTTTAAAGACTAGATTAAAGTAAGATAACTATCAGAATTAAATTTTGGAGTTATCTTCCTTAATATTAAGAATTTATCTCCTAAGGTAATTATCAACCAATAAGGAATCAATTCAAAGGGAAACGAAACCAGAAATGGTTACTAGACATTCCATACCATTTTCGGCTATCACACATCCATTTCTTGAGGGGAAAAATAGTCATTTCACCTGCACTGACTTGTGGACCTCTAGGACTCAAAATCGGGGTCTCACATATGAGGGATCAGGAAACGAATTCAGTGATGTGGCGCTTTATGTCTGGCCACCAATATTATTCTTTCAAGTCTGAGTACATCTTAGTGCTACCAGAATAACTACAAAATTTTGAACTAAGCATCTTAGGAAAAATTAGATTGCGAATATCAACATCTTGTGGCACACGTACCCAGTTTCTGAAGACAAGAACTCCATCATCTCACACTCTGAATTCACGAGGTATGGCATCAACACCATCATATAGTTGCTTCCGAATGTCAGCCAATCATGGATCTTCTGATTACTGATTCTGGATCTCTTCAATCAAGGTAGGCGTGACTTTGATTCGGGCCAACAATGAAACAAAAAAATCAGTGCCAAGATGCACACGTGTAGCTCTCAAATCCAACAACATTGGCATATATTGGGTGCGCATGTAAACCATAACCAATGGGGAAGGAGGATGCATCTTCCGGTTTAAGGCATTTGCCACAATATTTTCTTTTCCTGGATGATATTCAATGATCAGGTCATAGTCTTTAATCAGCTCCACCCATCTTCATTGTCTCATATTCAACTCCTTCTGCGTAAGGAGATACTTCAAACTTTTGTGGTCAGTGAAGATTCTCCATGTCTCGCTGTATAGGTAGTGGTGCCATATCTTTAATGCAATCACCACGGCTGCAAGCTCCAAATTATGCATAAGATAGTTGCTTTCGTGCGGTTGCAACTGTCTGGAAGAATGAGCAATGTCTTTCCCATCTTGCATCAATACACATCCAAGTCCGGATTTCGATGCATCATTGTACACCATGTACTTTCTTCCATCGACTGGTAAGGTAAGAATTGGTGCAGAAACTAACTGGTTCTTTAATTCTTCAAAGCTTCGCTGGCATTTCTTGCTCCACATGAACGACTTTCCTTTGTGTGTCAACTTCGTCAATGGTCCAACAAACGATAAAAAATTCTCCATGAAGCGATGGTAGTATCCAGCTAAGCCAAGGAAACTGTGAACTTCAAATACAGTATATGGGGGTTCCCAAGCAACAACGACTTCAATCTTCTTTGGATAAACTAGTAATACCATTCAAAGAAACAACATGGCCAAGGATACCAACTTCTCGTAACCAGAATTTGCAGTTGGAGTACTTCACGAACAAGTATTGATCCCTCATAATGTTCAGCACAATCCACAAGTGCTTAGCATGTTCTTTTTCCGACTTTTAGTAAATCAGAATGTCTTCGATGAAGACTATCACAAATTTATTCAGGAACTCTTGGAATACACAATTCATCAGGTCCATGAACACGACTAGTGCATTGGTCAAGCTGAATGGCATAACCAGAAATTCATAGTGGCAGTATCATGATCTGAATGTTATCTTCGGAATATCAGCTTCACGAACACGCAACTGATGCTATTCTGATCTGAGATCGATCTTGGAAAACAAGGCTGCACCATGGAGTTGGTCGAATAAGTCATCGATACGCGGTAATGGATACTTGTTCTTCATGGTCACACGATTCAGCTGCCGATATTCGATGCACAATCTCAGAAAACCATCTATCTTCTTCACAAACACGATAGGTGCTCCCCAAGCTGACACATTGGGTTGGATGAAACCATGATCCAACAAATCTTCCAATTGCGTCTTCAGTTCCTTAATTTCCGCAGGAACCATACAATAAGGAGGAATGGAAATCAGATTCATACCTGTCACTAGTTCAATTGCGCTAGTCCGGGTATGTCTTCGGGAAACACATCCAGAAATTCAAGAACTACTGGAACAGAATCTAGATTCTAGAACACTTTAGAAATATCATGTACATGCGTGAGGTACGTTGTGAGACCCTAAATTTTGAGTCCTAGAAGTCCAAAAGCCAGTGTAGGTTAAATGACCATTTTGACTCTGAAGAAATGGATGTGTGATTACTGAAATTGGCATTGAAGGTTTAGCATTCATTTCTGATTTCCTTTCCCTTTGATTCATTTTCTTATTGGTTCAATCCTATCTTAGATGGAATTTCCTAAAATTAAGGAGATAATTATAGAAATTAATTCTAATGATTATCTCCCCTTATCTAGCCCTAAAAGTAGGGAAAATTAATCCTATTACACCAAACATAAAGAGTAGCCGGCCATACTTGTCCACACACACAAAAAAACACAAAATTATCGACCGATCAAAGTGTACACCCTATCCTATTGATGCCAAAAATTACCTAGCTTTCACCATGCCGAATTCATTCATTATTTATCAGATTTCTACGAGTAATAGCTTGTTGGAAAGCTCTTTTCATCCTCTATAAAGCTATACTTGTTTGATCATCAGAAGGTCAGTCTTTCTATGTTAAAATCCTTGTCGTAATTCTCTTGAAATGTGTGCCAAAATTATGTGATTCTCTCTTCAATTTGTTTTTGTTGCTGTTCCTTTTGTTTCTAAGATTATTTGGCATCAATTCATATTGTAACATCATGAGGACATCCTTTTAATCTTCCCTATTCATGAAATCGACATGTCCTACACTTTTCCCTATTATTGCTAATTTTGATCAATTGACTATCCTATTGGTTTCTGATCTTATTCCTTTTAATTATCTATGTTATTAACACTTGATCTTTCCTTATAATCATGAAATCTCATTTTCCCTATTGCCATATGTTAAGTGCCGAAATTAGTAAGGTTAATTGGGATGGTCATTCAGGTTGATTCTTGTTAAGTTCTTGGCTATCATACCACACATCCAAGGGGGAGGCACCTGCAGCATCTGATCACTGGTTTCTGATAGGTTTGGTGAGTGAAATTGGTAAGGAAATAGGATATCTACTTGATTGTTAAGTATGTATACTTAGTATGATTTTGTTTTTTCCTTATGATATTTTAGGTGGTTCAGATCCCTTGAATAAAGGCAAAGGAATAGCCACTACGAATTTCTAGTTATGCCATTTGGTTTGATCAATGCACCAGCCATGTTTATGGAACTGATGAATCGTGTATTTCGAGAGTTCTTAGACAGATTTGTGATAGTCTTCATCGATGACATTCTCATTTATTCAAAATCAGAAGAGGAGCATGCTGAGCACGTGCAGATTGCACTGAATTTTATAAGGGATCGGCTGTTGTTCGCAACGTACTCCAAATGTAAATTCTTGTGCACTTACAGATTGCACTGAATTTTATGAGGGATCGGCTGTTGTTCGCAACGTACTCCAAATGTAAATTCTTGTTACATGAAGTTGGTTTTGTTCGCCATATTGTTTCCACCCAAGGTATGTCAGTTGATACGAAGAAAATTGAAGCTGTAGTTGCTTGGGAACCCTCGCAAACTGTGTTTGAAGTCTGTAGCTTCCTTGGTTGGGTCGATACTACCGTCACTTCATGTAGAATTTTTCATCACTAGCTGGACCAATGATGAAGTTTACACACAAAGGAGATCCATTCATGTGGACCGAGAAATGCCAGCGAAGTTTCGAAGAAATGAAAAGCTGATTGGTTTCTGCACCAATCCTTACCTTATCTATTGGTGGGAAAGACTATGTGGTGTATAGCAATGCATCAAAGTTCAGACTTGGATGCATATTGATGCAAGACAGAAAAGTCATTGCCTATGCTTCCCGATATCTGCGACCTCACGAAAGCAACTATCCTACGCATGATTTGAAACTTGCAGTTGTGGTGTTTGCATTGAAAATATGGCGCCACTGTGAGACCCTGAATCTTGAGTCCTAGAAGTCTAGAAGCCAGTGCAGATCAAAAGACAATTTTTCCCCTGAAAGAAAGGATGTGTGATGGCCGAAATTGGTAAGAGTTGCATGGTAGTTAATTCTGATTTTAATTCCCTTTAATCTAAGTCTTAGTAGCTAGATAATTTCCTTAGAAATTAAAATCCCTAAAAATAGGGGAAGATAATTAAAGAATTTAAATTTGGTAATTATCTTACTTTAATAAAGACTTTAAAGTAGTAATCTTAATTCCATACCCATCCATTATAAATAGGAAGCCAACACCACAAAAATCATTCATAGAAAACACACAAAACTCGTATAGCCTAAAACCTTTACATCTCCTTATAGCTGCCAAAATTCGCTGAAATTTCAAACCAGAATAACTCTCTCATCGTTTTTCAGATCCCTGAAAATAATAGCTTGTTGGAAAGCTATCTTCATCCTCTTTCCAAATTTATTTTGTTTTTATTTGGGAAATTAGTATTTCTTTCTCTAAGGTTAAGTTAAAATTCGGTGGCATAGCCAATTCTTCTTGAACTTCATAATAGCATAACTTTTTCATTGTTTGTTGTATCTCTACAAATAATAGCTTGTTGGAAAACTCTTTTCATCCTCTTTCAAAAATATTTTTTTTTGTTTGGATGTTTGTATTTCTTTGTCAAAAGATAAGGTGAAAATCGACGGCGGAATTAGATTTTTGGCGGAACTGCCAAAATCTTCTTAAAATTCAGAATAGCATAACTCTTTCATCGTTTGTTGTATCTCTACAAATAATAGCTTGTTGGAAATCTCTTTTCATCCTCTTCTAACCATATCTTTTTTTTTTTTGGACATTCGTATTTCTTCTTCAAAAGATAAGTTGAAAATCGACGGCGGAATTAGGTTTTCGGCGGAACTGCCAAAATCTTCTTGAACTTCAGAATATCATAAATCTTTCAAATTTTTTTGTGTCTCTACAAATAATAGCATGTTGGAAAGCTCTTTTTATCCTCTTTCCAAACATATATTTTTTGTTTTTTGGACATAAATATTTTCTTGTTTAAGGTTAAGTTGAAAACCGGCGACGGAATTAGGTTCTTAGATTTCTACAGTTTTTGTCTTTGGTTGATTTCTGTTGTCGTTTTGCGTGTTATTATGATTGCTTAGAATCTATTCATGATTTATAATCATGAATTTATTTCTTTTAAACTTCTCTATGCTTAAAGTCGAAATTGTCCTATGCCTTACTCTTATCGACGAAATTTGCATAGTTAATTGGAATAGTAATTTAGGTTGAATCTTGTTAAGTTCCTAGCTATCACATCACACATCCAACGGGGAGGCACCTGGAGCATCTGATCACTGGTTTCTGATAGGTTTGGTGAGTGGAATTAGAAAGGAAATAGGGTATTCAATTGATTATTTAATATGCATGCTTAGTTTGTTTTCGTCTTTGCCTGGTGATAGTATAGGTGATTCGAAATTACCTAATAAAGACAAAGGAGTAGCTTCTTGTTCAGAGACAAGAGAGGTAGGATCTACACCTCATCGGTTTCTCCAGAGAACCTTGTTGTTTTCTTGATGTTTTTGATACCTGCACTTATTGTATTACATGCGATTTGATTGTAGGGTGAGAGTATGAATTTCGGATTGAGATATGGATCTCATAGGCTATATCGAACCACTGAGTTAGGTATTGAATGCCTGAGTTGCATATGTTATGTGAATTGAATATGCTGATTGTGTTTTGACATGATTGAGGATACCCTATTGTGGTATTATGCTTTGTACTTGCCTGTGTGTGCTTGTACGTGTTTGTGTGTCAGGATCCTTTCCCGGTGGCCATTCGGGATAAACGCTGATGCTCCTAGGGAGAGGAGAGGTTCTTACTGGTATGGGAGTTGTATGGGTGGCAAACCCCAGCATGTGCGCATTGGATGTAATGAGCCCAATTCCTAACTATTATTAAGTGCTCCGATTAAGGTCATTACCGCCGTGAAACCCAAATAAACCTAAATGACACCTAGGACCTATTTGAATCTCACCATGCTTATCATTATCTACCTTTTTTTAGCATATGTATTTTATTGCTAAACAACAATTGAAGCATGATATTGGACAAACGTTCTGGTAACATACGGAGTAAATATAACATCAGCGGAAGTCTTAATTTAAATCATTGGGTTCATAACACACAAGTCCCATAGGGATCCAAATAATCAGCAAGAAATCCTCCAACAAATTTCGGAAATAGCTAACAAAGGAGTGTGCTTGAGATAAACCAGAAAGTAGCCCAATCATCCATGTTATATGCGTAAGTAAAACTAGTATGCAAATGTGATGCGATATCGCCCCGCCATGCAGCCTTGATCTCACACACTGGTACCACGGACTGTGGATGTACCTAAGCCTGAAAAATGGTAAAAACAATGGTATGAGATTAAAAGAATCTTAGTAGGGTCACAACATCAAGAGTTCCGCAGAAACCCTAAACACAAATCTCCCAATTCACATTAGATTATTCCTAATCAACTAATGGGGATCACGTAAATCCAGAAATCAATCAAAGAGGTTAGCGCCGAATCCATGGTTGAGGGAGGACTACAAACACTTTCAAAACATCAGAAGTACACAGGCAGGTGAAACTCATCAGATTGCTTTCGGCACTGTAGAAGAAAGGCCATCCCCTTCTACCTGTGTTGTCCAAGACTTACTGCACAAAGGGTAGATGGTTAACACACAAACTAATCAGTAAGTCTATTCATCTTGTCCTCGCAAAGACAAGTTAACTAGCCACACTTGGACAAGTCTTCCCTAGCCACACACGGACTAGGGCATCCCAATCCTCGCAAGGATAAGCGCTTCCTTCCTCGCAAGGCAGGGATCCGGTTTCGCAAGGATAGATATCCAGCGTTAGCTTGCTGGTTTGCCACCCATACAACTTCCATATCGGTAAGAACCTCTCCTCTCCCTAGAAGCATCAGCGCTTACCCCGAATGGTCACCGGAACAGGATCCTGACACACAAACACGTACAAGCACACACAGGCAAGTACAAAGCATAATACCACAACAGGGTATCCTCAATCATGTCAGAACACAATTACCATATTCAATTCACATAACATATGGCACTCAATACCTAACTCAGGGGTTCGATATAGCCTATGAGATCCATATCTCATTCCGAATTTCATACTCTCACCCTATAATCAATCGTATGCAATATAACAAAGGCAGGTAAGAAAAACATCAAGAAAATAATAGAGGGTCTCTGGAGAAACCGATGAGGCGTAGATCCTACCTCTCTTGTCTCTGAACAAGAAGCTACTCCTTTGCCTTTATTAAGTAAATCTGAACCACCTAAAATATCACCAGGCAAAGACAAAAACAAACTAAGCATGCATATTCAATAGTCAGTTGAATACCCTATTTCCTTACTAATACCACTCACCAAACCTATCAGAAACCAGTGATCAAACGCTGCAGGTGCCTCCCCCTTGGATGTGTGATGTGATAGCCAAGAACTTAACAAGACTCAACCAATTTTGGCCATCACATATCCTTTCCTTTAGGGGAAAAATTGTCTTTTCACCTGTACTGGCTTCTGGACTTCTAAGACAAATTCGGGGTCTCACACTGGATGTCTTGTCCTTGTTTGGCCGGAACCCTATCCTTGTGTGGTAGGAATCCCTTATCCTTGCGTCGTTTGGGATGCCCTAGTCCGTGTGTGGCTTGGGAAGACCTGTCCTTGTGTGGCAAGACGACTGAACCCTGTCCTTGTGTGGCAGGAAGCCCATATCCTTGTTTGGTTTGGGATGCTCAAGTTCGTGTGTGGCTTGGGAAGACTTGTCTTTGTGTGGCAAGATGACTTACTAGGCTTACTGATTAGCTTGTGTGTTAACCGTTTACTCTTTGTGCAGTAAGCCTTGGACAACACAGGTGGAAGAAGATGACCTTTCTTCTTCATTGCCGAGAGCAATCTGATGAGTTCTATGTAACGACCCTAATTCCTAAACCATTATTCATTGCTCCGATTAAGGTCATTACCGCCGTGAAACCCAAATAAACCTCAAAATCACCTAAGACCTATTAGAGTTTCACAAGGCTACTCATATGATACCGATTTTAATCTTGTTTATTTTGTTGCTTATCAATCAATTGGAGCATGATACTGGACACATATTCTGGTAACATACGGAGTAAATAAAATCATCAGCGGAAGTCTTAAATTTATCCTTTGGGTTCATAACACACAAGTCCCATAGGGATCCAAATAATCAGCAAGAAATTCAACAACCAAGTTCGGAAATAGCAAGCCAAACGAATGCTTAAAAATAAACCAGAACAATGTCCAATTTTTCAAGTTATTTGCGCAAGTAACAAGTAGTATTTGTGATGTGACATCGCCCCGCCGTGCAGCCTTGATCTCACACACTGGTACCACGATCAGAGGATGTACCTAAGCCTGAAAAATGGTAAAAAACAATGGTTTAAGATTACAAGAATCTCAGTAGGGTCGCAGCATCATAAGATCTACAGAATCCCTAAACACAAATCTCCCAAATCACATAAGATCATTCCCTAAATAACTAAAGGGATCACGCTATTCAACAATAAACCAAAAGAGGTTAAGGCCGAGATTATGGCCGAGGGAGGACCATACTTCCGAAATTTCAGAAGTACACAGGCAGGTGAAATACAACAAAATCACACTCAATGAGAAAGGCCATCCCCTTCCACCTGTGTTGTCCAAGACTTACTGCACAAAGGGTAGATGGTTAACACACAAACTAATCAGTAAGCCTTTCACCTTATCCTCGCAAGGACAAGTCGACTAGCCCCTCATGGAACAAGTCTTCCCTTAGTCGCAACCAGGGCATCCCAAAATCTCGCAAGATAAGGGCTTCCTGTCTCGCAAGACAGGGATCCGGCCTCGTAAGGACAGATATCCAGCGTGCACTTGCTGGTTCAACATCCATACACCTCCCATAAATCGGTAAGTACCTCTCCTCTCACTAGGAGCATTAGTGCTTACCCTGCGTGGCCACCGGAACAGGATCCTGACACACAAACACGTACAAGCACACACAGGCAAGTACAAAGCATAATACCACAACGGGGTATCCTCAATCATGTCAGGAAATAATCAACACATCCAAATCATATAACAATAGCATCCCAGGCACTCAATTCCTAACTCAGGGGTTCGATATAGCCTAGGAGATTCATATCTCATTCCGGATGTCATATTCACACTCTACAATCCAATCACAAACTATACAACAAAGGCAGGTAACAAAAACATCAAATAAGAGCAGGGGTTTTCTGGAGAAACCGATGAGGCATAGATCCTACCTCCCTTGTCTCTGAACGAGAAGCTACTCCTTTTCCTTTATTAAGTAAATCTGAACCACCTAAATCATCACCACACAAAGACAAAACAATCTAAACATGCATATCCCAAAAATCAATTGTATACCCTATTCCTTACCAGTACCACTCACCAAACCTATCAAAAAACCAGTGATCAGATGTTGCAGGTGCCTCTCCCTTGGATGTGTGATGTGATAGCCGGGAATTTAACAAGATTCAACCTGAATTTACCATTCCAATTATTTATGCACAACCTGTTGCTAAAAGTAGGGCATAGGACGATTTCATCTTAACCTAAACAACGAATTATTTACATTCAAGCTGTGATTAATATAGGGTTAGAAATAGGATGAAAAGATCTTTCCAATGAGATATTATTTGCAAGATTCCAACAAACGAGTAGAAAGTTATGCTATTTTGAAGTTCAAGAAGATTTGGCGAAAACCTAATTCGGCTGCCGATTTTCAAAGTAACATTAGACAAAGAAATACTAACCTCCTTATGGAAAAAAAACAATTTTTGGAAAGAGGATGAAGAGATCTTTCAAACAAGCTATTATTCGCAGAGATCCAATGAACGATGAGGGAGTTATGCTGGTTTAACGTTTCAGAAAATTCTGACGCCTAAAGGGAGGTATAGGGTTTTAAGCCTATACGACTTTTGTAAGGCTTTAGGGGAAAAATTTTGTGGGGTTGGATTCCTTTTTATATTCAATGAGTGTAGAATTATTTCTACTACTTTTAATCAATCTATCAACCCAATATAATTCACTAAATAACCAAAACTCTTAAATTACCTTCCCTATTTTTAGGGACTTAATCTTTAAGGCAACTATCTACCTTAAAGGATGGTTCCTAAGACTATTACCCATCTACAAGGACCTAAATCAAAAGTAATTAGAAGCAAATTAATTTACTGAACAATCTTACCAATTTCGGCTATCACACATCCTTCTCTTCAGGGGCAAAATCGTCTTTTCACCTGCACTGGCTTCTGGACTTCTAGGACTCAAAATTTGGGGTCTTACATTCTACCTATCTGTGTTCTTCTGATTTTTTGGAAGTGATCGTAGTTCTCCCTCAACCATAGATTCGGCCCTAACCCTTTCTTATTGGTTCTTGAATTGCGTGATCTCCTTTAGTTGTTTAGGAATGATCTAATGTGAATTAGGAGATTTGTGTTTAGGGTTTCTGCAGATCTTATGATGCTGTGACCCTACAGAGATTCTTGTAATCTCATACCGTTTTTTTTACCATTTTTCAGGCTTAGGTACATCCACTGTCCGTGGTACCAGTGTGTGAGATCAAGGCTGCATGGCAGGGCGATTTCGCATCACATTTTCATACTTGTTTACTTACGTATATAACATAAATGATTGGGCTACTTTCTGGTTTATTTTAAGAACCCTCCTTTGCTTGCTATTTCCAAAATATGTTGGACGATTTCTTGCTGGTTATTTGGATCCCTATGGGACTTGTGTGTTATGAACCCAATGATTTAATCTAAAGACTTCCGCTGATGTTTAATTCTCTCCGTATGTTACCAGAATATTTGTCCAATATCATGCTCCAATTGTTGTTAAACATTAAAATAAACATGCTAAAAGTCAGAAATTAATGGTAAGCCTGGTGAGATTCAGATAGGTCCTAGGTGTCATTTGGGCTTATTTGGGTTTCATGGTGGTGATGACCTTAATCGGAGAAAATAGTAATAAGTTAGGAATTGGGGTCGTCACAGCCACTATCTATATGGCAAGACGTGCCGAATCTTCACCGACCACAAAAACCTGATATACCTCCTCACGCAAAAAGAATTGAATATGAGACAACGAAGATGTGTGGAGCTGATTAAAGACTATGTTTTGATTATCAAATATCATCCTAGAAAGACAAATGTTGTTGCTGATTCCTTAAACCGAAAATTTCATCTTCCTTCTCCATTGATTTTGGTTTACATGCGCACCCAACAAGTGCCAATGTTGCTGGATTTGAAAGCTACCCGTGTGTATCTTGGCACTGATTTTTCTGGATCGTTATTGGCACGAATTGAAGTCATGCCTACTTTGATTGAAGAAATCCGGAATCAGCAAATAGAGAATCCAAAATTGGTTGAAGTTTGGAAGCAACTATCTGATGGTGTTGATGTCATAGCTCATGATTTCAGAATGCGAGATGATGGAATACTTGTCCTCATAAATCGGGTATGTCTTCCACATGATGTTGATATTCATAATCTGATTTTATACGAGGCACATAGTTCGAAGTTCGTTATCCATCCTAGTAGCACAAAGATGTACCGAGATTTAAAGGAGCAGTATTGGTGGCTGAACATGAAGCGATGGATTTTGTGATCTGTTTGCCTAGATCGCAGTGAGGATACGATGTCATTTGGGTAATCGAGGATCAATTGATGAAATATGCACACTTTCTTCCTATACGTGTGATAGACACACCCGACAAATTAGTTGTTCGTTACTTGGACGAGATGGTTGGTTTGCATGGAGTGCTAGTTTCCATCGTTTCAGTTTCAGATCGTGACCTTTCACATTATGATTTTGAGTGTGTTCAAGATTGAATTTCAGTATAGCATTTCATCCTCAGACTGATGGCCAATCTGAGAGGATGATACAGACACTCAAATATATGCTACGTGCGAGTGTGTTGGACCAACACACCAGTTGGGAGCGATGCGTACTATTGGTGGAATTTGCTTACAGTAATAGCTTTCATGTAAGCATCGATATGGCACTTTACGAAGCACTATGTGGGAGACAATGCAGAACTCCCATTTGCTGGAATTAAGTAGACGAGGGAAGCCTAGACAATCCGGAATTGATTAATTAAGCAACAAAGCAGCTGAACTTGATTCGACAATGGTTAAAGACAGCCCAGAATTGACATAAAAATTAAGTGTATAATCAACGAAGGAAGCTGGAATTTTCTGTAGGTGACAAAATGTTTTTGAAGGTCGCTCCTCGGAAAGGTGTCCTTCGTTTTCAGCAGCGAGGTAAGCTAGCACCTCATTAAATTGGTTCGTATAACATACTCGAGAGGATCGGCCATGTTTCATACCGACTTGCCTTACCTCCGAGTATGGAGAAAATTCACAACGTGTTTCACGTATCAATGTTGAGAAAGTATGTGCGAGACCCTACTCATGTGCTTGAAGAACCACCAGTTGAAGTTGTTGAAGACCTATCATATACCGTACAGCTAGGTTCCATACTAGATCGGTCAGTAACTAGAAATATTAATCCCATAACCACGCCATATAAAGAAGAAACCGGCCACAAATAAATCTTACACAAAAATTACACAAAATTCGTCAAACCTCAAACCCTATACCTCCTTATTACTACCAAAATTCTTTCAATTGCAAACTAGCATAACTCTCTCATCCTTTGTCATATTTTTGCAAATAATAGCTTGTTGGAAAGCTCTTTCTATCCTCTGTCTATCTACTTAGATCTGATAATCAGAAGGTTAGTTCTTCACTGTCGAAATGTTAATCATATTTCGTCGGTTTTTGTGCTGCAATTGTGTGATTCTACCTTCAGTTGATTTCTGTTGTTGTTCCTCTTGATCTTATGACTATTTAGCATAAATTCAGGTTGTAAAATCATGAATTTATCTTTTTAATCTTCCCTATACATGAAATTGGCATGCCCTATCCTTGCCCTATTGTTGCTGATTTTGATCTGTTGATTAACTTGTTGGTTTCTGAACTTTTCTTTTTTTATTGTACATGTTATAAACACCTAATCCTTCCTTATTAACATTAAATTGCAACCCTTACACCCTGTATGCATGAAATCAGAATTTGTCTTGTGCCCTATTCTTTGTGTTGAAATTTGCATAGTTAATTGGGATGGTAATTTAGGTTGAATCTTGTTAAGTTCTTGGCTATCACATCACACATACAAGGGGGAGGCACTTGAAACATTTGATCACTGGTTTTTGATAGTTTTGGTGAGTGGAATTGGTAAGGTAATAGGCTATTTACTTGGTTATTGAGTATGCATGCTTAGTTTGGTTTTGTCTTTGCTTTACGAAGTTATAGGTGGTTCAGAACCCTTGAATAAAGGCAAAGGAATAGCTTCTTGTTCAGAGAAAATAGAGGTAGGATCTATGTCTCATCAATTTCTTTATAGATCCTTGTTGTTTGCTTATTGATTTCAGTGCATATACCTATTGATGATTGCATGCGCATATGTTGTATAATGTATTCTTGAATTGCGGATCAAGATGTTGTCCTCTAGGCTATACCAAACCCTTGAGATAGGTTTTGAGTGCCTAATTTTCATGTGTTGTGTGAATTGAAAATATTGATTGTGTTTTGACATGATTGAAGATACCCTATTGTGGTATTGTGCTTTGTGCTTGCCTGCGTGTGCTTGTACATGTCTGTGTGTCAGGATCCTTTTCCGGTGGCCATTCGGGGTAAGCACTAATCCTCCTTGGGAGAGTAGAGGTTCTTACTGGTATGGGAGTCATATGGGTGGCAATCCCAAGCATGTGCACGTTGGATGCCTAGTCCTTGTGTGGCTAGACGCCTTGTCCTTGTGTGGCAAGATGCCCTTATCCTTGTGATTTGGATGTCCTTATCTTTGTGTGGTTTGGATGCCTTTATCCTTATGTGGTTTGGATGCCCTTGTCCATGTCTCGCTTGGATGCCTTGTCTTTGTGTGGAAAGATGAATAGGCTTGCTGATTAGCTTGTGTGCTAACCTTATTACCCTTTGTCAAGAAAAGCCTTAGACAACACAGGTGGAAGGGGATGACCTTTCCTGTTGATGAGATTGATTGATGATTTACCTGCCTATGTACTTCTAATTTTCGGAAGTATTTGTAGTCCACCTTCAGCATTAGTTTTGGCTTTATACCCCTTTGATTGTTTGAATGCTTGCTTGATCCCCTTTAGTGGCATAGATTGATTTGATGTTGTTTGGGAGATGTTTGTTTAAGATTTCTGTGGATCTTATGATGTTATGACCCTACTAAGATTCTTGTAATCTCATCCTGTTGTTTTCACCATTTTCAGGATTAGGTACATTCGTTATTCGTAGTACCAGTGTGTGAGACCAAGGCTGTACGGTGGGGCGATATTGCATCACATTCACATTCTTGTTTCCTTGATTGCTTGCGTATTTAACATGAACCTTAAATGGACTATTTTCAGGTTATTCGAGTCCCTCATTCGCTTGTTTTTTTTCGGAGTATATTGCAGGTTTACTTGTTGGGTTTTTAGATCCCTTTGTGACTTATGTGTTGTGGTTCCAATGATTCAATTTAAAAATACTTTCGTTGATGTTTTATTCATTCCGTATGAAACCAGAATGTCTGTCCAATATCATGCTCCAATTATTACAAGTACAAAGAGTGAATATGCTAAAATCAGAAATTAGATAGATAAGCCTTATGGGATTCAAATAGGTCATGGTTTCTGGACTTGTCTGGGTTCCATGGCGGTAAAGGTTCTATTAGGAGTAAATAATAAAAAATTAGGATTTGGGATCCTTAAATTGTTGGATCGTGGTTTCACCTAACCCAGTGTATCACCTTGGGGAGCACATGTTTTGTTGGTGAAGAAGAAAGATGGTTCACTATGATTGTACATCGACTACCGGCAGCTGAATCGTGTGACGATGAAGAACAAGTATCCTCTAACGCTTATTGATTGTAACGACCCCAAATCCTAACCTATTATTAATTGCTCCGATTAGGGCCATTACAACCGTGAAACTCAGATAAGCCCAAGAACCAAGACGTATCTGAATCCCACAAGGCTTACTTATCAAATTCTCGATATTTAGTATGTACATTCGTTATATTCATTAGTTATTAGAGCATGACATTGGACATGTATTCTAGTATCATACGGAGTGAATAAAATATCAGCGGAAGTCTTTAAATAAAATCAATGAATCCACAATTCACAAGTCCCATAAGAATCCAAACCAGGTAACACTAATCAGATTACTCCTGGCAATAAGAAAAAGAAAGGTCGTCCCCTTCCACCTATGTTGTCCAAGGCTTACTACACAAAGGGTAAAAGGTTAGCACACAAGCTAATCAGTAAGCCTATTCATCCTCCCACTCAAGGACAAGACATCCCAAGCCACACAAGGACAAAGGCATCCCAAACCACACAATGATAAGGGTATCCAAAACCACACAATGATTAGGGCATCCTGCCACACAAGGACAAGGCTTCCAGCACGCGTATGTCGGAGATTAACACCAGTACAACTCCGATACCAGTAAGAGCCTACCCTCTCTCAAAGAGCATCAGCTCTTACCTCGAATGGCCATCAGAATAGGATCCTGACACACAAACACGTACAAGCACACACAAGCAAGTACAAAGCATAATACCATAACAGGGTATCCTCAATCATGTCAGAACACAATCAACATATTCAATTCACATAACATATGCAAGGCACTTATAACCTAACTCAAGGGTTCAGTATAACCTAGAGGATCACATCCTGATCCGAAATTCAAACATATTCTATTCCATATATGCACATATAATTTATCAACAAGAATATGCACCGAAATCAATAAGCAAACAACAAGGATCTCTGAAGAAACCGATGAGGCATAGACCCTACCTCTCTTGTATCTGAACAAGAAGCTATTCCTTTTCCTTTATTTAATAATTCCGAACCACCTATAGTATCACAAGGCAAAGACAAAACCAAAATGAGTATGCATACTCAATAACCAATTTCATACCCTATATCCTTACCGATTTCACTCACCAAACCTATCAGAAACTAGTGTTCATATGTCACAGGTACCTCCCCTTTGGATGTGTGATGTGATAGCCAAGAACTTAACAAGATTCAACCTGAATTACCACCCAATTTAATTATGTCTATTTTGGCACTAAGCATAGGACATAAGATAATTTACGATTTCATGTTAGCAAGGTGTAAAGGTTGAGATTTCATGCTAACAAGGATGGATTAAGTATTTATAACTTATACAATCAAAAGAAACAAGATCGAAATCCAATAGGTTAATAAATTTATCAAGATAGGCAACAATATGGCAAGGGTAGAGCATACTGATTTCCTGTATAGAAAAGATTCAAAGGATGAATTCATGATTCTATAACATGAATGGAAGCTAAACAATCATATGAACAAGAGGAACAACAAAAGAAATCAATTGAAGACAGAATCACATAGTCTTGAAACCTATTCCCGCCGAAATAAAAATTAACTTTAGACATATAAAAACTAACCTCCGAATAAGAAACCCAAAATTTCTGAAAGAGGATGAAAAGAGCTTTCCAACAAGCTATTATTAGCAAGAATTCGACAAAAGATGAGAAAGTTATGTTATTTTGAAGTTCAAGCAAATTTTGGCAATTCCACCAAAATTTGATTTAACCTTTAACAAAGAGAAACTAATCTCCAGAAGAAAAAAATGATGGTTGGAAAGAGGATGAAATGATTTTTCCAACAAGCTATTACTTTTAGGAATCCAACAAAGGATGAGAGACTTATGCTGGTTTGAAGTTCTAACGGATTTCAACAGAAATTGGTAGGTATAGGGTTTATAGGTTTTACAAATTTTGTATGCGTTCTGTATAAAATTTTTTTATGGATGGCTTCCTATTTATATAAGGTGGTTATAGAATTAAAATCTCTACTTTAAAGGCTTAATTAAAGTAAGATACTAATCAGAATTAAATTATGTAATTATTCCCTCTTGAACTTAGGGTTTTCATTTTCTAAGGTAATTTTCTTAAGATAATTTGTGATTTCATGTTAGAAAGGTGTAAAGGTTGTGATTTCATGCTAACAAAGATGGATTAAGTGTTTATAACTTATACAATCAAAAGAAACAAGATCGGAATCCAATAGGTTAATCAACTGATCAAGATAGGCAACAATAGGGCAAGGGTAGGGCATACTGATTTCATGTATAGAAAAGATTCAAAGGATGAATTCATGATTCTATAATATGAATGGAAGCCAAACAATCATATGAACAAGAGGAACAACAACAGAAATCAATTGAAGACAGAATCACACAGTCTTGAAACCTATTCCCGCCGAAATACGAATTAACTTTCGACATAGAAAAACTAACCTCCGAAAAAAAAATCCAAAATGGCTGAAAAGAGGATTAAAAGAGCTTTCCAACAAGCTATTATTAGCAAGAATCCAACAAAAGATGAGAGAGTTATGTTATTTTGAAGTTCAAGCAAATTTTGGCAATTCCGCTGAAATTTGATTTAACCTTTAACAAACAAAAACTAATCTCCAGACGAAAAAAAAAAAGATGGTTGGAAAGAGGATGAAATGATTTTTCTAACAAGCTATTATTTGGAGGAATCTAACAAAGGATGAGAGAGTTATGCTGGTTTGAAGTTCTAGCGGATTTCAACAGAAATTGGTAGGTGTAGGGTTTATAGGTTTTACAAATTTTGTGTGCTTTCTGTATAAGATTTTTGTATGGCTAGCTTCCTATTTATATAAGGTGGTTATAGGATTAAAATCCCTACTTTAAAGGCTTAATTAAAGTAAGATACCAATCAGAATTAAATTATGTAATTATTCTGCCTTGAACTTAGGATTTTCATTTTCTAAGGTAATTATCAACCAATAAAGAATCAAATTAAAGAGAATTAATATCAGAAATAATTATTCGACATCCCTTGCCAATTTTTGCCATCACACATCATTTTATTCAGGGAAAAAATGGCTTTTTCACGCACACTGGCTTTTAGACTTTTATGACTCAAAATTCGGGGTCTCTCATCCTCCCCTCCTTATAAGAATTTCGTCCTCGAAATTTTAGCACAAGTACTTAAGCAAACAGATAAGGAAATTTTTCACACATACATTTCTCAGTCTCCCAAGACTATTCCTTAATTTGGCCATTACGCCAAATAACTCATACCATAGGCACGTTTCGACTGCGAAGCTGTCGAACAGACCAATCTAGTATGGCAGCTAGCTGTACGGGATAGGATAGGTCTTCAGCAATTTCAACTAGGGTTTTTTTGAGCACCTAAGCAGGGTCTTGCACATACTTTCTCAACATTGAAATGTGAAACACGTTGTGAATTATTTACATATTTGGAGGTAAGGCAAGTCACTATGCAATAGGGCCGATCCTCTTGACAATGTTATACAGACCAATGTAACGAGGTGCTAACTTACCTCGCTGCTGAAAACGAAGGACTCCTTTCCATGGGGAAACCTTTAGAAACATTTAGTCACCTACCGCAAACTTCAGCTCCCTTCGTCGATTATCCCAAAATTGTAACGACCCCAATTCCTAACTATTAATAATTGCTCTGATTAAGGTCATTACCGCCGTGAAACCCAAATAAGCCTAAATGACACCTAAGACCAATTTGAATCTCACCAGGCTAATCATAAACTACCGATTTTAAGCTTGTTAATCTTATTGCTTATCAACAATTGGAGCATGATATTGGACACATGTTCTGGTATCATACGGAGTAAATAAAACATCAGCGGAAGTCTTAAATTAAATCATTGGGTTCATAACACACAAGTCCCATACGAATCCAAATAAACAACAAGAAATCTTCCAACAAGTTTCGGAAATAGCAAGCAAAAGAGAGTTCTTAAAATAAACCAGAAAGTTGCCCAATCATTCATGTTATATGCGCAAATAACAAGTATGCAAATGTGATGCGATATCGTCCCGCCGTGCAGCCTTGATCTCACACACTGGTACCACGAACAGTGAATGTACCTAAGTCTGAAAAAGGGTAAAAACAACATTTTGAGATTACAAGAATCTCAGTAGGGTCACAGCATCATAAGATCTACACAATCCCTAAACACAAATCTCCCAATTGACATAAGATTATTCCTAAACAACTAAAGGGGATCACGCAATTCAATAACCAATCAAAAGAGGTTAGGGCCGAATCTATGGCTGAGGGAGGACTGCAAAAACTTTCGAAAGCTCAGAAGTACACAGGCAGGTGAAACACATCACATTGCCCTCGAGAATGAAGAAGAAAGGTCATCCCCTTCCACCTGTGTTGTCCAAAACATACTGCAAAAAAGGTAGATGGTTAACACGCAAACTAATCAGTAAGTCTTTCTTCTTCTCCTCGCAAGGACAAGTCGACTAGCCACACACGGACAAGTCTTCCCTGGTCACATACCTACCAGTGCATCCCAGGTCACATACCTACCAGGGCTTCCTGCCACACAAGGACAGGGTTCCGGCCACACAAGGACCAGACCTCCAGCATACACTTGCTGGGTTTTGCCTCCCATACAACTCCCATACTAGTAAGAACCTCTCCTCTCCCTAGGAGCATCAGCGCTTACCCCGAATGGCCACCGGAACAGGATCCTGACACACAGACACGTACAAGCACACACAGGAAAGTACTAAGCATAATACCACAACAGGGTATCCTCAATCATGTCAGAACACAATCAACTTATCCAATTCACATAACAATTGCATCCCAGGCACTCAATTCCTAACTCAGGGGTTCGATATAGCCTAAGAGATTCATATCTTATTTTAAATTTCATACTCTCACCCTACAATCCAATCGCAAGCAATACAACAAGGGCAGGTAACAAAAACATCAAGAAAAGAGCAGGGCTCTCTGGAGAAACCGATGAGCCATAGATCCTACCTCTCTTGTCTCTGAACAAGAAGCAACTCCTTTTCCTTTATTAAGTAAATCCAAACCACCTAAACTATCACCAGGCAAAGACAAAAGCAAACTAAGCATGCATATTCAATAGTCAATTGAATACCCTATTTCCTTACCAATACCACTCACCAAACCTATCAGAAAACCAGTGATCAGACATTGCAGGTCCCTCCTCCTTGGATGTGTGATGTGATAGCCAGGAACTTAACAAAATTCAACCTGAATTTATCATTCCAAATAACTATGCAAATCTTGTCGCTAAAAGTAGGGCATAAGATGATTTCATCTTAGCCTTAAACAAGGAATTATTTACATAAAACAGCTATTTATATATGGTTGGAAAGAGGATGAAAAGATTTTTCCAGCAAGCTATTATTTGTAAGTATCTGACAAACTATTAGAAAGTTATGCTATTTTGAAGTTCGAGAAGATTTGGCGAAAACCTAATTCCGCCGCCGATTTTCAAATTAACCTTAGACAAAGAAATACTAATCTCCTGAAAAAAAAAGTATTTTTGGAAAGAGGATGAAGAGAGATTTCCAACAAGCTATTACTCGTAGAGATCCGACGAACGATGAGTGAGTTATACTAGTTTCAAGCTTCTGCGAATTATGGTGGCTATAGGGAGATATAGGGTTCTTAGGCCTGTACGAATTTGTAAGTCTTCTATGAATGATTTTTGTGGGGTTGGCTTCCTATTTATAATGAATGGGTATAGAATTATGATTACTATTTTTTTTAATTACTTATCATAATAAGATAATCTATTAGATAATTAAACTCTAAATTATCTTTCCTATTTTTAGGGTCTTTAATCTCTAAGGCAATTATCCCTCTATAAGGACAATCTCTAAGGCAATTATCCATCTATAAGAACTTAGATCAAAGGGAATTTAAAACAAAGTTAACTACTAAAACAATCTTACCAATTTTGGCCATCACACATCCTTTCCTTCAGGGGCAAAATTGTCTTTTCATCTGCACTGGCTTCTGGACTTCTAGGACTCAAAATTAGGGGTCTTACAAAAATCATGAGGTGAAACGAGAGTCACGATCTGAAATGATAGAAACTGGCACTCCATGCAACTGAACAATCTCATCCAAGTAACGAACAACTAATTTCTCAGGAGTATCCGTCACGCTTATAGGAAGGAAGTGTGCAGATTTCGTGAACTGATCCACGATCACCCAGATGGCATCGTATCCTTGGTGCGATCTAGGCAAACCGGTCACAAAATCCATTGTGACATTCTCCCACTTCCATTCTGGAATTGGAAGTGACTGAAGTAGACCAGCAGGTCGTTGATGTTCGATCTTTACTTGTTGACATATGAGGCACAGAGCAACGAACTCAGCAATGTGACATTTCATATTTGGCCACCAATACTGCTCCTTTAAATCTCGGTACATCTTATTGCTTCTGGGATGGATAACGAATTTCGAACTATGCGCCTCCGATAGAATAAGGTTACGAATATCAACATCATGTGGAACAGATACCCAGTTTCTGAAGACAAGCACTTCGTCATCTCGTATTCTGAAATCACTAATTATAGCATCAACAACATCAGAAAGTTGCTTCTGAATTTCAATTATATTTAGATCTTCTAATTTCTGATTCCGGATTTCCTTAATTAAGGTCAACGTGACTTCGTTTCGTGCCAACATTGAATCAGAAAAATCAGTGCCAAGATGCACACGATTAGTTTTCAAATCCATCAACATTGGCATGTATTGGGTACGCATGTAAGCCAAAACCGATGGAGAAGGAGGATGAAACTTTCTGCTTATGGCATCAGCAACAACATTTTCCTTTCTAGGATGACATTCGATGATTAGATCGTAGTCTTTAATCAGCTCCACCCATCTTCGTTGTCTCATATTCAATTCGTTTTGCGTAAGGAGGTACTTCAGGATTTTGTGGTCGGTGAAGATTTGGCACGTCTCGCCTTATAAATAATGTCACCATATTTTCAACCCAAACACCACGACTGCAAGCTCCAAATCATGCGTTGGATAGTTGCTTTTGTGTGGTCGTAAATGTAGGGAAGCATAAGCAACTACTTTCCCGTCTTGCATCAATACGCATCCAAGTCCAGATTTCGACGCATCGCTGTATACCACATACTCCTTTCCGCAAATAGGTAAGGTAAGGATAGGTGCGAAAACTAACCGGTTTTTCAGTTTTTTGAAACTTTTCTGGCATTTCTAGTTCCACACCAAAGGCTCACCCTTGCGCGTCAGTTTTGTCAATGGTCTGGCAAACGATGAAAAATTCTCCACAAAGCAACGGTAGTATCCTGCTAAACCAAGGAAACTACGAACTTTGAACACAGTTCGCGGGGGTTCCCAAGCAACTACGGCTTCAATCTTCTTTGGATCAACTAACACACCTTGGGAGGAAACAATATGGCTAAGGAAACCAACTTTCCATAACCAGAATTTTCATTTGAAGTACTTTGCGAACAACCGTCGATTCTTTAAAACATTCAGCACAATCAGCAAATGCTTAGGATGCTCCTCTTCCGATTTTGAATAAATAAGAATGTCATCGATGAAAACTATCACAAATTTATCCAGGAACTCATGGAACACACAATTCATTAGTTCTATGAACACAACTGGTGCATTGGTCAAACCGAATGACATAACCAGAAATTCATAGTGGCCGTATCGTGATCTGAATGCGGTCTTCGGAATATCAGCATCACGAACTCGCATTAGGACTAGCCTTGGCATCAATTACGGTGAATAGCCTCGTTGGTCTTGATTGTGCTTCACTTGAGGATCCGTTGGGTGGTCCTCTTGGGGTGCGTGTTGGTGGTTTGGTGGGATTGACATACCCACCTTGGCCTGCACTAGGTGTGTCTGTGATACGTCTCGGCTTCTGGCATTCCCGATGAATGTGCTCCATTTTGCCACAATTGTAACATCGACATTGCTGAGAATTCCACGTAGATCTATTGGAATTCGAACCAGAAAATTTCTTCTTGTTGTTACTTCCATTGCTATTAATTTTATGAGGATAGGACCGTAAAGGATAGGGTCTCGTATGCCGATTAAATTTCGAATCTTGCCTGAAGGATCCGTCACTAGTGGTTGCGGATAGCTTCTTGGTTTGCACAATCTTTTCGGCTTCAGTCGCGGCAACAATTAGTTCTTGCAAATTTTGTACTAGTGTCGTACCAATGATGATTTTGAGTTAAGTACTCAGCCTATCTTGAAATCGTCTCACAAGCTGGTATGGTGAGCGATCCTCTTCAGGTGCAAATCGGGATAACTCCTTTAATGCCTTCTCATATTCCAGCACTGAACGGGTGCCCTGTTCAAGTTTCTAGAAAGCTTGTCGCTGCTCGCTTTTATGGAATCTCGTATAGAACGTTTTGTCGAATTCATACCGAAATTCCTCCCATGTAGGCAAATGATCGCCAAATCACAAGCTCACAGCTTTTCAGCATGCGAGGGCTTCTTCCTCAAGTAGGAAAGTGGCGATGGCAACCTTGTCTTCATCCGAGAAACGTAAGAACAAGGACACTTGGCATAAGGTGTCGACTTTGTAATCATGATGGGAAGTCTCTCGGCTTCTTTAGGATGCGTCAGCTGTACAGGTTCAAGTGGAGGAGTAGGTTCTTCAATGGGCTTGGGTGCACGAGCATTATGAAACTGCGCCTCCATACGTTGCTGATTTGAAGCAGTTCCTTGGAATACGTTTAGGTTTTATGCCATCACATGATTGATGGCTGGTGCCTCAGGTTTGTTTTTGGGCTCAGCTTGCCCACTCTGCTTAGTTTGTGCATTCGGTTCCTCTTGCTCAACAGGTTGCTGTTCGGACTGAATCTCATACCTACCCCATCGATCCCTTGTAGCGTTCAACCTTGCCATACTATACAAGCATACGATTGTTACTTAACACATAACTAAATACGATACTGGGAAAAGAAGTGGTACCTGGTGGAGAGGCATGCACCGGACGATATGCATATGCTGGAAAACAAAATACACATGCACACAAATACTCACAAGTTTCAGAAATCATATGTACACATGCAATGCACACTCGGCAATTACATCAACACTCCCACAAGCATTCGGCAACAATACTATCATACAAACCATTCTCGGAAATCATTGCAACAAACTCTAAAGACATACTTGACAATGATAAGAAGTCACATAGGGACACTCGACATTATGGAAAAAACATACATTAGACAATGACAAGAAATACATCAAGATTCATCATAACACATCAAAACACATTAAGTCATACAAGGCATAAAACACACACATATATTCATAGCAAATCAAATTATCAATTTCATCATTTAAACCTTACATATCAACCCCTTTTTAGCATTAGTTCACTTTCGATATTAGCCCCTAAGTGAGTGAGTGTGTGCGCATGTTCTTACCTATAAACACAGGATCAACAAATAAGTTAGCATATAACAGATTATATTCCTTAAACCATGCTCCGATACCAAACCTCTAATGATCCCAAATCCTAACCTATTAGTAATTATTTTGATTAGGGCCATTACCGCCGTAAAACTCAGACAAGCCCAAGAACCAGGTCGTATCTGAATCCCACAAGGTTTACTTATCAAATTCTCAATTTTTAGTATGTACATTCATTATGTTCATTAGTTATTGGAGCATGATATTGGACATGTATTCTGGTATCATACGGAGTGAATAAAATATCAGCGGAAGGCTTTAAATAAAATCAATGAATCGAAAACTCAGAAGTCCCATAAGGATCCAAGCATTCAGTTAGGTAACTCCCAACATAAATTGGAAACAATAAGTAAAGCAGAAATCTTGAAAACCAGAAAAATAGTTCAATCATAACTCATGTTATATGCGCAAGCAATCAAGTAACATGTATGCAAATGTGATGTGATATCGCCTAGCCGTGCAGTCTTGATCTCACACATTGATACCATGGACAGTGGATGTACTTAAACTTGAAAAATGGTGAATACAATAAGATGAGATTACAAGAATCTCAGTAGGGTCACAACATCATAAGATCTACAAAAATATTAAACACAAGTCTCCCAAACAACATTAGATCATTCCTACTCAACTAGGAGTATCATGCAATTCAAGAATCAATCAAAGGAATAGGGCAGAAACTAAGGTTAAAGGTGGATTACAAACACTTCCGAAAATCAGAAGTACACAGGCAGGTAAAACTCATCAGATTACTCTCGGTAATAGGAAAAAAAAAGGTTGTTCCCTTCCACATGTGTTGTCAAAGGCTTACTGTACAAAGGGTAAAAGGTTAGCACACAAGCTAATCAGTCAGCCTATTCATCCTGCCACACAAAGACAAGACATGCCAAGCCACATAAGGACAAGAGCATCCCAAACCACACAAGGATAAAGGCATCCCAAACCACACAAGGATAAGGGCATCCTGCCATACAAAGACAAGGATTCCAGCACGCGCATGTTGGGGATTACTACCCATACAACTCTGATTCCAGTAAGAGCCTCCCCTCTCCCAAGGAGCATCAACGCTTACCCGGAATGACCACCGGAATAGGATCCTGATACACAAATACGTACAAGCACATACAAGCAAGTACAAAGCATAATACCACAACAGGGTATCCTCAATCATATCAGAACACAATCAACATATTCAATTCACATAACATATGCAAATTAGGAACTCATAACCTAACTCAAGGGTTCGTTATAGCCTAGAGGATCACATCCTGATCCGTAATCCAAACATATTCCATTCCATATATACGCATGCAATTTATCAACAAAAATATGCACCAAAATAAATACGTAAACAACAAGGATCTCTGAAGAAACCGATGAGGCATAGATCCTACTTCTCTTGTCTCTCAACAAGAAGTTATTCCTTTGCCTTTATTTAATAATTCCGAACCACCTATAGTATTACAAGGCAAACGAAAAACCAAACTAAGCATGCATACTCAATAACCAATTGAATACCCTATTTCCTTACCAATTTCACTCACCAAACCTATCAAAAACCAGTGGTCAAATGCCGCAGGTGCCTTCCCTTTGGATGTGTGATGTGATAGCCAAGAACTTAACAAGATTCAACCTAAATTACCACCCAATTTAACTATGTATATTTCAGCACTAAACATAGGACACAAGATAATTTGCGATTTCATGTTAGCTAGTTGTAAGGGTTGCGATTTCATGCTAACAAACAGGGATTAAGTGTTTATAACTTATACAATCAAAAGAAACAAGATCGGAATCCAATAGGTTAATCAATTGATTAAGATAGGCAACAATAGGGCAAGGGTAGGGCATACTGATTTTATGTATAAAAAAGATTAAATAGATGAATTCATGATTTTATAACATGAATGGAAGCCAAACAATCATACGAACAAGAGGAACAACAACATAAATCAATCGAAGACAGAATCACACAATCTTCAAACCTAATCCTGCTAAAATACAAATTAATTTTCGACAAAGAAAAACTAACCACCGAATAAAAACCCAATATTATTGAAAATATCATGAAGAGAGCTTTCCAACAAGCTATTATTTTCAGGAATCTAAGAAACAATGAGAGAGTTATGCCATTTTGAAGTTCAAGCAGATTTTGGCAATTCTGCCGAAATTCGATTTAACTTTATATAAAGAAAAACTAACCTCCAGTTGAAAAAAAAAAAATTATTTGAAAGAGGATGAAGAAATTTTTCCGAAAAACTATTATTCGCAGGAATCTGACAAAGAATGAGAGAGTTATGCTGGTTTGAAGTTCCAGTAGATTTCAACAGAAATTAGGGAGGTGTAGGGTTATTAGGTGTTACAAATTTTATGTGCTTTCTGTATAAAATTTTTGTGTGGTTGGCTTCCTAATTATATAAGGTGGTTATGAGATTAAAATCCCTACTTTAAAGGCTTAATTAAAATAAGATAATTATCAGAATTAAATTTTGTAATTATCTCCTCTTAAACTTAAGGTTTTTATTTTGTAAGGTAATTTATCAACCAATAAAGAATCAAATTAAAGGGAATTATTACCAGAAATAATTACTAGACCTCCCTTATCAATTTCGGCCATCACACATCCTTTTCTTCAGGGCAAAAATGCTCTTTTCACCGGCACTGGCTTCTGGACTTCTAGAACTCAAAATTCGGGTTCTCACATTGATGACTTGTTTGACCAGCTCCAAGGTGTAGCTATGTTTTCCAATATCAATCTCAAATCGGGATAACATCAGTTTCATATTCGTGAAGCTGATATTTCGAAGACTGCATTCAAATCGTGATACGACCACTATAAATTTCTGGTTATTTCATTTTGTTTGACCAATGCTCCTACGGTGTTCATATACCTGATGAATCGAGTATTCCGAGAGTTCCTAGACAAATTTGTGATAATCTTCATTGATGACATTTTGATTTACTCAAAATCGAAAGAAGAGCATGCTGAGCACTTGCGGATCATACTGAAAATTCTGAGGGATCGACACCTGTTTGCAAAGTACTCCAAATGCGAATTCTCATTATGCGAAGTCAGTTTCCTTAGTCATGTTATTTCCACCTGTGGTGTACTGGTTGATCCAAAGATGATTGAAGTCGTAGTTGCATGAGAATCTCCATGGACTATATTTAAAGTTCATAGTTTTCTTGCTTTAACTTGATACTACCATTGCTTCATGGAAAATTTCTCATCGCTTGCTAGACGTTTGGGGAAATTGACATGTAAATAAGAGTCATTCATGTGGAACGAGCAATGCGAACAACATTTTGAAGAACTAAAGAACAGATTGGTGACCACACCTATCCTTACATCACCGTTCGATGGAAGAAAAAATATGGTGTACAACGATGCATCGAAATCCGGACTTGGACGTGTGTTGATGCAAGATGGGAAAGTCATTGCCTATGCCTCTTGACAGTTGAGTCCGAATGAGAGCAACTATCCTACACACGATTTGGAACTTGCAGCCATGGTATTTGCAATAAAGATATGGCACCACTACCTAAACAGTGAGACATGCAGACCAATTAAAAAAACTTGAAGTATCTCCTTAGAAAAAAAGAGTTGAATGTAAGACAACGAAGATGAGTGGAGCTGATTAAAGATTATGATTTGATCATCGAGTATCAACCTGGAAAAGAAAATGTTGTTGTTGATTCCTTAAGCCGGAAGACCCATCCTTATTCTCCAACTGTTCTACCCTATATGCATACGCATTATGTGCCAATGTTGCTGGATTTGAGAGCTATGCTTGGACATCTTGGCACTGATTTTTCTGGTTCACTGCTAGCTCGATTTGAAGTCAAGCCTACCTTACTGGAAGAGATCCGAAATCAGCAATTAGAAGATCCAAGATTGGCTGAAATTCGGCAACAACTAGCCGATGGTGTTGATTCCATAGTTCATGAATTCATCCTTTGTATCCTCTCTATATATGAAATCGGAATACCCTACTCCTTTGTTTTATTGTTGCCAAAATTTGTGAATTGGTCTATCTGTTGGTTTTTGATCTTGTTCCTTTTAATTGTATGGGTAATTGACACCTAATCCTTCCTTGTTATCATAAAATCGAAACCCCTAACTTACTTATGCATGAAATCGCAATTCGACTTTGTGCCCTAACTTAGTGCCGAAAATTGCATGGTGAATTGGGTTGAAAAATCAGGTTGATTCTTGTTGTGCTCTTGGCTATCACATCACACATCCAAAAAGGTGGTTCCAGTAGCATCTGATCACTGATTTCCGATAGGTTTGGTGAGTGGAATCGGTAAGGAACTAGGATGTTTATTTGGTTTCTGAATGTGTATGCTTAGTGAGGTATTGTTGTGACAACCCCAATTCCTAACTATTACTATGTGCTCCGATTAAGGTCATCACCGCCATGAAATCTAAATAAGCCCAAATGACACCTAGGACCTATCTGAATCTCACCAGGCTTAGCATTAATTTTCGATTTTTAGCATGTTTATTTTAATATTTAACGACAATTAGAGCATGATATTGGACAAATATTCTGGTAACATACGGAGTGAATAAAACATCAGCAAAAGTCTTTAGATTAAATCATTGGGTTCATAACACACAAGTCTCATAGGGATCCAAATAACCAGCAAGAAATCCTCCAACATATTTCCGAAATAGCAAGCAAAGGAGGGTTCTTAAAATAAACCAGAAAGTAGCTCAATCATTCATGTTATATGCACAAGTAAACAAGGAACAAGTATGCAAATGTGATGCGATATTGCCCCGCCGTGCAGCCTTGATCTCACACACTACTACCACGGACAGTGGATGTACCTAAGCCTTAAAAATGGTAAAAACAACGGTATGAGATTACAAGAATCTCAGTAGGGTCACAGCATCATAAGATCTGCAGAAACCCTAAACACAAATCTCCTAATTCACATTATATCATTCTTAAACAACAAAAGGGATCACGCAATTCAAGAACCAATCAAAAAGGGTTTGGGCCTAATCTATGGTTGAGGGAGGACTACAATCACTTCCAAAAAATCAAAAGTACACAGGCAAGTAGAACTCATCTGATTACTGTCGACAATGAAGAAGAAAGGCCATCCCCTTCAACCTATGTTATCCAAGGCTTACTGCACAAAGGGTAAACGGTTAACACACAAGCTAATCAGTAACCCTAGTAAGTCATCTTGCCACACAAGGACAAGTCTTCCCAAGCCACACACGGACTAAGGCATCCGAAACCACACAAGGATAAGGGCTTCCTGCCACACAAGGACAGGGTTCAAGTCGTCTAGCCACACAAGGACAAGTCTTCCCAAGCCACACACGGACTAGGACATCCCAAACCACACAAGGATAAGGGCTTCTTGCCACACAAGGACAGGGTTCCGGCCACACAAGGACCAGTAAGAACCTCTTCTCTCCCTAGGAGCATCAGCGCTTACCTCAAATGGCCACCAGAAAAGGGTTCTGACACAAACACGTACAAGCACACACAGGCAAGTACAAAGCATACTACCATAGCAGGGTATCCTCAATCATGTCAGAACACAATCAGCATATTCAATTCACATAACATATGCAACTCAAGCATTCAATACCTAACTCAGGGGTTCGATAGAGCCTATGAGATCTATATCTCAATCTGAAATTCATACTCTCACCCTATAATCAAATCGCATGCAATACAACAAGGGCTGGTATCAAAAACATCAAGAAAATAACAGGGGTCTCTGGAGAAACCGATGAGGCGTAGATCCTACCTCTGTTATTTCTGAACAAGAAGATACTTCTTTGCCTTTATTAGGTATTTCGGAACCACCTATATTATCACCAGGCAAAGACGAAAACAAACTAAGCATGCATATTCAATAATCAATTGAATACCCTATTTCCTTACCAATTCCACTCACCAAACCTATCAGAAACCAGTGATCAGATGCTGCAGGTGCCTCCCCCTTGGATGTGTGATGTGATAGCCAGGAATTTAACAAGATTCAACCTGAATTACCATTCCAATTAACTATGCAAATTTCGTCGCTAAGAGTAAGGCATAGGACAATTTCGACTTTAAGCATAGAGAAGTTTAAAAGAAAGAAATTCATTAACATACATCATGAATAGATGCTAAGAAATCATAAGAACACGCAAAACGACAACAGAAATCAACCGAAGATAAAACTGTAGAAATCTAAAAACCTAATTTCGTCGTCGATTTTCAACTTAACCTTAGACAATGAAATATTTATACCAAACAACAAAATATATATGGTTGGAAAGAGGATGAAAAGAAATTATTGGGTTCATAACACACAAGTCTTATAGGGATCCAAATAACCAGCAAGAAATGTTTCAACAAGTTTCGGAAATAGCAAACAAAGAAAGGTGCTCAAAATAAACCAGAAAGTTTCCCAATCATTCATGTTATATGCGCAAGTAACAAGTATGCAAATGTGATGCGATATCGCCCCACCGTGCAGCCTTGATCTCACACACTGGTACCACGAACAGTGGATGTACCTAAGCCTGAAAAATGGTAAACAACAACGGTATAAGATTACAAGAATCTCAGTAGGGTCACAGCATCACAAGATCTGCAGAAACCCTAAACACAAATCTCTCAATTTACATTAGATCAATCCTAAACAACTAAAGGGGATCACGCAACTCCAGAATCAAACGAAAAGGTTAGGGTAGAATCTATGGCTGAGGGAGGACAACAAACATTTCCAAAAGTTCAGAAGTACACAGGCAGGTGAAACAAATCAAATTGCTCTCGGTAATGAAGAAGAAAGGCCATCCCCTTCCACTTGTGTTGTCCAAGGCTCACTACACAAAGGATAAACGGTTAACACACAAGCTAATCAGTCAGCCTAGTAAGTCATCTTGTCACACACGGACAAGTCTTCACAAGCCACACACGGACTTGGGCACCCCAAACCACACAAGGATAAGGGCTTCCTGCCACACAAGCACAGGGTTCCGGCCATATAAGAACCAGACCTCCAACAAGCTATTGCAAGGTTTTGCTGCCCATACAACTCCCATACCAGGAAGAACCTCTCCTCTCCCTAGGAGCATCAACGCTTACCCGGAATGGCCACCGGAACAGGATCCTGACACACAAACATGTACAAGCACACACAAGCAAGTACAAAGCATAATACCACAACAGGGTATCCTCAATCATGTCAGAACACAATCAGCATATTCAATTCACATAACATATGCAACCCAGGCACTCAATACCTAACTCAGGGGTTCGATATAGCCTATGAGATCCATATCTCATTTCGAATCTCATACTCTCACCCTATAATCCAATCGCATGCAATACAACAAGGGAAGGTAACAAAAATATCAAGAAAATAACAGAGGTCTCTGGAGAAACCGATGAGGCGTAAATCCTACCTCTCTTGTCTCTGAACAAGAAGCTACTCCTTTTCCTTTACTAATTAAATTTGAACCACCTATAATATCACTAGGCAAAGACGAAAACAAACTAAGCATGCATATTCAATAATCAACTGAATTCCCTATTTCCTTACCAATACTACGCACCAAACCTATCAGAAAACTAGTGATCAGACATTACAGGTGCCTCCCCCTTGGATATGTGATGTGATAGCTAGGAACTTAACAAGATTCAACCTGAATTTACCATTCCAATTAACTATGCAAATTTTGTCGCTAAAAGTAGGGCATAGGATGATTTTGAGTTAACCTTAAACAAGGAAATATTTACATCCAAATTCTGAAATATATATTTTTGGAAAGAGGATGGAAAGATCCTTCCAACGAGCTATTATTTCTAAGGATCAGACAAACGATTAGAAAGTTATGTTATTTTGAAGTTCAAGAAGATTTGGCGAAAACCTAATTCTGCCGCCGATTTTCAAGTTAACCTTATACAAAGAAATACTAACCTTCTGACGAAAAACGAAGAGACATTTCCAACAAGATATTATTCGCAGAGATATAACAAACAACGAAAGAGTTATGCTATTCTGAATTTCAAGAAGATTTGGTAGTGCCTTCGAATTTCAACTTGACCTTTGAGAAAGAAATACTAACCTCCTTACAAAAAATCAATGATGGTTGGAAAAAGGATGAAGAGAGATTTCCAAAAAGCTAATATTCTTAGATATCTGAAGAACGATGAGTGAGTTATGCTGGTTTAAAGTTTCTGCGAATTATGGTGGCTATAGGGAGGTATAGGGTTTTAGGCTCATACGAATTTTGTAAGTTTTCTATGAGGGATTTTTGTGGGTTGGCTTCCTATTTATAATGAATGAGTGTAGAATTATGATTACTACTTTTACTCCCTTTATCAAAATAAAATAATTTACCAGATAATTAAACTCTTAAATTATCTTCCCTATTTTTAGGGACTTAATCTCTAAGGCAACTATCTATCTTTAAGGATGATTTCTAAGGCAATTACCCATCCATAAGGACCTAGATCTAAAGGAATTTAAAACAAAATTGACTACTAAACAAGCTTACCAATTTCGGCCATCACACATCCTTTCCTTCAGGGGAAAAATCGTCTTTTCACCTGTACTGGCTTCTGGACTTCTAGGACTCAAAATTCCGGGTCTTACATCCTTTTTGCTTGTTCACGTTTCGATTTGAGTTTCTTGTTGTATGCGCATACTATGAATTGATATGCATGATTACGGATTGATTTGTGGATCCCCTAGGCAATTGCAAATCCCTAAGATAGGATGTATGACTATTTCGGTTGTGTTATGTGCATTGGACATGTTGATTGAATTGTGATTGAGGATGCCCTATTGTGGTTTTATGCCTTGTACTAGTTTGTGTTTGCTTGTACTTTTTGTGTGTCAGGATCTTTATTCGGTGGCCATTCGGGGTAAGGGACTGATGCTCCTGGGAGAGGAGAGGTACTTACGAGTATGGGAGTCACATGGGTGGAAATCCTTAGCAAGAGCTCGCTAGATGCGTAGTCTTTGTGTGATTAGAAGCCTCGTTCTTGTGTGGCTAGATGTCTTGTCCTTGTGTGGTTTGGATGTCCTCATTCTTGTATGGCTTGGAAGTCTTGTCCTTATGTGGCAAGATGAGTAGGCGTGCTGATTAAATTGTTTGTTAACCATTAGCCTTTTGCAGCTAAGCCTTGGACAACACAGGTGGAAGAGGATAGCGTTTCAATTATTCAGATCATATGATGAATTACCTGTCTGTGTACTTCTGTTTTCATAAATATTCTTAGTCCACTCGAAACCTTGTTACTTTCGGTCCTACCCTCATTATGCTTGATTGATGTTTGTTTGATACCCCTTGGTAGTATAGGCAAATCTAATGTTGATTGGGACATGTTTGTTTAGTTTTTTGCAGATCTTATGATGTTGTGATCCTACTGAGATTCTTGTAATCTCGCCCCGTTGATTTTCCCATTTTTCAGGCTTATGTACATGTTCAGTCAGTGGTACTAGGGTGTGAGATCAAGGCTGCACGGTAGGACGATATTGCATCACATTCGCATACATCCCTCTTTGCTGATTGCTTGCACATATACCCATAAACATGCAATTTGATTGGACTACTTTCTAGTTCTTTAGATCCCTCTTATTCTTGTTAATTTCGGAAATGTACTTGAGGGCATCTTGCTGGATTTTGAGAGTCCTTTGGGACTTGTGTGTTGTGGTTGCTTTTGCTTAAGTATAAAGACTTCTGCTGATTTTTTTATTCACTCTGTATGTTGCTAGAATGTTTGTCTAATAATAACATGCTCCAATCTTTTAAAAGCATAAGAATGAACTTTAAAATATACCTGATATTCTTGGTCCAAAACGAATTGGGAATCACTTGATCATTATTTCAGTTTTATGCATTGGCATATAGCTGAAATAAATAAGAGTGGCATTTCTAGGTATTGTGGAAAGGAACCACATGAAGAATTACATGTTTGTGAATGAATTAGATGGACATAATAATTTTTTACTTTGATCATTCTTAACGGAAAAACGTTTATTACATAAATATTTATGTAACAATTGTTATCCAGATAGAAATATTTTACAAGAGTCTTAGATATAACTGGATTGTCCATCATCCATGGACAAGTACTTTAAAAACCTTCACATCAAGTACGAGGGTTGTTTGTCCGACTGTAGTAATGTTACGGTTTTACAAATGGAAGGATACCTCATGATCGAAAGAGTAATTGGGTCCCCTTATCATAATAAACCCATTGCAGTTAAAACAAGAGAAATAATTTTAAGAAAAAAATAAAATTCGTAAGTAGAAAGAGATAGCATTGTTATGTAAAGCAAAAGTAGAAAAAAGAAACAAAAAGATAATTTCAAGATAAAGAAGATAAAAGGAATCCAAGCAAGCTGGCGGTGTGCTGTTACTTTGTTTTTCTTTTTAAAAGAGAAAAATAAGCAAACCTCACAAACACATCTTTTCCTTATGTGAAGGCACTACCAGGCCAAGCGGAGGGAATATACTTGTCGCTGCTTTTCCTTCTTCTTACTCTGTGGGCATTAAAAGTAGAAGAATCCTTTTATCCACAAAAAAAGTGGACCAAGCTCCCAAGCATTTACTTCATAAGTCCAAATTATCCACAACAATTAATGTTATGTTAATCTCAACTAACTATCTATATACAACTGTTCTCCTTTCCAGTTATAGGAACTAAATTTTATTTAAATTAAATGTGGATTTATCCTGTCTAACACATGTTTTTGTCTTTTTTCCTAATATTTGGTTCTTAATTTGTGATATTCTGATCTTAATAAGTTCATATATGTGTTTTTTAATGATAAACCAGTTCGAAATTGAATACCAATATCAGTAAGACAACACAAAAAGTACTTGAGAGAATCAAATTTCTGAAATGCACATGTCTTAGTTGATAGAAACAGTTACTTAATTTATTGAATAAGAAAATAGAAAGGTACTGTATAAGAACCACACTTGTTGAAAGGAAAAGATAGAACCTACTTAAGATAAAACTTAAAAGAAATAGAACAATATCGGAATGCGAGGGTTGCAGATTTGTTCTTTTTATTTATAAGGTATGGTTTGGATGGAGCACATCCTTATCACTTAATGGTAAGCAATATCTTAAACCTCTCCCAAAGTAGGGCAATGTTGGAAACTAAATCCTTGACTAGGCCTATCACGTCCCAAAACCTACAAATTATGTGTTGTCATTGTAAATCTACTATATACACTGTTAGAATCCAGAGCATCACATATAGTAAACTTACAAGGTCAGTGGTAGAATACATAAAATTAGAGTTGATAATAATCATCAAAGAATAAACAATTATGTAACAAAGTGGAAAGAAAGTAAACGACAACATTCCGGGTGACATTGCAACATACATCGATATAGATAAGCCCATTTGTTATCTCTTTTATTACTCACAATCCAATCAATGACATATAAACTCAGGGAAAATACCATAAATACAATACATATACAAAATACCACGAATGAAATTAGTTTGTTATCTTCTTCTCATAATGCTTGGGAGTGAGCTCCTATTCATTACTCTTATATTTGAATATCACGAATCTGATAGAAGTCTACTAGGTGAGTGTTTAAGACCTCATCCCTCCAAGAGCCTAGTTAGCATGACCATACAGGTGAGAGTGTCCGAGGTTGACCAATTTGACTGTTGACCTGAAAGTTGACTGTTGAACTAACAGTTAACCTTTAGGGTGGACATAGTCATAGAAAGATTGGGTGTGCATCTAAGTGTCTTAATGAGTGTTCTAGGTTGAGTGTGAAACCTCATCCTAGTCGTATGTCCAGTCAGCATCATTTTAGTGGTCCACGTGTATGTTTGACGTTTTGACCGGGACGGAAATCGAGACGGTAAAAATTACTATTTTGCCCCTATCAGACCCGAACTTTTTTCCGGGCCTGTTTAATTACCCTAAGGCCCTGTACGTACCCTTTTAAGCCCATTTGCCTACCCAAATCACTGCCACTGTTTTATTCCAGACAGAAAACCTGCGTTCTGCCGTCCGCTATCCTCTTTCTCACGTTATTTCCTATCCGTCGCCACCAATTTTTTTCGTTCGTTGTGCCTTCCTCCGTACAACCCAACGATCGCCTTCAGCCCCTTCCTTTTTCCCACCGTTGGATTGTCAGTCAGTTTTGTAGATCGGTGAGGGAACGGTAGGAATTTTCTTCCGTATTTTAAACCTGGTTTGTGATTTCTTGTTCTGATAGTGGTTTGATTCAGGTGGATCTGAATCTGGGTATCGTTATAAGGGCAAAGGGATTGCCACCAGTTCATCTGCACGCCAAGTAGGAGACTACGCCTCATCTGTTTGATCGGCTATTGATTCGTCCTTGCTGTTTGTGTTTTCTCTTATTTAGTTCTTTCCCTAAATTATTACGTCATTTGTTCCTTTTGTTAGCGGTTGTACTGTCGTGTCTTTCATCTCGTGAGTTTGATGTGAAATCCCTAACTTGACGGTGCTCGTTCTCTGTTTCTCTTGCCATTGAGACTGCCAAATTCTAATCTTCCTTGTCAACTGAAACCGGATACGATGGGGTATAACATTCGGCGTTGTAGGATGCGGAAGCTCCACGTACAGGATCAAAACCGAGCCCCCTTTTCTTGTTCCTTCCGTCCGTCGTCCTTCAAGCCCCACAACCTTGATCCTGCAGAGTCTGACCTGCTCTCACATCGAGTGAAGGGTAAGAAGAGCACTACCAACCAGTCTCGTCACCAAGTTCTCCTGGGTACCCAACTCGTACCTGCGACAAATTCTTCTCCCTCTTTTGCATCGTGTGAGGCGCGCTTCCCCGAGTTTTCTCCATCTGCCGTCTCCTGCATTTCCGATACCCAGCTGGTTCTTCTTCGCGCATTCTCCTGTTACTTTTCCCCTGACTTCCCCTGCTAAGCCCTGTTCTTCCTTTCATGTCGAGCGGGTGTCTGTGCCTTCTTCTTCTCCATTCATTTCCGGAGCCATGAGTTTGTCCTCCACCAGATCCGTGCTCGCATTTTGCATCTGTTTCCCAATGTCGAGAGCTAGTCCTCTACAGGATTCGTGCGAACTGGATTCGTGCTCCCCCTTTTCGTTTCTCTCCCGGTGCCAGGGTCTGGTCCTCTACCGAGACCATGCCAGTGACGTGGAACGTTGTTCCCTTCTTCTTCCCCAGGCACCCCTTTCGTTCCTTAGCTCCCGACTTGTCTCTCTTTTAAGTCGAGCGTGGCATGCCCTCCTGTTGCTTCACCGACTTTCTCACTGGCGGCTCCGGCGTTACCCTGCCCTGTTAATTTTTCTTTTATTTTTTTCTTGCTTTTCTTTCTTTCTTCTTCCTGTGGGCGAGGCATGTTCTTCCGTTTCTTCATGAATTTCTTTTGCTCACATTTCCCTTCCTTGCATTCTCGTACGTAAGTAATTAATCTATTTATTAATTAATTAATCAAAATAGAGCATGGGAAAGTTATGACCGTTTGGTAGTATTTGATTCGGGAAATTGTACTGGCTTCTTGCCTACTCGTATGATTTTATATTTGGAGTCATATGGTATTACACCATTTATTTAATTTGTTTATTTTATTTTTAGTAAAAATAGTGTAAATCAAATATGAAATTATTTTAACGGGTATAAATGTAAGGTTCTTACAGCTTTCAATGAAACGTTTTAAGAATAAGCGTGATATTTAATCAATGCTTGTATTCAGTTGGTGACTACAGTGAGTAAACGTTCGCTTGGCCAATGCGAGGTGAGTATACGGAATCCCAGTGATAGGGGAGAGTGGCTTACGTGTTTGGGAGTCGTATGGGTGTTGTTTTCATTTGCCTGCCACTTCTTCGCAGGTTGGTTCGTATTGAATAATGAGACAGGTATGATACTTGTTATGTTTTCTCTGCCTAGTCTCGGACAACACTGGCTGTACGGGTTATGTATATATATAGTACTTTACTAAAAATATAAATTAACACTTCCAGTGGGCTCCAGGTTTCCCTTTAGGGGGGGATTACTCGAGGAGTGATTTATTATGTCCATCCCGATGGGTTTTTGGTTGGCATTGTTAGCCGCGTTATGTTACGAGTTCTTGAGTTATAACCTATTGGGCTGGGATCATGTTTTACGTCGTAGAAATCAAATGTGTGAATTCCTTGTTCTTCGGGTTGTTTCGATTACGTCCTTGTTCGTATAGTAGTCTGTTTCTCCTCTTCTTCGTATGTACTCTCATATCCCCGTAGGACATATGATGTTGTGACTCCTACTGAGATTTTTATCTCACCCGTTGATGTTTTTCCCCCTTTCAGGAGTAGTTCGTGAGCCGTAGACGGCGTTTGAGGTGTGAGTGCTCCCTACGACTTGGCTGGACTATCGCACCTGCACATTTTACATGGTTTTCTTTTCTGGCATTTCCTGTTTGACTCGTTTGATGTTTTGACTCACATTATATTTTTATGCATTTATTAGTCTACTGGATACGGTTTTATGTTCCGGGCTTTAAGCCCAGTTTGTGATTTTGGGTTTGTGACTGTATGGACTCGTTTTCCGTTTTGGATATTTTGTCCAATTGAATAAAGTCTTCCGCTGTGGTATTTTGTTCACTCTGATTTTTATGCCAGATGTCTGTTTCTTATTTGACATGCTCCAATTCTTGAAATATTAAATACGTTTGTTTTGGAAATCGTGTTTGAAAAGTTGTCTAAGCCTTGTGGGATTCGGATTGGTCCACGTGTTGGGCTTGTCCGGGTTTCACGGCGGTAAGGACCTGGTTTTCGGGTTTGGGTCCTTACATTGAGTGTCAAGGTTTGAGTTAGAAAAATCAATTTGCGCGTTTTGGGTTTGTTTTGAAAGACCATGGGCCTTTGAGTCAAAAAATGCATTCTGGGCCTGTTAATTATTTTCCAAGCCCAATTACCCATTTTTGAGCTCAATTAATTATTTTAACCTGTTTTTTATGTTTATTAATTTTAAAACTAATTCTGATGTTTATTGGTTTTAAAACACACTATTATTTGCAACAAGCTATTATTTGCAGAAATCTGACAAAGTATGAAAGAATTCAGCTATAGTGAAGCCTTTGAAATTTTAGCAGCAAAGGGAGGGTGTAGGGTGTGATCGCTTGATAATTTTGTGTATTTTTTATGTAGGAACTAAGTGTGGCCGACTGTTCTTTATATAAGGTGTTTATGGGATTAATCTTCCTACTTTAAAGGCTAGATATAGGGAGACAATTATTAGAATTAAATTCTGGAATTATCCCCTTCATTTTAGAAAATTATCACTTAAGGTAAGATTAAACCAATAAGGAAATGAAATAAAGGAGAAATAAAATCAGAAATGAACACTAAACCTTCAATACCATTTTTTGGTCATCACACATCTATTTCTTAAGAGGCAAAGCAGTCATTTCACCTGCACTGGCTTCTAAACTTCTAAGATACAAAATTCAGGGCCTCACAGATAGTGTAACATCAGGTTAGGATTCCTTTTATGGACTCCAGTATATTATGTACATGACATTGTATTCCCCTATATTGTATTGCTACGTCATAAATGATTGAGGTAAATTTGGAACCCATATTTTTATTGAAGTAGCTTGGGTAATTGGAAACAAATATAATCCGGTATTTCTTGGACCACATTGTTGTCGATAAATAAATCCGTTGTCGTTTTCCTATTTGTTCATATTATTGATTCTCCACCATTTATTGTTTTTTTCTAGCCTTGTAGGTTTATTGTGTGCATTGCTGATGTGATAGCAACGTATATAGTGAGCATACGGTGGTCGTCGCATCAAAAAGTTTTAGGTCGAGGGCATGACAAATCATATAAAGCATGAAATTATATCCAATTAAGCTAACAAAATCAGCACAAATTAAATTTTATAGGTGACAATTATTTTTAAGGTGTTTCAATGAAGATCATTTGACTTGTCTTTCAAATCATATTAAATATTTTCTTTATGGACATGTGAAAATACTGTGTGATCTTTTTCCTTCTATTATGCTTATTTGTGAGTAGCTATCAGGATTAAACAAAATTAAAAAATAAACAAGATTGATCACCTTGTTTGTAACCAAACCCAATAGTGAGAAATCACTATTTGGGTGAGGATTGTGTGACTAAACCACCAAGAAATCATTAAGATAGAAATATACCTGATATTCTTGAACCAAAACGAATTGGGAATCAGTTAATCATTATTTCAGTTTTACATAAAGCTGAAATAAATAAGAGTGGCATTTCGAGGTATTATGGAAGGAACCATATGAGGAATTAGATATTTGTGAATAAATTAGATGGACATAATAATTTGTTACATCGATCATTCTTAACGGAAAAACGTCTATTACATAAAAATTTATATAACAATTGTTATCCAGATAGAAATATTTTACAAGACTCCAAAATATAACTGCATTGTCCATCATCAATAATCTCTGGTAATATTGCGATGCTTCCATGGACAAGTACTTTAAAAACCTTCACATCATGTCTGACGGTTGTTTGTCAGACTGTAGTTATGCTACGGTTTTACAAATGGAAGGATACCTCATGATCGAAAGAGTAATTGTATCATAATAAGCCCATAGCAGCTAAAACAAGAGAAATAATTTTTAGAAAAATTGAAATTCTTAAGTAGAAAGAGATAGGATTGTTATGTAAAGCAAAAGTAACGAAGTTGACCAGAAAAAAGAAACAAAAAGATAATTTCAAGATAAAGAAGATAAAAAGAATCCAAGCATGCTGGCGGTGTGCTGTTACTTTGTTTTTCTTTTTAAAAGAGAAAAATAAGCAAACCTCACAAACACATCTTTTCCTTATGTGAAGGCACTACCAGGCCAAGCGGAGGGAATATGCTTGTCGCTGCTTTTCCTTTTTCTTACTCTGTGGGCATTAAAAGTAGCAGAATCCTTTTATCCACAAAAAAGGTGGAACAAGCTCCCAAGCATTTACTTCATATGTCCAAATTATCCACAACAATTAATGTTATGTTAATCTCAACTAACCATCTATATACAACTGTTCTCCTTTCCAGTTATAGGAACTAAATTTTATTTAAATTAAATGTGGATTTATCCTGTCTAACACATGTTTATGTCTTTTTCCCTAATATTTGGTTCTTAATTTGTGATATTCTGATCTTAATAAGTTCATATATGTGTTTTTTAATGATAAACCAGTTCAAAATTGAATACCAATATCAGTAAGACAACAGAAAAAGTACTTGAGAGAATCAAATTTCTGAAATGCACATGTCTTGTGGATAGAAATAGTTACTTAATTTATCAAATATCGGAATCCGAGGGTTGCATATTTGTTATTTTTTTCAGAAGGTATGGTTTGGATGAGCACATCCTTATCACTTAATGGTAAGAAATATCTTAAAGCTCTCCCAATGTACGTCTATCACACCCCAAAACCAATAAATCGCGTGCAATCATTATAAATCCACTATATATACTGTTAGAATACATAACATCATATACAGTAAACTTACAAGGTCAGTGATAGAATAAATAAAAACAGAGATGATAATAGTCATCAAAGAATAAACAATTATGTAATAGAGTGGAAAGAAAGTAAATGACATATGAGACCTCAATCCTTAGTCCTAGAAGTCTAGATACCAGTGCAGGTGAAATGACCATTTTACCCCTAAAAAATGGATATGTGATAGCCAAAAATGGTATTGAAGGTTCCTTCCTCTATTGCTTGATTTCATTTCCTTCTTGATTCATTTCTATCATAAATGTTATATCTCCTAAATTTAAGAGATAATTCTAAAATTAAATCCTAAGCATTATCTCGTTATATCTAGCCTTAAAATAAAGAAAATTAATCCTATTAATCTTATAAACTATCTAGTCGGCCACACGCATGTTCACACACCAAAAATACACAAAATCATCACGTGATACACCCTTCTTCCTTACCCTTGCTGCCGAAAATTCCAAAACACATACCATGGTCGAATTCATTCATCCTTCATCAAATTTCTGCAAATAATAGCTTGTTGGAAACCTCTTTTTATCATCTATCTTCCTATCTTAGTTTCATCATCAAAAGGTCAGTTCTTCCCTATGTTTATTGTAATTGTAATTTTCATGGTGTTGGTGCCAAAATTCCTTTATTATTCCTTCAATTGGTTTCAGTTGATTGTTCCTCTTGTTCGTATGATTGTTTGGAACCTATTCATGTTAAATATCATGAATTCATCCTTTAAATCTTCCCTATATGTGAAATCGGCATGCCCTACTCCTTTGCCCTACTGTTGTCGATTTTTACCAATTGACTTGTTTGATGGTTTCTGATCTTGTTCCTTTTATTCGTATGTGTATTTGGCACCTAATCCTTCTTTATTATCATGAAATCGCAACCCTTAAACCTTATATGCATGAAATCACAGTTTTCTCTATTGCCTTAACTTATTGCAAAAATTTACATGGTGAATTGGGTTGGGAAATCAGGTTGATTCTTCTTATATTCTTGACTATCACATCACACATCAGAGGGGGTGGTTCGTGTAGCATCTGATCACTGGTTTCTGATAGGTTTGGTGAGTGGGATTGGTAAGAAACTAGGATGTTTATTTGGTTTCTAAATGTTTGTGCTTAATTGGTTTTGTCTTTTCCTTATGGTCATATAGGTGGTTCGGATCCTCTTAATAAAGACAAAGAAATAGCTACTTGTTCAGAGACAAAAGGGGTAGGATCTATACCTCATCGGTTTTCCCAGAAATCATTGTTGTTTGATTGATGTTTTTGGTGCTTGTCCTTGTTGATGATTGTATGAACATGCCTCATTTTTAGTGTGCATAAGTTGCGGATTAGACTATGGATTCTGTAGGCAATTTCAGACCCTTATGATATGATGTGTGTACCTATTCCGTCTGTGTTATGTGCATTAAACATGTTGGTTGTGTCGTGATGTGATTGAGGATACCCTGTTATGGTGTTATGCCTTGTACTTGCTTGTGTTTTCTTGTACATGATTGTGTGTCAGGGTCCTTTTCTAATGGCTATTCGGGGTAAGCGATGATGCTCCTTGGGAGAGGAGAGGTTCTTATTGGTATATGAGTCGTATGTGTGGTAATCCTCAACATGTGCATGCTAGATGCCTAGTCCTTATGTGAGGACCCATTCCCGGTAAATGGGAACCTCACCGCCGTGCAACCCCGATCGACCCAACGAGTAGATCAATCGGAACCACACAAGGCTTACTGTAAAATCATTTCCAAATCTTGAAACTTTCCTTTGAAATTGAAGCATGGCATGTTATAATAAAAACTCGGCAAAATCAACAACGGAATTATTAGCGGAAGTCTTTTATCTCACACATATCAACCCACGATATAATTCTGTCACGCATTTCACATAATATCGCACTGTCATTTAAACTTATGCAGTATAAAATTTAAATCCCAGATTCACACGTTTAGCATACATATGCACACGTCTAGTGTGTACCTACAACACAAATAATGTCGAGTGTCCAAAATGTGTGGAGTACAATGTCCAGCCCTACGACCAACAATGGAATAGTAACCTGGAAGCTGAACTGTTAGTCTCTCAATTTAGCTCTGAGAAAAATAAAGGGAGGGGGTGAGATCAAAGGACCTCAGTGGGAGTACCGCGTCATAAGCACAACGTGGGAATAGAGGCAATTACTAAATCAGTTTACAAACCAAGTACGTAACACAATTGAGTCTCATGCTCATATATGCACAAAACGAAATCCAAAATGCACAATGTACAATGCACGACGCGTGATTATCAAAACATTATGCAACGGCTAATATGCCCAAAACCTACCGGGGCAGACACAAACCACTTCCGAATAATCCCCGCTAAAGGATCACCTGGAAGCCCATTGATGGTTTTAATTTAACAGTTACATATGTATTCAAACCCCTACCATCAAGGTTGTTCGAAACTGAATGGAGAAATCAAATTATCAGATTCCATCTCAGTTTCGTAGATACATGCATATAGCATTATGAGAACTGATCGTTTATAGTGCACTTGAGTAACCATTCATACAGATATACCCTCCATAACCCTCCAAGGTAAGCAACTGTCCCCTTAGCTGGGATCCCCATATACTTACCTAGCATGATCAAGCATAGTTCGTCAATTCCAGTAAATCCCTAAGAAAATACTTATACTACATTGTTTAGGAAAAACTTGTAATGCATGCTATGTATTTATACCGTTCCACATCAGGCCGATCTCACATTTTTTAACAAGTCTCCCTTGTGTTGCCTCACACTCAGTTACAAGCAGCAATCCACTCATGGAAACACAATGCACATCACACAGCCATCATGCTTAGTTTTGAACATATATTTAATGCGTTCCAAAGCATGACAAGCATTCATATGAGTCTAACATGATTAGTTATCAGAGTACCAGCAATGCCTCTATTCAAATCAAACCATGCTATCCAATTTTAATTAAACAAATCAACTAGTACGCATATGCAGATGAAACTTAAACTCCCACCTCTTGTCGCGCTGACGACGTACCAGCGACACCTTTGCCTTTCTCAGCTGCCGCAATATCACCTATACACATAAGGCAGTCATAGAACCGTAAACTAATCTGAATTCAAGTGATCAGAAACTAAAACTGAAATTAAAACCTAAAGGACCCTCTCACAATTACCACTCAACACTCCTCTGCAATTGAACAATTTAACCACTCCATAAACTCACAACCATTACCCCTTAATCACAACTCTGATCAGCAAACATTCACACATTACAGTACCACCCAAGCAACCAATACACCCAATTCATCGAGAACTTTCGAATTCCACCCTCTGACACTATTCACCCGAGAATTACACAAAGCTTTCAGGGTGTTTCCAGACACAATCACTCACTAAATTAGCTCAGCAACATTACTAGCAACCTAAAGAAACTAACTTAGAAGCATGGAAGCAAGAATTAAACCACTTACCAGTAAACCCTCAATTTTCGTCCAGAATGAAAACAGTGTAGAAATCACTCCTACCCACCAAACTACCAGTGGAAACGTGTTGAAAACACTGGGGAAGTGTTAGGGTATGATCCCCTAACGATTTCTGAGGTAAAACTGAGTTGAAGGTGAATGTTGGTACTCTTGGATGGTGGAGAGGAAAGAAAAACGGGGAAAGGCATTTAGGGCAGATGAAATGAATGGTCTGCTGGGTTTAATGCACAAATGGCAAGACTTGGCAAGACTTAAGTGTAACTAATGGGTTAGCTAGTATATGAGCTGACACAATGGATTTGGGCTGAGACTGAATTGGGCTAAATCCCAAGGTCTACCAAGTACAGAAATTCTAATTTCACAGCCCGTATCATTCCAAATGACCCGAATAAAATTTTGCGTAACGAGACGGGTGTTTGGGATTTCGGTTAATCAATTGGGCTTACGAATAGTGTTTGGGCTCGACGAACAGTATTTAGGCTCGATGAATAGTAATCGACCCAAAAATTCATGGTCACTCAAAACGGGTCATAATCTGTCAAATTCCAATTTCCACTGACTTAGTCCTCAATCACGCATTCTAACGTACTCTCGATCACACCTAGACACCCTAAAACACTCAAACACGCTAAGGACTCCCTAAGGCTGAGGCACCTAACGTAAGAAAAAATTTACGAATCGAATCTGCACTCTATCGTAAGCTACTCTCAGAAGGTTGAGGTCTCACACCTTGCGTGGTTAGATGCTTTGTCCTTGTGCGGCTAGATGCTTTGTCCTTGTGTGGCTAGATGTTTTGTCCTTGTGTGGCTAGATGCCTTGTCCTTGTGTGGCAAGATGCCTTGTCCTTGTGTGGCAAGATGTCCTTATCCTTATGTGGCTTGGATGCCTTGTTCTTATATGGCAAGATGGATAGGCTTGCAGTTTAGATTGTTTGCTAACCTTTTACCAATTATGCAGCTAAGTCTTGGACAACACAGGTGGAAGGGGATAGTATTTCTATTGATAAGATCGAATGATGAATTACCTGCCTCTGTATTTCTGTTTTCAGAAATGTTTTTAGTCCACCCATAGCTTGTTACTTTCGGCTCTCTCCCTTTTGAGAATGATTGATGACTATTTGTGTAAAAATCCAAACCCAACCTATTAAGACTCTTATCTCTGTGAAACCCAAACAAGCCCAACCTAGGACCTATTTGAATCCCACAAGGCTTTTCCATCCTAAGTTCCGATTTTATCAAGTTTCTTTCTTATGATTTTTAAAGGTTGGAGCATGATTACATTTGACAAACATTTTGGAAATGTACGGAGTAAATAAAAACAACAATGGAAGTCTTTATAATTAATCAAAGTTACCACAACACACAAGTCCCATAGGGATCTTAAAATTCAGCAAGTAACCATCCAATAAATTTTGGAAGTAAGCAAGAACAAGAGGAATTCAATAAACAAGAAAGTAGTCCAATCAAACTTCATGTTATATACACAAGCAAACAAGAAAAAAGAGATGTAAATGTGATGCAATATTTTCCCGCCGTGCAGCCTTGATCACACACACTAGTACCATGAACAAATGATGTAGCTAAACCTGAAAAATGTTGAATACAATAAGGTGAGATTTCAAGAATTTCAATAGGGTCACAACTTCATAAGATCTACAAAAATCTAAACAAAAATATCCCTAACAATATCAGATTTGCCTAAAAAACTAAAGAGGTATTAAACAATCAATAATCATACGGGTAGGGCCGAACATTATAGGCTTGAGGGTGGACTACAAACACTTCCGAAAATCAGAAGTACACAAGCAAGTAATTCATCATTCGATCTCATCAATAGAAAGGCCATCCCCTTCCACCTGTGTTATCCAAGGTCTTGCTGCACAAAGGTAAATGGTTAGCCCATGAGCTAATCAGCAAGCCTATTCATCTTGCCAGCACACAGAACAATACATCTAGCTATCACACAGGACTAAGCATTCTAATTTGTAAGGATCCCAAATCCTAACCTATTCTTATTTGCTCCTATAGGACCCTTACCGTCGTGAAACCCAAACAAGCCCAAAACACAGGACCCATTTGAATCCCACAAGGCTTACCCATCTAATTTTTTATTTTAGTTTCTTTATTCTTTATACTTATAACAATTGAAGCATGATATTAGACAAGCATTCTGGTAACATACAGAGTGAATAAAACATCAGCGGAGGTCTTTAAATTGAATCATTGGAACCACAACTCACAAGTCCCACAGAGATCTAAAAGTTCAACAAGTAAACCTCCAATATAATTCGAAAACAAACAAGCAAATGAGGGAATCGAAGAACCAGAAAATAGTCCAGTCAAAGTTCATGTTATATGCGCAAGCAACCAAGGAAACCGGAATCCAAATGTGAGCAATATCATCCCGCCATGCAACCTTGATCTCACACATTGGTACCACAAACATCAAATGTACCGAAGCCTGAAAAATGGTGAAAATAATAGGATGAGATTACAAGAGTCTCAGTAGGGTCCCAACATCATAAGATTTACAGAAATCTTAAGCAAACATCTCCCAAACATCATCAGATCAATCTATTCCACTAAAGAGGATCATGCAAGCATTCAAACAATCAAAGGTGTATAAGGCCGAAAGTAAGGCTGAGGGTGGACTACAAATACTTCCGAAAATCAGAAGTACACTGGCAGGAAAACACATCAAGCACTCTAAGAAATAGGAAAAAGGTCATCCCCTTCCACCTGTATTGTCTAAGGCTTTGCTGCAAAAAGTGTAAAAGTTTAGCACAAAAGATAATCAGCAACCCTATTCATCTTGCTAGCACACAGGACAAGGCATCTAGCCAGCACACAGGACAAGGCATCTAGTCAGCACACAGGACAAGGCATCTAGTCAGCACACAGGACTCTAGAGAAACTGATGAGGCATAGATCCTACGACTCTTTTCTCTGAACAAGAAGCTATTCCTTTGCCTTTATTCAAGGGATCCGAACCACCTATAACATCGTAAGGCAAAGACAAAACCAAACTAAGCATACATACTCATTGACTAAGTAAATACCTTCTTTCCTTACCAATTCCACACACTAAACCTATCAGAAACCAGTGAAGGTGCCTCCCCCTTGGATGTGTGATGTGATAGCCAAGAACTTAACAAGGTTCAACCTAAATTACCATCCCAATTACAATGCAAATTTTGGCACTAAGAATAGGGCACAAGAAAAATTGTGATTTCATGTACATGAGGTGTAAGGGTTGCGATTTCATGTCAACAAGAAAGGATTAGGTGTTAATAACACATATAATCAAAAGAAACAAGATAAAAAACCAATAGGTTAATCATTGATAAAAATCAGCAATAATAGGGCAAGGGTAGGGCATGTCGATTTCATGTATAGGGAAAATTCAAAGGATAAATTCATGATATTATCACAGTATGAATAGATGTCAAACAATCATACGAACAAGAGAAACAACAACAAAAATCAATTGAAGGAAGAATCACACAAGTTTGGCACCAAAGCTAACGAACTACGACTTGAATTTCAGCAGGGAAAAACTAACCTCCTGATAACAGGACCAAAATAGTTAGATAGATAATGGAAAGAACTTTCCAACAAGCTATTATTTGCAGAAATCCAAAAAAGGATGAGAGTGTTATGCAATTTTGAAGTTGGAAAAATTTCGGTAGCAGTAGAGAGGTGTAGGGTTTGAGGTTTGACGAATTTTGTGTATTTTCTGTATAAGATTTAAGTATGGCCGGCTCCTTCTTTATATAAGGTGGTTATGGGATTAATTTCCCTACTTTAAAAGCTAGATTAAAGTAAAATAACTATTAGAATTAAATTCTGAAATTATCTTTCTTAATTTTAGCAATTTTATCTCTTAAGGTAATTATCAACCAATAAGAAACCAGTTCAAAGAGAAATGAAACTAGAAATGATTACTAGAGATTCCATACCATTTTTAGCCATCACACATCCATTTCTTCAGGGACAAAACCATCATTTCACTTGCACTAGCTTCTGGACTTCTAGAACTCAAAATTCGGGGTCTCACATCCTCCCATCCTTATAAGAATTTCATCCTCGAAATTTCATCACAAGTACCTAAACAAATAGGTAAGGAAATTTTTTATGCATACATTCCTCAGTCTCCCAAGACTATTCTTCAATTTAACCATTACGCCAAACAATTCGTACCATAGGCATGTTTTGACTCCGAAGCTGACAAACTGACCAATCTAGTATGCCTACTGGCTGTACGGGATAGGATAGGTCTTCAGCAAATTTGATTGGTGGTTCTTCAAACACATGAGCAGGGTCTTGCACATACTTTCTCAATATTGATACGTGAAACACATTGTGAATTCTCTCCATACTCGGAGGTAAGGCAAGTTGGTATGCAACTGGACCGATCCTCTCAACAATATCATACGGACCAATGTAACAAGGTGCTAGCTTACCTTGCTGCTGAAAATGAAGGACTCCTTTCCACGGGGCGACCTTCAAAAACACTTTGTCACCTACCGTAAATTCCAGCTCCCTTTGTCGATTATCGGCGTAGTTTTTTTGCCGATCCTTGGCTGTTTTTATCCTTTGTTGAATAAAATTCAGCTACTCCGTTGCTTGATCAATCAATTCCGGATTGTCTTTGTCTAGGTCTCTGGCCTACTTCATTCTAGCAAATGGGAGTTCTGTAACGTCTCCCATATAGTGGTTCGTAAGGTTCCATACCGATGCTTACATGAATGCTAGTATTGTAAGCGAATTCCGCCAATGGTAGGCATCGCTCCCAACTAGTATGTTGGTCTAGTACACTCGCATGCAGCATGTCTTCGAGTGTCTAAATCATCATCTCATATTGACGATCGATTTGGGGATGAAATGCTGTACTAAAATTCAATCTTGAACCCACCCAGCGCATTCTGGAATTTCTCCCAAAATCGTGATGTGAAAAGAGGGTAATGATATAAAACGATGGAAACTGGCACTCCATGCAATCGAACAATCTCGTCCAGGTAACATACAACTAATTTCTCGGGTGTGTCTGTCATACGAACAGGTAGGAAGTGTGCGGATTTCGTCAATCAATCCACAATCACCCAAATAACATTGTATCCTTGCTGAGATCTATGCAAACCAGTCACAAAATCCATCATGACATGCTCCCACTTCCATTATGGAATTTGAAGTGACTGTAGTAAACCAGCGGGTCTTTAATACTCGATTTTTACTTGTTTGCATATGAACTCAGCAATGTGGCGCTTCATGTTTGGCCACTAATATTGCTTCTTTAAGTCTTGGTACATCTTAGTGCTACCAGGATGGATAGCAAACTTCGAACTATGTGCTTTAGACAAAATAAGATTACAAATATCAACATCTTGTGGAACATATACCCTGTTTTTGAAGACAAGCACTCCATCATCTCGCATTCTGAAATCACGAGCTATGGCATCAACACCATCAGATAATTGCTCCCGAATTTCAGCAAGTTTCGGATCCTCTAATTGCTGATTCTAGATCTCCTCAATCAAGGTAGGCATGACTTTGATTTGTGCCAACAATGAACCAGAAAAATCAGTGCTAGGATGCACACGGGTAGCTTTCCAATCCACCAACATTGGCATGTATTTGGTGAGCATGTAAGCCAAAACCGATGGAGAAGGAGGATGAAATTTTCAGCTTAAGTCATCAACGATAACATTTGCTTTTCCATGATGATATTCGATGATCAGATTGTAGTCTTTAATAAGCTCCACCCATCTTCGTTGTGTCATGATCAATTCTTTCTACATAAGGAGATACTTCAAGCTTTTGGGGTTGGTGAAGATTTGGCATGTTTTTCTATACAAGTAGTGGTGCCATATTTTCAACGTAAACACCATGGCTACAAGCTCCAAATCATGTGTAGTATAGTTGTTTTTGTGCGGTCACAACTGTCGGTAAGCATAGGCAACAACTTTCCCATCTTCCATCAATACGCATCCAAGTCCGGATTTCGATGTATCATTGTACACCATGTACTCTTTCCCACCGATTGGTAAGGTGAGGATAGGTGAGGAAACTAATCAGCTTTCAAATTCTTCAAAACTTCGTTGGCATTTCTCATTCGACACAAACGGCTCTCCTTTGCACTTCAATTTCTTCAATGGTCTAGCAAGTGATGAAAAATTCTCCACGAAGCGACGGTAGTATCCGGCCAAGCCAAGGAAACTACAAACTTTGAACACAACTCACGGGGATTCCCAAGCAACTACGGCTTCAATTTTCTATAGATAAACCAAAACACCTTGGGTGGAAACAACATGGCCAAGAAAACCAACTTCGCTTAACCAGAATTCACATTTGGAGTACTTTGCGAACAATCGTCGATCCCTAATAATATTCAGCACAATTCGAAAGTGCTTAGCATGTTCTTCTTTCGATTTTGAATAAATCAAAATGTCATCGATGAAGGCTATCACGAATTTGTCCGGCAACTCACAGAACACATGATTCATCAGATCCATGAACATGGCTGGTGCATTAGTTAAACCGATGGCATAACCAGAAATTTGTAGTGGCCGTATCGCGATCTGAACAAGGTCTTCGGAATATCAACATCACGATCTCACAATTGATGGTATCCAGATCTGAGATCGATCTTGGAGAACATGACTGCACCTTGAAGCTAGTCGAACAAGTCGTCGATGCACGGCAAAGGGTACTTGTTCTTCACGGTCACACGATTCAGCTGCTGATAGTCGATGCACAATAGCAGCAAACCATCTTTCTTCTTCACAAACAAGACAGGTGCTCCCCAAGAAGACACACTGGGTCGGATGAAACCACGATCCAGCAAATCTTCTAGTTGCATTTTTAGTTCCTTCGTTTCCATAGGAGCCATACGATATGGAGGAATGGAAATTGGATTCATACCAGGCACTAATTCAATGCTGAATTCCACTTCTCTTGTTGGTGGCAAACCGGCTATGTCTTCTGGAAATACATCTGAAAATTCACGTACCACTGGAATAGAATTCAGATCTGAGGATTCTTTAGAAACATCATACACATGTGCGAGGTACGTTGTACATCCTTTGCTGATCAATTGCTTCGCATTAAGCAAGGAAATCATGCAAGTTGGAACAACTTGTCTATCACCCTCAAAACAGTACTCGCCACCATCAAAGAAAGTGAACCACACACGTTTGGTGAAACACTCCATACGGGCTTGATATTTCGCCAAACAGTCCATGCCTAAGATCACATCCAGCTCTCGGATGTCCAATGGAATCAAATCCACCTCAAGTACATTCAGACTCATACGTACAACACAACCGATATAGACTAAATCACAAATCAGTTGCTCTTTGAAAGGAGTCAGAACCACAATAGGAGGAGACAAGGGAGATAGAGGCCGATCCGTGCTAAGTGCTATATTTGGACTTACAAATGATCTGTTTGCTCCAGGATCTAATAACACTTTAGCATTTTGAGAAAATACTGAAATAGTACCTGTCACCACATCAGGGCTAGGCTCGGCATCAGTCAGGGTGAATAGCCTTGTTGGTCTTGGTTACGCCTTACTTGAGGATCCGTTTTGTGGTCCTCCTGGTGGCCGTGTTGGTGGTTTGGCAGGATTAGCATAACCACCTTAGCCTGTATTCGGTGCACTTGTGATACTCTTTGATTTCGGGCAGTCCCTCTGAACATGGCCTATCACGCCACAATTATAGCATCGACATGGCTGTGAATTCCAACTAGATCCATTGGAATTCGAACCAGAAAAGTTCTTCTTGTTGTTACCTCCATTGTCATTATTTTTCGGAGGATAGGACCTTAAAGGATAGGGTTCGTACGTCGATTGAACTTTGAATCTCGCCTGAAGGATCTCTCACTAGTGGCTACAGAGGGCTTCCTAGTTTGCACAATTTTTTTGGCTTCAGTTGCGGCAACGATCATCAACGATGGTTTTGAGTTCGGTACTCAGCTTATCCTGAAATCTTCTCACAAGCTGGTATGGTGAACGATCGTCCTTTGGTGCAAATCAGGACAACTCCCTTTAAACGTTCTCGTATTCCAGCACCGAACGGGGGCTCTGTTCAAGTTTGTAGAAAGCTTGTCGCTACTTATTTTTATGGTATCTCGTATAGAACCTCTCGTCGAACCCATACCAAAATTCCTCCCACGTAGGCAAACGATTTCCAAATCGCAAACTCACGGCTGTCCACCATGCGAGGGCTTCTCCCTCAAGTAGGAAAGTAGAGTTGGAAACCTTGTCATCGTCAGGGATACGTAACAACAAAGACACTCGGCACAAGGTGTCTATCCATTCATAAGCTGTTATGGCTCCGGCTGAGCCACTGAAATCTTTACACCCTAGTTGACAAGCTTCCTTCAACAACTTCATAATGACCACTGGAAGTCTCTCAGCTCCTTTAGGATAACCTGGCTGTACAGGTTCAAGTGGAGGAATAGGTTCTTCCACGAGTGCGGGTGCAGGAGCATTCTGAAATTGTGCCTATATATGCTGCTGGTTTGCAGCAATTCCTTGCATTATGTTTAGGATTTGTGCTATCACAGGATCGATGGCTGGTACGGCTAGTGCCTCAGGTTGATTTTCGGGCTTGGCTTGCCCTCCCTGCTCAATTGGTGCATTCGGCACCTCTTGCTCAACAGGTTGCTATTCAGCCTGAATCTCATACCTACCTCATCGATCCTTGTAGCGTTCAACCTTGCCATACTATACAAGCACACGATGTCACTCAACACATAACACAAATATGAAACGAAGAAAAGAAGTGGTACCCGGTAATATGCATATACTGGAAAACAGCACACAAACATACAAGTTTCGAAAATCACATGCACAAATGCAATGCATACTCGATAATTACATTGGAACACACATAAGCACTCAGCAATCATCATCAAACATTTGGCAATATACATATTCATGCAAATCAAACTCTGCAGTACCCATTAATAACTCACATACACTCGGTAGTCATAACCTTCATACATACCCAGCAACATTTGACAACACTCACAACAAGCGATTGCAACCATCATTCAATGATTACACATATTTGGAAATATAGAGATCACATAGGGACATTCAGCAGTATTCTCGGCAATAACAAAGAAACACAACAAAGCACCCATCAAAACCCAGCAAAACACATCAAATCATACAATGCATAAAAGTACACCTAAACACACAACAAGTTAATCAATCAGACACAACATCTAAACATTTCTAACTAGGTTCTAAACATCTGATTAATTTCGGTATTAGCCCACTAAGTGAGTAGGTGTGTGCTCATGCACCTTCCTATAAACACAAAACCAACAAATAGGTTAGCATATAACAAATTATATTTCCTAATCCATGCACTGCTACCAAACCTATTAGGACCCCAAATCCTAACCTATTCTTATTTGCACCTATAGGACCTTTACCATCGTGAAACCCAAACAAGCCCAAAAATCAGGACCTATTTGAATCCCACAAGGTTTACACATTTAATTTTTGATTTTAGATTATTTATTCTTTGTACTTATAACAATTGGAGCATGATATTGGACGAGACTTATGGTAACATACAGAGTGAATAAAACATCAGTGGAGGTCTTTAAATTGAATCATCGGAACCACAACTCACAAGTCCCATAGGGATCTAAAAATCCAACAAGTAAACCTCCAAGATAATCCGAAAACAAACAAGCAGAGGAGGGACTCGAAGAACCAGAAAATAGTCCAAACAAAGTTCATGTTATATTGGAAAGGAGAGGTACTTACTGGTATGGGAGTCGCATGGGTGGAAATCCTGTGACGACCCCAATTCTTAACTATTACTATTTGCTCTGATTAAGGTCATCACCGCCGTTAAATCCAAATAAGCCCAAATGACATCTAGGACCTATCTGAATCTTACCAGGCTTACCATTAACTTCTGACTTTTACATGTTTATTTCAATGTTTAACAACAATTGGAGCATGATATTGGACAAATATTCTGGTAAAATACGGAGTGAATAAAACATCAGCGGAAGTCTTTAGATTAAATCATTGGGTTCATAACACACAAGTCCCATAGGGATCCAAATAAGCAGCAAGAAATTCTCCAACATATTTCGGAAATAGCAAGCAAAGAAGGGTTCTAAAAATAAACCAGAAAGTAGCCCAATCATTCATGTTATATGTGCAAGTAAACAAGGAACAAGTATGCAAATGTGATGCGATATCGCCCCTCCATGCAACCTTGATCTCACACACTAGTACCACGGGCAGTGGATGTACCTAAGCCTTAAAAATAGTAAAACAACGGTATAAGATTATAAGAATCTCAGTAGGGTCACAGCATCATAAGATCTACACAAACCCTAAACACAAATCTCTCAATTCACATTAGATCATTCCTAAACAACTAAAGAGGATCACACAATTCAAGAACCAATCAAAAAGGGTTAGGGCCGAATCTATGGTTGAAGGAGGACTACAATCACTTCCGAAAAATCAGAAGTACATAGGCAGGTGGAACTCATCATATTGCTCTTGACAATGAAGAAGAAAGGTCATCCCCTTACACCTGTGTTGTCCAAGGCTTACTGTGAGGACCCGCTCCCGGTAAATGGGAACCTCACCGCCTTGCAACATCGATCAACCCAACTCGTGAATCAATCGAAAATACACAAGGCTTAGTTAAATTTTTAAAACTAATATTCCCAAAACTGCGTACAAATTTGAATTTTATTAAATCGATACAAGCATGGCACATTTGATAAAACACTCGGCAATAAACAACAGAGTAATCACAGACACCAGCGGAAGTCTTAATTCTCATGCAACAGGCCACACGGCCCCAAGCATGCCACACAACAAGTCCATACACACAAGCCCTTAAGATCATTATTAAGTACTCAAAACACACATCATATATATCAATCTATTTTCCAAATTATCCATGCATATTCATAACCAATTTCTAAAATAAATTCACAAACAATTCACACCATTTATCATGTTTTATGACATGCATAAGTTTCATAGTTCACAAGATAAAACAGAACATGCCGAATCTCCAAAACGTGAATATGCACAAGTCCAGCCCTATGAAAGACACCGGGAAAACCTCAACAAAGCTTGGCTACGAAATCACGATCTAGCCTTAAAAAAAAATAAAGGGAGGGGGTGAGATCTAAAGACCTCAGTGGAAGTTACCGCGTCATAACAATATCCATTAGAATAAAGGCATTTTACTAAATCAGTTTAATAAACATTTATTTCAACATACTTGAAATCTATGCCATCTATCATGCACCCAACAATATCCATGACAAATATGTATCATGCATGCCTCACAGAAAATTTTACAATTCAGTTAAACAATAAATTCAAATCCAGTTTCTCATCAGTTCATTCACTTAGCTAATATGCCAAAACTCATCGGGGAGGATATAAAACACTTTCGAACCACCCCCGCTAAAGGATAATCCAAAAGCCCATTGACAGTTAACATTTTCATTTCTATAAAATAATTATATAAGTCACAAAACCCCCTACTGTCAATGTTATCCATAATTGAATGGAGAAAACAATCTATCACATTCAATTACCAAGCATGCATGCACAATAAATTCACAGCCGGCAAGGACAATCCAGTCCCAAGTGTCCTGCTAAGTACGTTAAACTAGGCACACATAACACAAACCATCCATACTACTCCCATCAGTAAGTGACATTCCCCTCAGCTGGGATTCCATCAACTTACCTTGTTTGGCCAAACCCATTCGTCAATTCCATTTGATTCCAGAAAAATATATATATATATAGATATATATATAGATATCTTTGTATTAAAACATGGAATGCATGGTATGTTCATTGTCTGATCCCACCATAGGACCTTCTCCCACTCAGATAAGCCACTTGGTTTCAGTAATTAATCGCAAACATATCACATAAAAATTCACACATCACAGGGTATTATTTAAAAGAAAGAAAAAAACATTTTGTTTGCACTACTCTAGAGGAGTAGTCAATTACTTATTGTTGGTCGAGACTTCTCTGTTTATGTTTCACTCGAAGTAGTTGATTACCTCCTGGAATAATCAACTTTTTACTGCTGGTTACATACCAACATTTGCATTCCACTTTCAATAAATTTTATGGCTCAAAACTCACAACAATTTTAGTTTATACATAACGAAACAACCAGAATATACTCCTGGCCATTCATGCACACAAATCTTGCAACCACATTCCCAGCATGCATAAGAGTTCAAATATATATTTTCTGCACATAAACATGGCAAGCAATATCATGATACTAACATGAGTATCCAACATATTTTTAAGTAATTCCTTTATTCAAAACAAATCATGCATTTCTAGATTTTTAGATTACGCAAATCAAATCATTTCGCATACGCAAATGAAACTTAAACTCCCACCTCTTGACGCGCAGAAAATACACTTACTGCCACCCCTTTTCCCTTATCAACTTTCTGAGAATCACCTACAAACAGAACAAGAAAATTCAAGCTCAACGCAAACCTAAACCAGAAAAATCTCAAATAAAAAATCTGATTCTTGTGACCCCTTCTAACGCATTCTATAATGCTCAAACAGACCTTAAACACTCATCCTTAAAAGCTTCCTAACTCAGGGAATTAACCTCTGCAAACTCATATTACAGAGCATCAACAATCAAACCAGAATACATAAGCAAACTCAATTCTACACGAATCGACAGCATAATCGCCTACCGACGTACTTCGCAACCTCAATCGCACTTAATTACATCCTAAAAGTTAAGGGAAACAAAATCAGAGTTCACATTTTCCAGAACCTTAAGAAATCCCAATATCTGATTCCACAATACAAAATTTACAAAACCATGTAAAACCAACTACAAATCCATCTTCCACAACATCACAAAACACCAATAAAACCGATTTTTCGTCATGAATGCAAAGAAATCAGAAACTTACCCCAAAATTTCAAATTTTCCCTTTCAGAGTCTAACTCTGTCGAAACCACTCCAAGAACAGCCAATCCCAGCAAAAAGTTACACAAAGGGTTTCAGAATTGCTGCAGAAAACTCAATTTGTTTTTCAATTTTGGAAGAAATTGTTTTTTGGAGGTTTGGGTTTTCAAAAGGGGAAAAGAAGAAGGAGAAAAACTCTGGTTTCTGGTGTGGAGTCATGGGAAGCTAGAGGAAAGAGAGAAAAGGGGGGAAAAAGGGAAGAAAAGGAAAAGAAGGAAAGTGGGATGGTCCGCCTATGGGCCCGACCGACCTGACGCGGGACCCGCAAATCTCGAAATTCAAAATACGTTTTAAAACGTTTCGACGCACCCAAAAATATGAAAAATATACTTGAGAACTAAAAATAGTGTTTCTAGCTCTTGAAACAACATTGGAACTAGTGAGTAGTGAACGAGACCATTTTTGGCAAAATCGACTCAAAGGCTTATGGCCACCCAAAACGGACCTTGAATGCATTTACGGGTGCATGGTAATGGAATAGAATTTACGTTAAACTCAACCTCAAAACACCCTCTAATCCCACTTAACACACTACTGTTTCCTATGACTATATCCGAGCTATTAACGACACTCAGGTCAGCTAACTCGATCGACTAATCAAACGCTCTATGTCGACCACTCTAGCCATGCTAATTGTCCTCTCTCTCGCTGCCTATGCACTCGAAAGGACGGGGTTCCACATCCTCCCCTCCTTATAGAAATTTCGTCCCCGAAATTCTCTTACCTTATGCCTCAAACAGTTGCGGATACTGCTCTCTCATTGACTGCTCAGTTTCCCAAGTGAACTCCTCAAGTCTATCACTGCGCCATAAAACTTTCACCATCGAAAAACTACGACGACGAAGCTTCCTCATAGCCCTGTCCACAATTGCAACTGGCTGAGAAGTGTAAGTTAAATCATCCGCAATCTCCACTGGTGGCATTTCTAACACATGTGAGGGATCCCTAATGTATTTCCTCAACACTGAAACGTGAAATACATTATGAATCCTCTGAAGATCCTGGGGCAGATCAAGTCTGTAGGCAACGGATCCAATCCTCTCAGTAATAGCATATGGACCAATGTACCTCGGAGATAACTTGCCTCGCTGCTGAAACCGGATCACACCCTTCCATGGTGCCACCTTCAAAAATACCATGTCACCAACTTTAAACTCGAGGTCTTGCCTGCGGTTATCAGCATAATTTTTCTGTCTGTCTTGGGCTGTCTTCAACCTCTTCCTAATTAATGTCAATTGCTCTGTCGCTTGCTCAATCAGCTCTAGACTATCCAGCTTCCTCTCACCGACTTCATTCCAATACAAAGGTGTACGACATCGCCTACTATACAAAGCTTCGTACGGTGCCATGCCGATAGAAACCTGATAGCTGTTGTTGTAGGCAAACTCAGCTAAAGGTAGACTCCGATCCCATGTCGCCTGTCTGTCAAAAACACATGCTCGAAGCATGTCCTCAAGAGTCTGAATTGTCCTCTCTTATTGTCCATCTGTTTGAGGGTGAAAGGCTGTACTGAAATTTAATCGAGTGTCCAACGCACTATGACGTTTCTCCCAAAATCTGGATGTAAACCTCGGGTCTCGATCTGATACAATTGACACAGGTACTCCGTGAAGTCTCACTATCTCATCCAAGTACCTAGATGCCAATTTTTCTGGTGTATCCGTCACCCGAATAGGTAAGAAATGTGCAGATTTGGTCAACCTGTCCACTATTACCCAAATCGCATCATAACCTCGCAATGTCCTCGGTAATCCTGTCACAAAGTCCATCATCACATGTTCCCATTTCCACTCTGGAATGGGTAATGGCTGAAGTAGTCCTGCTGGTCTCTGATGCTCTGCTTTGACCTGTTGACATATCAAACACGTGGCCACAAATTCTGCAACATTTCTCTTCATCCCGGACCACCAATATTGTTCTCGCAAATCTCTGTACATCTTGGTGCTACCCGGATGAATAGAAAATGTCGAACTGTGAGCCTCTTCCATAATTAGTTGTCTAAGGCTCTCATCATTCGGAACACACACTCTGCCTCGGAATGTCAACATGTCATCACCTCTAACTCGATATTCACTGACCATACTGTTACTGCTTCCATCATCTTCTAACTGCTGTCTCACTCGAACCAATACTGAATCCTCAAGCTGCTTGGCTCGAATATCCTCTATCAAGGATGGTCTGACCACAATTTGTGCAATCAAGGCTCCTGATTTCTCACCATCAAGCTGGACTCTTGATGCCCTCAAACACATCAACATTGGCAAGTATTCAGTTCTGACATAGGCTAAGGAAGTCTGAGTCTTCCTGCTTAATGCATCAGCAACAACATTTTCCTTGCCCGGATGGTAATCAATCACAAGATCATAGTCTTTGATCAATTCCATCCATCTCCTTTGTCTCAAATTTAATTCCTTTTGGGTGAGAAGGTATTTGAGACTCTTGTGATCGGTGAACACTTTGCATGTTTCACCATACAAGTAATGTCTCCAAATCTTCAATGCATAAACTACTGCTGCCAACTCTAAATCATGAGTCGGGTAATTGCTCTCATGTGGTCGTAGTTGTCTCGATGCATAAGCCACAACCTTCCCTTCTTGCATAAGCACACATCCTAATCCCAATCTCGAGGCATCACTGAACACAACATATTCTCTACCTTGAACCGGAAAAATAAGAATTGGAGCTGATACCAATCTAGTCTTCAATTCCTGAAAGCTCTGCTCACATTTTTCAGACCATACAAAATAAATACCTTGGCGCGTTAAACGTGTCAAAGGACCTGCCAAAATTGAAAAATCCTTCACGAACCGTCTGTAGTACCCTGCCAAACCAAGGAAACTGTGAATCTCTGTGATATTCCGAGGTGGCTCCCAAGATACAATCATTTCAATTTTCTTGGGATCAACATGCACTCCTTTGCCTGACACCACATGGCCTAAGAAACCAACCTCTTGAAGCCAAAATTCACACTTAGAAAATTTTGCATATAGCTACCGAGTTTGAAGTATGTCCAACACTGTCCTCAAATGATTTGTATGCTCCTCCTTTGAATTTGAATAGATCAGAATGTCATCTATAAAGACTATGACAAACTGATCAAGGAATTCCCTGAATACCCTATTCATCAGATCCATAAACATAGCTGGAGCATTAGTTAACCGAAACGGCATCACCAAAAATTCATAGTGGCCATAACGTGACCTGAATGCTGTCTTCGGAATTTCAGCTTCACGTACTCTCAACTGGTGATACCCTGATCTCAAATCAATCTTTGAGAACACCGATGCACCCTGAAGCTGATCAAACAAATCATCAATCCGAGGTAAAGGATACCGGTTCTTCACAGTAACCCGGTTTAATTGCCTGTAATCGATGCACAACCTAAGAGCACCATCTTTTTTCTTCACAAACAAGACCGGTGCTCCCCAAGGAGATACACTTGGTCTGATGAATCCTCTGTCCACCAAATCTTCAAGCTGAGTCTTCAGTTCCTTTAATTCTGCTGGTGCCATTCTATATGGAGGAATAGAGATAGGAGCCGTACCTGGCAACAGCTCAATTTCAAACTCAATCTCTCTCTCTGGTGGCAAACCTGTCACATTCTCCGGAAATACATCTGAATACTCCTTCACCACTGGTACTTGACTCAATTCTGGAGTCTCCACAGTCACATCTCTAATATGTGCCAAGAAAGCAACACAACCTTTGCTGATCATACGTCTAGCACCCAAATAAGAAATCAAACAAGATGGCAAAACACGTCGATCACCTTCAAAACAAAACTCTGCCCCATTCTCCAAACTGAACCAAACTTTCTTAGCAAAACAATCCATTCGTGCTCTGTATTTGGCCAAACAATCCATCCCCAGAATAACATCCAAATCGCTGATATCCAAAGGGATCAAATCTGCCAAAATCTCCACGGAACCCATCTGCAACACACAACCTAGGAATACTCTACTACAAATCAACTTCTCACCTAATGGGGTCAAAACCTCAATAGGTGGTTCTAATGGCGACAGCTCTCTATCTGCATTCTTAATTACTCTAAGACTCACAAAAGATCTATTCGCCCCGGGGTCCAAAAGAACTCTAGCACAAGTGGAGAAAACAGAAATATTACCTGTCACCACATCTGGGTTGGCCACTGCATCTGCATCAGCTAACGTGAAGAGACGAGTCTGATGCCTCTGTTGTTGCGGTGGTTGTTGTCTTTGAGATGGTTGGCCTGCGGTCTGACTACCAGTTGGCCTACCTACCTGAGTCCTCTGAGGTGGTCTAGAGGAACCTTGAGAACCCAAGTAGTTGTTCCCTGACTTCTGAATCATTGAAGGTCTGAACTGAGACACACCCTGTTGAACTGATCTAGTCCCCGGACACTCTCGAGCCGTGTGTCCAAACTGATCGCATCTATAGCATCAAACTGGATGCGGGCAAGGAGGTGGGTGAGACTGTTTGCAGTTCATGTACCAAGGTTGTCCAAACAGTCTGCTCACCGGCCGAAATGATTGGGTATGCGGGGAACGGTTTATTACTGAAGAAACACCTTGTGATCTGGTCTGAAAAGAAGGGTATGGACCAGATGTCCTACCTCGGAACTTCTTGTCAAACCTGAAATTTTTCCTTATTGGACCCTTCCCAGAAGAATGATCCTGGCGCCTCTGATTTTTCTTCCTTTGGCCCTCAAGGATAGCCTCGGCTTTCACTGCTTCAATAACCAGTTCCTCAAAATTCTCACTTACTCTTGAACCCATTATGCCGCGTACATCAAAGTCAAGCCCATCTTCAAACTTATTGGCCATCATGTTGCTCGTTCTGTCCGCTTCTGGTACAAACTTGGATAGTGCTCTTAACTCTGCAGCATACTCTGCCACTGTCATACTCTACTGACAGAGATCAAAGAATTCAGATCTCTTCTGATAACGGAAGTAGGTTGTGTAGTACATCTGATCAAACTCTCGCTCGAATTCCTGCCAAGAAGGTTGACCTTCATATCTGTCTCTCGTAAGTGACCACCAATTTGCTGCATCTCTTTCGAACAATCGGACAGCTAAAGTCACCTTGTCTTCCTCAGACAATCGCAAGTCTTGAGCAGCTAGAATTACTTTGTCCTTCCAGTTCTTAGCTTCCACCACATCATTGGTGCCATAGAAACTCTCACACCCCAATTGCCTAGCTTCAATCAGCAATTTTGACAAATGAACTGGAAATCTGTCAACTTGTGCTCTGTTTCGCTGTGCCCCTTGCCCAATTTGCCTGTGATTGTTGAACTGTCGCTGTATGCAACATTTGCATTATCTGCTGCATCTGACCCATAGTATTCTGCATTGCAGCCAACATCTGAATCAATGTCGGATCTGTAGCTATAGGGGCTCCTTGAGCTGGTTGTGCCTCTGGCTGTACTTCTGGTGTAACCCTTGGCTGATCCACATTCACTGTCGGCCCTCTTGCATCAGATGTCTCTTCTAACTGCCTGGTATAAACACTTCGGACTCTTCTTATTCTAGCACCACCACGGCCTCTACCACGAGCCATTTTTAACAACTGGATATATAGTCATAGGTATAAGCCCTAAAACCACAAGATAACTAGACATACTCTATGCTGGAATATGCATGTTCTGTGACTGTAATGCATTTGTAAAACATGTAATTTAAAACCAATTATTTTTCACTCCAAGCACATATAAACAACCATGCTCCGCTACCAACTCTGTGAGGACCCGCTCCCGGTAAATGGGAACCTCACCGCCGTGCAACATCGATCAACCCAACTCGTGAATCAATCGAAATTACACAAGGCTTAGTTAAATTTTTAAAACTAATATTCCCAAAACTGCGTACAAATTTGAATTTAATTAAATCGATACAAGCATGGCACGTTTGATAAAACACTCGGCAATAAACAACAGAGTAATCACAGACACCAGCGGAAGTCTTAATTCTCATACAACAGGCCACACGGCCCCAAGCATGCCACACAACAAGTCCATACACACAAGCCCTTAAGATCATTATTAAGTACTCAAAACACACATCATATATATCAATCTATTTTCCAAATTATCCATGCATATTCATAACCAATTTCCAAAATAAATTCACAAACAATTCACACCATTTATCATGTTTTATGACATGCATAAGTTTCATAGTTCACAAGATAAAACAGAACATGCCGAGTCTCCAAAACGTGAATATGCACAAGTCCAGCCCTATGAAAGACACCGGGAAAACCTCAACAAAGCTTGGCTACGAAATCACGATCTAGCCCTAAAAAAAAATAAAGGGAGGGGGTGAGATCTAAAGACCTCAGTGGAAGTTACCGCGTCATAACAATATCCATTAGAATAAAGGCATTTTACTAAATCAGTTTAATAAACATTTATTTCAACATACTTGAAATCTATGCCATCTATCATGCACCCAACAATATCCATGACAAATATGTATCATGCATGCCTCACAGAAAATTTTACAATTCAGTTAAACAATAAATTCAAATCCAGTTTCTCATCAGTTCATGCACTTGGCTAATATGCCAAAACTCATCGGGGAGGATTTAAAACACTTTCGAACCACCCCCGCTAAAGGATAATCCAAAAGCCCATTGACAGTTAACATTTTCATTTCTGTAAAATAATTATATAAGTCACAAAACCCCCTACTGTCAATGTTATCCATAATTGAATGGAGAAAACAATCTATCACATTCAATTACCAAGCATGCATGCACAATAAATTCACAGCCGGCAAGGACAATCCAGTCCCAAGTGTCCTGCTTAAGTACGTTAAGCTAGGCACACATAACACAAACCATCCACACTACTCCCATCAGTAAGTGACATTCCCCTCAGCTGGGATTCCACCAACTTACCTTGTTTGGCCAAACCCATTCGTCAATTCCATTTGATTCCAGAAAAATATATATATATAGATATCTTTGTATTAAAACATGGAATGCATGGTATGCTCATTATCTGATCCCACCATAGGACCTTCTCCCACTCAGATAAGCCACTTGGTTTCAGTAATTAATAGCTAACATATCACATAAAAATTCACACATCACAGGGTATTATTTAGAAGAAAGAAAAATTTGGTTTGCACTACTCTAGAGGAGTAGTCAATTACTTATTGTTGGTCGAGACTTGGTCGAGACTTCTCTGTTTTTGTTTCACTCGAAGTAGTTGATTACCTCCTGGAATAATCAACTTCTTACTGCTGGTTACATACCAACATTTGCATTCCACTTTCAATAAATTTTATGGCTCAAAACTCACAACAATTTTAGTTCATACACAACTCAACAACCAGAATATACTCCTGGCTATTCATGCACACAAATCTTGCAACCACATTCCCAGCATGCATAAGAGTTCAAATATATATTTTCTGCACATAAACATGGCAAGCAATATCATGATACTTACATGAGTATCCAACATATTTTTAAGTAATTCCTTTATTCAAAACAAATCATGCATTTCTAGATTTTTAGATTACGCAAATCAAATCATTTCGCATACGCTAATGAAACTTAAACTCCCACCTCTTGACGCGCAGAAAATACACTTACTGCCACCCTTTTTCCCTTATCAACTTTTTGAGAATCACCTACAAACAGAACAAGAAAATTCAAGCTCAACGCAAACCTAAACCAGAAAAATCTCAAATAAAAAATCTGATTCTTGTCACCCCTTCTAACGCATTCTATAATGCTCAAACAGACCTTAAACACTCATCCTTAAAAGCTTCCTAACTCAGGGAATTAACCTCTGCAAACTCATATTACAGAGCATCAACAATCAAACCAGAATATATAACCAAACTCAATTCTACACGAATCGACAGCATAATCGCCTACCGACGTACTTCGCAACCTCAATCGCACTTAATTACATCCTAAAAGTCAAGGGAAACAAAATCAGAGTTCACATTCTCCAGAACCTTAAGAAATCCCAATATCTGATTCCCACAATACAAAATTTACAAAACCATGTAAAACCAACTACAAATCCATCTTCCACAACATCACAAAACACCAATAAAACCGATTTTTCGTCATGAATGCAAAGAAATCAGAAACTTACCCCAAAATTTCGAATTTTCCCTTTCAGAGTCTAACTCTGTCGAAACCACTCCAAGAACAGCCAATCCCAACAAAAAGTTACACAAAAGGTTTCAGAATTGCTGCAGAAAACTCAATTTGTTTTTCAATTTTGGAAGAAATTGTGTTTTGGAGGTTTGGGTTTTCAAAAGAGGAAAAGAAGGAGGAGAAAAACTCCGCTTTCTGGTGTGGAGTCGTGGGAAGCCAGAGGAAAGAGAGAAAAAAGGGAAAAAGGGAAGAAAAGGAAAAAAGGAAAGTGGGCTGGTCCGCCTATGGACCCGGCCGAACTGACGCGGGACCCGCAAATCTCGAAATTCAAAATACGTTTTAAAACGTTCCGACGCACCCAAAAATATGAAAAATATACTTGAGAACTAAAAATAGTGTTTCTAGCTCTTGAAACAACATTGGAACTAGTGAGTAGTGAACGAGACCGTTTTTGGCAAAATCGACTCAAAGGCTTATGGCCACCCAAAACGGACCTTGAATGCATTTACGGGTGCATGGTAATGGAATAGAATTTACGCTAAACTCAACCTCAAAACACCCTCTAATCCTACTTAACACACTACTGTTTCCTATGACTATATCCGAGCTATTAACGACACTCAGGTCAGCTAACTCGATCGACTAATCAAACGCTCTACGTCGACCACTCTAGCCATGCTAATTGTCCTCTCTCTCGCTGCCTATGCACTCGAAAGGACGGGGTTCCACACTTACTGCAGAAAGGGTAAACAGTTAACACACAAGCTAATCAGTAAGCTAATTCATCTTGCCACACAAGGACAAGTCTTCCCAAGCCACACACAGACTAGAGCATCCCAAACCACACAAGGATAAGGACTTCCTGCCACACAATGACACCGGCCACATAAGGACCAAACATCCAGCGCGTGCATGCTAGGGTTTGCCACCCATACAACTCTCATACCAGTAAGAACCTCTCCTCTCCCTAGGAGCATCAACACTTACCCCGAATGGCCACCGGAAAAGGATCCTGACACACAAACACGTACAAGCACACACAGGCAAGTACAAAGAATAATACCACAACAGAGTATCCTCAATCATGTCGGAACACAATCAACATATTCAATTCACATAACATATGCAACTCAGGCATTTAATACCTAACTCAGGGGTTCGATATAGCCTATGAGATCCATATCTCAATCCGAAATTCATACTCTCACCCTATAATCAAATCACATGCAATACAACAAGGGAAAGTATCAAAAACATCAAGAAAATAACAAGGGTCTCTAGAGAAACCGATGAGGCTTAGATTCTACCTCTCTTGTCTCTGAACAAAAAGCTACTCCTTTGCCTTTATTAGGTAATTCCGAACCACCTATATTATCACTAGGCAAAGACAAAAACAAACTAAGCATGCATATTCAATAATCAATGAATACCCTATTTCCTTACTAATTCCACTCACCAAACCTATCAGAAACCAGTGATCAGATGCTGTAGGTGCCTCCCCCTTGGATGTGTGATATGATAGCCAGGAACTTAAAAAGATTCAACCTGAATTACCATTCCAATTTAACAAAGCAAATTTCGGCGTTAAGAGTAGAGCATAGGACAATTTCGACTTCAAGCATATAGAAGTTTAAAAGAAGGAAATTCATGATCATACATCATGAATAGATACTAAGCAATCATAAGAACACACGAAACGACAACAAAAATCAACCGAAGGCAAAAACTGTAGAAATCTAAAAACCTAATTCCGTCACGAATTTTTGACTTAACCTTAGACAAGGAAATATTAATGTCTAAACAACAAAATAAATATTTTTGGAAATAGGATGAATACATCTTTCCAACAAGCTATTATTTTCAGGAGTCCGAAAAATGATAAAAGAGTTATGCTATTTTGAAGTTCAAGAAGATTTTGGAAGTTTCGCCGAAAACCTAATTCTGCCGCCGATTTTCAACTTATCTTTTGACAAAGAAATTTCCAAACAAAAAAGAAAATATTTTTGGAAAGAGGATGAAGAGATCTTTCCAACAAGCTATTATTTGTAGGAATCCGACAAACGATGAAAGAGTTATGCTAAATTGAAGTTCAAGAAGATTTGGCAGTGCCACCGACTTTCAACTTATCTTTAGAGAAAGAAAAACTAACCTCCCAAAACAAATAAAAATATTTTTAGAAATATGATGAAGAGAGCTTTCCAACAAGATATTACTCACAAGAATCCGACTGATGATGAGAGAGTTATGCTCATTTGAAATCCCAGTGGATTTCGACAAAAGTAGGGCGGTGTAAGGTTTTTAGGATTTACGAAATTTGTGTACTTTGGTGTAAGATTTTTATGTGGATGGCTTCCTATTTATAGAGGATGGTTATGGGATTATAATTCCTAGTTTAAAGACTTTATTAAAATAAGAAAACTATCAAATTTAAATTCTGCAATTATCTTCCCCTATTTTTATGAATTTTAATTTCTAAGGAAATTATCTATCTATAAGGACTTAGATTAAAGGGAATTAAAACCAGAATTAACTACCATAAAACTCTTACCAATTTCGGCCATCACACATCCTTTCCTTCAGGGGCAAAATTGTCTTTTCACCTGCACTGGCTTCTGGACTTCTAGGACTCAAAATTCGGGGTCTCACAAATCCCCAGCAAGAGCTCGCTGGCTGTCTATTCCTTATGTGGCTTGAAGCCTAGTCCTTGTGTGGCTAGATGCCTTGTCCTTGTATGGCAAGAATCCCTTATCCTTTTGTGGTTTGGATGCTCTTGTCCTTGTGTGACTTGGATGCCTTGTCCTCGTATGGTAAGATGAGTAGCCTTGCTGTTTAGATTGTTTGCTAACCATTTATCCTTTGTGTAACTAAGCCTTGGACAACACAGTTGGAAGGGGATAGCCTTTCAATTGTTTAGATCAGATAATGAATTACTTGCTTGTGCCTTCTATTTTCAGAAGTGTTCTTAGTCCACCTAAAGCCTTGTTACTTTCGGCCATACCCTTATTGTGATTGAATGATATTTGTTTGATACCCCTTTGTTGTATAGGTGAATCTGATGTTGATTAGGAAATTTTTATTTAAATTTTTGTAGATTTTATGATGTTGTGATCCTACTAAGATTCTTGTAATCTCAACCCATTATTTTTCTTTTTTTTTCAGGCTTAGGTATATCTTCTGTTAGTGGTACTTATGAGACCCCGAATTTTGAGTCCTAAAAGTCTAAAAGCCATTGCAGGTGAAATGATCGTTTTGCCTCTGAAGAAATGGATATGTGATGGCCAAAAATATTAAGGAATGTCTAGTAATTATTTCTGGTTTTAATTCCTTTTGATTTCGTTCCTTATTGGTTGATAATTAATTACCTTAGGAGATAAAATCTTGCAAATTAAGGAAGGATAATTACATAATTTAATTATGATAATTATCTTACTTTAATATAGCTTTTAAAGTAGGAAAATTAATCTCATAATCACCCTATATATAGAAGAAGTCAGCCACACTTAAATCTTACACAGAAAATACACAAAATTTGTCAAACATCAAACCCTACACCTCCTTATTGCTATCGAAATGTTTTCAACTTCAAACTAGCATAACTCTCTCATCCTTTGTCGGAAATCTACAAATAATAGCTTGTTGGAAATCTCTTTGGATCCTCTATCTAGCTACCTTGTTTCAGTCATAAAGAGATTAGTTCTTCATTGTTGTAATTCAACTTGTAATTCAGCGAGTTTGGTGCCAAAATTGTGTGATTCTTCCTTCAATTGATTTCTATTGTTGACCCTCTTATTTGTATGATTGTTTAGCATCCATTTATGTTATAAAATCATGAACTCATCCTTTGAATCTTCCTTATACATGAAATCGGCATGCCCTACCCTGACCCTATTGTTGTCGATTTTGATCAACTGATTAATCTGTTGGTTTCTGATCTTATTCTTTTTTATTATATGTATTATTAACACCTGCTCCTTTTTTTTTAACATGAAATTACAACCCCTATAGCTTGTTAACATGAAATCAAAATTTTCCCTAGTGCCGAAATTTGTATGGTTGATTGGGATGATAATTCAGGTTGAACCTTGTTAAGTTCTTGGTTATCACATCACATATCTGAAGGGGAGGCACCTGCGGCATCTGATCACTGGTTTCTGATAGGTTTGGTGAGTGGAATTGGTATATAAATAAGGTATTTGATTGGTTATTGAGTATGCATGCTTAGTTTGGTTTTGTCTTTGCCTTATGATGTTATAGGTGATTCGGGGGCCATTAGGGGTAATCGCTGATGCTCTGGAGAGAGGAGAGGTTCTTACTGGTATGGGAGTCGTATGGGTGCCAATCCCCAGCATGTGCACGCTGGATGCCTAGTCCTTGTGTGGCTAGACGCCTTGTCCTTGTGTGGCTAGACGCCTTGTCCTTGTGTGGCAAGATGCCCTTGTCCTTGTATGGTTTGGATACCCGTATCCTTGTTTGGTTTGGATGCCCTTGTCCTTGTATAGCTTGGATGCCTTGTCCTTGTGTGGCAAGACGAATAGGCTTGCTGATTAGCTTGTGTGCTAACCTTTATCCTTTGTGTATGGACAACACAGGTGGAAGGGGATGACCTTTTCCTATTTCCGAGATGATTGATGAGTTTTACTTGCCTGTGTACTTCTGATTTTCGGAAGTGTTTGTAGTCCACCCAAGCCTTAGCTTTCGGCCCTATCCCTTTTTGGTTGAATGATGATTGTGTGATTCTCTTTAGTTGTATGGGCTGATCTGATGTTGTTTGGGAGATGTTTGTTTAAGATTTCTGTAGATCTTATGATGTTGTGACCCTACTAAGATTCTTGTAATCTCATCCTGTTTTTTTCACCATTTTACAAGATTAGGTACATTCGTTGTTCATGGTATCAGTGTGTGAGATCAAGGCAGCACAGCAGGACGATATTGCATCACATTCGCATTCTTGTTTCCTTGGTTGCTAGCACATATAACATGAACTTTGATTGGACTATTTTCTGGTTCTTCAAGTCTATCCTTTGCTTGTTTGTTTCCGGATTATATAGGAGGTTTACTTGTTGGATTTTTAAGATCCCTATAGGACTTGTGTGTTGTGGTTCCAATGATTCAATTTAAAGACTTCCGCTGATGTTTTATTCACTCCTTATGATACCAAAATGCTTGTCCAATATCATGCTCCAATTGTTATAAATACAAAGAATAAACATGTTAAAATCAGAAATTAGATGAGTAAGCCTTGTGGGATTCAAATAGGTCCTTGGTTCTTGGGCTTGTTTAGGTTTCACGGCGGTAAGGATCCTGATAGGTGCAAATAAAATTAGGTTAGGATTTGAGGTCCTTACAGTACTGGGGTGTGAGATCAAGGCTACATGGCGAGACGATATTGCATCACATTCGCATACATCCTTCTTTGTTGATTACTTGCGCATATACCCATGAACATGCAATTTGATTGGACTACTTTTTAGTTCATTAGATCCCTCTTATTCTTGTTAATTTCAGAAATATACTAGAGGGCATCTTGCTGGATTTTGAGACTCCTTTGAGACTTGTGTGTTATGGTTCCTTTGCTTAGTTATAAAGACTTTCGCTGATGTTTTTATTTACTCTGTTTGATACGAGAATGTATGTCTAATACTAACATTCTCCAACCTTTAAAAAACATAAGAATGAACTTTAAAATTTATAAACAATGTGACTTAAGCCTTGTGGGATTTAGATAGGTCCTTGGTTAGGCTTGTTTGGGTTTTACGGTGGTAAGGGTCTTTATAGATTAGGTTTGGGTACTTACATTTTGAGCTATCGAGGATGTTTGGACCTGATTTGCCAGCTTGGGTCCGTTCACTATTCATTAAACTTGCATGTATTTTAAAATCCCAAATTGGATATTTTAAGTTTTAAATGTCAATTTGACCTATTTAGGTCGATCTTCTAATCGTTACTTCCTCTTATTATCTTGGATTTCGGTTTCTTATTTGGTAATGCTTTCTTTCATCACAGAGAGTAACCTTTCATATGACTCATTAGTCATATGTAATATTGTTAGTATTATCCTTTATAATCAGCAGGATCAGGATCTCTTTAATATTTTTAGTTTTATTATTTCAAGCGTTGTGCTTTTCTGACACTAGATTCAATACTCTTTTCATATGACTTTGAAGCCATATGAAGTATTCTTGGAATTATTCTTATAACCTCTTATAACAGTGCAATACTATCATTTTCCATATCACATTTAATTGAGGCTTAGCTCACAATACTCATAAACATCATTCATAAATAACCACAGAATCACACTTCATTTCAAATAAACGTATGTGGGTTGAAAATTTGCCATGTCTTTAAAGAATTCCCATCGATTATGTATTTATGTATGCAAGCAACTCACAAATAACATATGCCACATGAAATCAACTTTAATTCAATTAAAACGATGGAAATATTTAAAAAACTGTCCATTCACAGTTTTGTAGTCTCAATTCTCTCTCTTTAATCGATCCATATTCACTCCGGATTCTTGATCCAATTATTGTGTACCGACATACATAATGTAGTCCAATACTTAATATCACCATACTAGCTTTAATAACATCATAATCTATATTCCTAGGCTCTTAAATTTGTCATAAAGACTCTATGATTACCTTCAAATCCAATCCGAATATTTTTTGTGTTTTTCTTTAATTATCTAAAATTTTCATAAATTTTTATACCCATCAAAACACATCTAAACCATCTAAACTTTACATCATCAAACTCCTCATATTTTTCTCTATTTTCTAGAATTTTTCCATAATTTTTCTCAAGTTAGTTATATTTTTCCGATTTTTAAATAATTTTAGTATTTTCTTAAATTCCAATCAAAGTCAACATGACACATGTCGCTCTATGATACAGCCACGTGTTATCCTAGTCCGACCCTAACCCTCCCGAAATCAAACCTGGACCTGACGACCTGTCGCTCACACCACACATAAACAACATGTCATTCATTCTCTCCTTTGAACAACATGTCATGCGACAGACCTACGAACGACACGTAATCCATAGTCATCTTCTTCCTCCCGCTTCACCTGCATATCGCAAAAACCCACATCCCAAATCTCCCAAATACACTTCTACTTCACAGAAAGATCATATCAAGATAAAGCTCTACCTACACCGATCATATACCCAGAAAATTCATGCTATCCCACTCAAAAAAATCTGACAAATCTAAGGGGAAAGATCTCAGCCTTTCGGATGAGAGAGAAGCCACCAGATGAAGAAACAAAATTGCCAAGAAACCATGTCAATGAACTCATGCGAGCAAGGCGAAGGAGATAGGAAATGAAACTCGACCTTTCTCGGAGCTAAACACCAAATGGCCAATTTCCCGATTTTGATTGGGATATTAATAATGTGTTTATTATGCCAATCTTATCTAATATTTTTAGATAGATTATACACATAAATTGATTTAAATACTGTATATACTCTATTATTTAATCTAGAGTATAGTCTCAAGATATTTGCAGATTTTATAGGTAAAAGTGCCGAATCAGGGGAAGATTGGGGCCTCCGGGATTTTTAGACTTGAAGACAAACAGACCAAGCGTGCATGCAAAGGGAGTGATCAGTGACTCAGAATTTTGGTGTCTACAACGAGATTTTTGTATCATTGGCAAACAAAATATTTAATCTAGAATAATATTATCATTATTATTATATTTTATTATTTGTCATTAATGTTAATTTATAAAATCTCATGTAACCTTATCATATGCATATTTGGTATCATGATATATAAAATAAAATAAATTTCATCATTTAAAAAATTTCTATAATAAATTTTTTTTCACTCCTTTATTGTTTGATTTAATTCTATCTTTATCTTTCATGTTAAATTAAAATTCTTATAACTAATGTTTAAAGAATCTATACCTATTTTTTATAACTTTTATTTTTAAACTATAAAAATATTAAGATAGAAAAAAAAACAAAATATATTTGATAGTTGCTTATTTATTATTTAAAAAATATTTATTTTAATTATTTTTAAAATTTCGTGTTTTCAACCGGTCGAATAAAGGAACCTTCTACCTGCTGAAATTTGTGAGTTGTTTCCAATAGGGTCGAAGATTGGTCGAACAGAAGAGATTTCAACCGGTCAAAATTTAAAGAGTTTTAGATCGAAAATTTATGATCTTGTACAATAAAGATGTGACATCAGTCTAACCTTTTTAATTCGATCGATTTAAAAAAATATATAATTAATTAGATTGTCAATAATATATACATACATGTAATATCTAACTGGACTGGTCTCATTGTTTGTGATACCTAATAATACTTGCTGCAATACTAAAGATAAAATTATGAATAATATAAAGGCTCTGTTCGTCTAACTAGAATTTTACCGTTAGAATCTGATTGGGGATTTTAATTCCAATTCTATTGTTTGTTTTTCCTTTTTTTTTGAGTTGATTCGCAATATCATTCAGTCTGGAAATGAAATCATATTTTATAAATTAATTTTTTGATAAGTATTAGGCTGATTTACATTATACCCTTCCATTATATAAAAAAACAAAACTCGTCTCGGAAAGTGACAGCCATGCTTCTTGTGTCGCAACGCAGTCGTCGTTGTTTTCTTGTGTCGTGTAAGTGCCACAAATGAAAAATCTGAATCGCAGGTTAGCGCTGATTTACATGGTTAAATCAAGGGCGATTTGGGTAAATTTCATTTTCTGTTAAAACCTCCAATATTTGTTCTACATCGGGAAAAAGAAATTTAGATTTTGCCATATACAGTTATATATAAGATGAATGAAAAGACCAAGACAAAAGATAGGACAAAAGATGAACAAAAGTAAAAAAGGTAAGCAGAAATGTTAGAGACGGACCATGAAAGTTTAGCGAAGAGATGCAAAATAAATTGAGAGAGAGATTTATTGTCAATAACTTTTTGCAGTACACGTGTTCAAAATTTCACAAAAAAATTTTACTAGCCCCGTTGTCGACTTTAGAGGGTAATAAAGACATTTCAAAAAAAATAAACTCTAACAATTCCTAACTAAATCAAGCCCCCAACAAGATATTTTAAAAAACTATCTGTATCTATTGATATTTATTAATGAATATCAATAAAAAAGACATAAATATATTTGAAATTATGTTATTCTTTTTCTTCTTGCCTATAAATATAGACTTATTGTAATGAAAAGAATATTCACTCATTATATGCTATCTCTATTCAATTTTACTTTCTCTTCTTATTCATTTTACAATACATTATAAATACGATTCTCAAAGTACTTGCAAAAAAATATATTATAATTTGAGGATGTGAAACAGTTTGTTTGATCAAGAAAAATAAATTACAAGGAAAGATACCTCAAAATATCTTGTAAAGATAAAGGTAGAAGTAATTTTGGACAGTTTGAAGTTACAATCTTAAATACTTCATTTAGTGTCAAATTGAAGAAAAAAAAACTGTGGTAAGTAATAGTTATGACAGGATGTTATCAAAATAAGATAAGACAATAAAAGATATTATTTTTGAAGATTTTGAGTAAGAATGTATTTTATATGGTGAAAAAAAAATAACAATAAGATAAGTATCTATCTTCTTATCTTAATTTATATTATATTAATATATATTTATTAATTATATTATCTATATTAACTGACTTTTATATTTTATTACTTTATTTATTAAAAAAAAATTTGCTTTATTGAATATATAGATCATGAAGTCTTGAAGTGACAATGTCCATAATATTGATAATATTGAAAAAAATTCATCCTACGAATTATAATACATTCTAGAAGTGAATGTAATTTATCTCATAGCTATGATATAAACTATGTTTGATGACAAAAATAAAATAAATAAAATTTACCATGCTGATCATGATCTATTTCCTGAAGCGAATGAGACATTATATTATAGTCATGATTACAATCATATCTCATCCTAATGATAGTGCTTCATTTCCTGAAGTGAATGATGAATTATTTTATATCCATGATTATGGAGATGGGCGAAGATGAAAATTAAATCAATTTTGTTATATTATTCATCCATCCAATAAAATTATATTTAACTTTCAAATGGTTAAGAATGTTAAGATATTTAGAAATAAAGATTGACATAATCGGTTGGACTATCCCGGTTTTTATATTAATGCAAGAAGTATTTGATGAGTCATATCATCATTGATTGAAAAATTATAATTTTTTTTCAAATCACATAGGTTCTCATGTGTTGTTATGCAAATACATCTTAAGCACAATGTCCCTACTCTCTTAAATTGATATTGAGTCAAGTTGAAAAATGTGAACCACAAATATTTAGTTTTTGATTGATGTATCAACCAAAATAGTTACATATATGAGTCTTCTTACAACATAATTTGACATTTATAAGATAAATTATAAAAATAATTCGCTTGTCAGCATGAGCATCCTGATAATTTGATACATATAATATGGATGTATATTATGGGTATATCTATGTTTTTAATCTTTGTGAAATATCATATGCTTGTTATAATACATTTAACATGCAACAAGCTTATTCGCATCATTAGTATCTCCTCATAAAATTGATTTGTGATTAGTAACCAAGTGAAACCCATCTTAGAATGTCATATGTGCAATAGATAATATAATTATCTATCATAATACACAAAGATGGATTTTCAAAAAAGGATAGAAATAAGACAATATTCCAACATTGAGGAGGAGAAAAAAAATGGAAATAAAATTTCAGAAAGAGTTATCATTATAATCCTCATTATATACTATAAACTTAAAGTTTAGAAGATAACTCATTGAGTATTATCACTGTCAGATAATTTTACTGATCTTAAAGTTTCAGCTATAATTGTTCCAATATAAGATGATGTCTATAAGTGCAATACTCATGTAAATTTGGTATACGTCTGTAACGTGAGCTACTAAACAGTTCCAATAATAATAAATTCTTGTAAAAGGAAAAAATATTTATGATGGTATAAAATAGAATAAACTTGGAATAAGTCCATTGACATTATTAATTTTTGAAAAATATTTAAAAAAATAAAAGAGATCTTGATAAATTATGTCAATATGGAAAATGATGGAACTGAGATGAATTAATATCAACAATATCTATTCATATAAGTTAAGCGTTTATTATTATGATGATTTTGATTAAACTCTATAATGGAGTATAAACTATAAATGATCTATCAATCTAAAAATATATACTTATAATTGGTTTGTAACATGGACATGTTTGGATTTATGGTCTATATACCAATTTGTATGAAATTTGTGAAATATAAACTGATAGATGTGCGAAAATAAGATAGATCATATAATGATGAAAATGGTATGTCGCACAAGATTTTACTGAAAGGGTTATTTTTAAGAGAAAGTATATGTTGTGATTGTAGATAAAGAATGTTGTAATATATAGTAAATTTGATAGTGAATAAATATTTTAAATATGTCTCATATGAAAATCCAAAATGGATATAAATTACAAAAGATAATGATTGAATTTCTCGAAAAATTATATTATTGTTATAGAATATAACAATAAGAAGAATTAAGGAGAAAAGAACAAGAGAGAAAACTAAGAACAAGAGAGAAAACTAAGAACAATATAGGGAGTATAAGATCATATCAAGTACTCAAAACAAGTGTGTACAAAGTGAACAATGTTACCTCCTATTTATAGGTAACATGATAGGGTACATGAAGAGACATTGGAGGATAAAGAGTTTTGTAGTTACAAAATATTCATTATACAATTGAATAGACATAATAAGTTATTTGTCTTTTCAATTGCCAAACATTTGATATTCATAACACTCCCCCTTGAATATTTTGAATTTTAAGAATGTGAGTATGAAATCAGAATACTGCCTCATTAAAAACCTCACCAAGAAAAACCCAATGGGAATAAAAACTTGGTGAAGGAAAAAAAAGAGTGCAGTGCATACTCCCCCTGATTTAGTCATCCCTTTAAATCTTTCAAGCATTGCATTCCGATCTTTCGAACAAGCTTTTCAAATGTTGATGTGGGAAGAGCTTTAGTAAATAAATCAGCCAGGTTATCACTTGAGCGTATTTGTTGGACACTGATTTCCCCTTTGCTTTGAAGATCATGAGTAAAGAAGAATTTTGGTGAAATATGTTTTGTCTTGTCACCCTTTATGTAGCCTTCCTTCAATTGAGCTATACAAGCAGCATTGTCTTCATACAGTGTAGTTGCAAGTTCTTTATCACTTGATAATCCACATGCTTCTCTTATGTGTTGTGACATTGATCGTAGCCAAACACATTCACGACTTGCTTCGTGAATTGCTAAAATCTCTGCATGGTTAGAAGAAGTAGCAACCAAAGTTTGTTTCACCGATCGCCATGAAATGGCAGTATTACCTATAGTGAATAAATAACCTGTCTGCGATCTGGCTTTATGTGGATCTGACAAATATCCTGCATCTGCATAGCCAACTAAATCAAAAGTGGATAAATTTGAATAATATAAACCCATATCCTATTGTCCCTCGTAGATATCTAAAAATATGTTTAACTCCATTCCAATGTCTTCGAGTTGGGGAAGAACTATATCTTGCTAGTAAATTTACTGCAAATGATATATCAGGTCGAGTGTTATTAGCAAGATATGTAAGTGCACCAATAGCACTAAGGTATGGAACCTCAGGACTTAAGAGGTCTTCATTTTCTTCACGAGGTCGAAAAATATCTTTTTTCACATCAAGTGACCTCACAAGCATTGGTGTACTTAACGGATGGGCTTTATCCATATAAAATCTTTTAAGAACTTTATCCACATAATTTGATTGATGAATAAATATTCCTTCACTTAGATGCTCAATTTGAAGACCCAAACAATATCTTGTTTTTCCAAGATCTTTCATTTCAAATTCGTTTTTTAAATAGCTGATAGTTTTATCTATCTCTTCACGAGTTCCAATGATATTTAAATCATCAACATAAACAGCTATTATAACAAAACCATATCCATATCTTTTTATAAAGACACATGGACAAATTGGATCATTCTTGAAATCAATTTTAATTAAGCATTCACGGAGGCAATTATACCACATCCGTCCAGATTGCTTCAATCCATATAGAGCTCTATTTAATTTTATTGAATAAATTTCCCGGGAATTTGATTTATTTGCATCTGGAAATTTAAATCCTTCAGGGATTTTCATATATATATCAGTATCCAACGAGCCATACAGATAGGCTGTAACTACATCCATTAGACGCATTTCAAGCTTTTCATGTACTGCCAAACAAAGTAAATATCGCAATGTTATTGCATCCACCACTGGAGAATATGTCTCATCATAATCAATACCCGGTTTTTGGGTAAAACCTTGTGCGACGAGTCTTGCTTTATATCTCACGACTTCATTTTTCTCATTTCTTTTTCGCACAAATACCCATTTATATCCCACCGGTTTTACACCTTTTGGTGTATGGACTACAGGTCCAAAAACTCCACGTTTTTCAAATGACTTTAATTCTGATTGAATTGCGTCTTTCCACATTGGCCAATCATTTCTATTTTTACATTCCTCCACAAAGGTAGGTTCAAAATCCTCATTTTCTTCCATAATATTTAGCGCTATATTATATGCAAAAATATTGTCGACAAGTATTGAGCTTCGGTTCCATCTTGTTCCTGTAGTGACATAATTAATCGAGATCTCTTCATTCTCTTGTGTTTCTTCCGGAATTTTATTAATGATGTCAACTGGATTTTCAAAAACTATATCCTCCTCATGACCATCTTGTATAGTTGCTCCTTTCTTTTTCCGAGGATTTTTATCTTTAGAACCGAATGGTCTTCCACGTTTCTGACGTGGTCTAGATTCACTAGCAACTTTAGATTGTCCTTCAGGGACATCAATTTTTATCGGAGCATTTACAGCTGGAATATGAGACCTAGTTATTCTTTTAAGGTCAGTAAATGCATCTGGCAGTTGATTTGCAATCGTTTGTAAATGAATTATCTGTTGAACTTCATGTTCACATTGATTTGTTCGAGGATCAAAACTAGATAATGATAATTCATTCCAATAGATCTTATTTTCCAACTGTTTATTTTCTCCCCCAAGTGTTGGAAATATAGTCTCGTCAAAATGACAATCATCGAATCTTGCGGTAAATAAATTTCCAGTTTAATGGCTCAAGATATTTAATGATAGATGTAGACTCATATCCAACATATATTCCCATCCTTCTTTGAGGACCCATTTTTGTACGTTGTGGTGGAGAAATTGGAACATATACCGCACAACCAAAAATTCTTAGATGGGAAATATTTGGTTCCTGACCATGAACCAATTGCATTGGAGAGTATTCATGATAACTTGTTGGCCTAATGCGTATAATTGTTGTTGCATGTAAAATGGCATGTCCCCAAACATAAACTGGAAGTTTGGATCTCATAAGCATAGGTCTTGCAATTAATTGTAAGCGTTTTATCAATGATTCTGCAAGACCATTTTGTGTATGAACATAAGCAACAGGATGTTCAACCTTTATTCCAATAGACATGCAATAATCTATAAAGGCTTTTGATGTAAATTCACTAGCATTATCCATTCGAATGAACTTTATCGGATAATCAGGAAATTGAGCTCGCAAACGAATTATTTGTGCAAGCAATCTTGCAAATGTCATATTACGAGATGATAATAAACATACATGTGACTATGTGAGACCCCGTCCTTTTGAATGTCTAGTCAGCATTCGGTTTCAGTCAGTTGTCCCGGATTGGTCGGTTTGTGATAGTTGATTAGTTGACCGTCAGCGCTGACCCTTTGACCGAGTGATGTGGACTTAGTCATAGAGCCTAGTTGTCGGGTCTAGATCGTCTAGAACGTCGTGTCAGTGGTTGTATGTCGATAGTTGCACGACGTGTCGTTTCGGAGTTTATGAGTTTTCGAGGCCCGTTTTGAGTGGCCGGAGGCCTTTGGGCCGATTTTCGTTTTTCGAGCCCAATCCCGTTTTAAAGTCCAATTCCTTGATTTTGAACCTTTATTCTTTATTTTAAACCAGTTAATTTGATTTTACAATTAATTAGAATTTTTAGAAAAATTTTCAAAAAAAAAAAAAGTCAAAGTTTGCTTATTTACCAAAATGCCATTAATGAGCCAGCCACCCCTTTTTCTCACGCAGCCGAAGGCTTTTTAAGCCAAAAAGAATAAAAAAATTCCTCAGTTTTGCTTCTCCTTCAAAATCAAGGTTTGGGCATTCTTATCAAAGTTAAAGGTAACTCTTCTTCATCTCTTTCCATTGTTGTTTCCTTAGATAATGGTATTTTTGATTGGTTTTGAGCATTTTAAGTAAATTCGAATTTTTGGAGATTATGTTTGATTTCTTTGTTTTCTTTTCCGTTTGTTGGTTGAAATTAGCTTGCTAAGATGTTTCCTAAGGTAGTGTGATAGGTGGGTTTGATCAATTGTGGCTTAGGAGTGATTTTTGAGTTTTAGCGGTTTAGGGAAATTATGTGATTTTGGGGTTTTTGATTTTAATGTGTTATTGGTTGCCTTTGATGATTGTTGCTGGTGTATTTGAGTTTGTTGAGAGCGTTGGTGGGCTTTGATTGCGTTGAATTGCCGCGGTTTGGATTTCGGCTTATGTCGGGTTTTAATGGTTTTTCGATTAGGTTCGAATTGTGAGTTTGTTGGTTTTCTTGTCTCGTTTAGAGCGTGTGAGGCTTGGTTTGAGTATTAGGATGAGTATTAGGTGTCAGTTTGGGGTCGTAGGTTTATTTTCGGTTTTTAGCCGTTTTAGTTATTTATTTGATTTTTGTTTTGAGATTCGATTTGTGTGTTTGCCTTCTCCTGTAGGTGGTCCTTCGACGCGCGATAAGGGCAAGGGCGTGGTTAGTAGTGAGTCGGCTCGACAAGAGGTGGGAGACTATGTTTCATTTACATGCGCGGAAATGTTTTGGTTTTATTAATTAAAATCGGATATATGCTTGGTTTTGAATAGAGGCAATATGTGCATTGATGCATGACTTGCATATTAGGTTCATTATGCGTGTGGCATGTTTATGATGCATAAAATATTTCTATGGACCTATATGCATGCTTGTGACGTGATTGAGATACTTTGCGAGAATTAATTGTTTTATATTGGTTTCTTAAAATGCGGGACTTGTATGCGAGCTTTTGAATTGTTTTTGGATTATCTCATAAGCGATTTGGATTATGATATGATTTGAGATCTTTTTCACAATTGCGAAGTACGTATATTCATATACGATTTCTAGGATTTGATCTTGGAATTGACGATAACAACGCTTGGCCAATGCGGAGGTAAGTGGATGAGCACCCTTAGATAGAAGGGTATTCCCTTGCCTAGGAGTATAAGGTGGTGAGTATAGGCCTTGTGACGGTGTGAGTATCAGGCTATACATGATATGCCTTCGGGCTTTGCGAGTTGTGCGTGAGTTGGGATTTGTGTGATAGTGCGTTTTCTCCACATTTCCCTAGGACAACACTGGTGGCAGGGGATTTATATTTATTTGAAAATGTGTATTTAAATTAGCCACCAGTGGGCTTCCGATTTCCCTTTGGCCCGGGTTATCAGGTGAAGCGGTTTTAGTGGTCCTCCCCGATAGATTGTGGCATAGTAGCCCACGTGTTTGAGACTTTGAGATCTTGTAATATTTGGACTTGTGCTCGACATATTGGTTTATAATTTCAAACTCATTCATACGAAATTGATTTTATTTATATGAGTTTGTTTGCACGATTAGCATCATGGATTTAATGTGGTTTCATTATTAAGCACTATACTGTTTATACTTGTTTCGTATGTGCCTCTATTCCACCGTAATTGTTTATGACGCTGTGACTCTCACTGAGGTCCTCGAGATCTCATCCCCCCTCTTGTTGATATTTTTCAGGACTAGGTCGAGAGCCTGTGTAGCTGACTTATTTGTGAGGTCGAGATTTCTGGTTTGTCTTAGGGCTGGACTACTGCATATGACACGTTTGAAAACTCGACACTTTCTTTGTATTTTGGTTTGTACTATGCATGCTTGTCTATTGCGATTGTGACCCTTTGGTGGGCTTGGCTTGGCAATTATTTTGGATATGCATGTACTCTTTGGATTTATTATATATGAGATGAGTTGGGTGCCTTGGGCACGTTTTGCTGTTATTGGGCTTGCATTGATTGGACTGTGTTGATGATGCCTGTTTGGGGCCGTGTGGCCTGTTGTGTGTGAGATTTAAGTCTTCCGCTGTTTGTGTGTGCTTCTCCGTGATTTGTTCTATTGTGTCGAGATTTAATTGTTTGAATACATGCTCCTTTTTAAATTTATACTATTTTTACGTGTTTTGGGTTTGAGTTGGAGGATAAGCCTTGTGTGGTTCCAATTGGGTCACGAGTTGGGCCAATTGGGACTGCACGGCGGTGAGGAGCCCAAGGATCGGGTCCGGGTCCTCACAAGGTTGGTAGCGGAGCATGGTTGTTTTTGTGGGAAATGTTTGCAAAAATAATTTAAAATTGCATATTTTGAAAACGCCTCACACTCACATTGCACATGCGTAGTCCAGCATAGAGTTGCGTCTAGTAGTCTTGTTTTGTTTTTAGGGCTCATTATATGACTATGTGTCCAGTTCATTGAGATGGCGCGTGGTAGAGGCCGAGGAGGCCGCGGTGCTACTAGAGGCCGGGGCGGCCGTGCTCAGTTTACCGAGGTAGATGAGAGGTCTGATGCTCATGGACCAGCAGTTGAGGTAGAGCAGCCACAGGCAGCCCAGGCAGAGTCAGTGGACCGGGATGTAGTACTGCTTCAGACACTAGCTGCTATTCAGAGGACTTTGGGGCAGATGCAGCAGGCCATGCAGATGATGCAGGCTACAGCAGTTCAGCAGCCACAGGTGCAGGCACCACAGGCACCACAGGCACCAGTTCAGCCAGAGGTGGTGGCAGAGCCAGAGGTACAGCCTAGAGTTCAGCAGGTTGAGACACAGGGTGCCGGATTTCAGGTCCAGGTGTCCAAGTTGCTGAAGGAGGCTAGACATTTGGGATGTGAGAGTTTTTATGGCACCAGTGACGCTATGGTGGCCCAGATGTGGAAAGACAAAGTTCTCTTGACTGCTCAGGACTTGAGGTTATCTGTTGATGACAGAGTTACCTTGGCTACCCGTTTACTTGAGCGAGCTGCAGCTACTTGGTGGAGTACCATTAGGAGCAGATATGGTGGTCAGCCCACTTGGGAGGAGTTTGAGAGAGAGTTTGACCTGAGGTTCCTTCCACCACACTTTCAGAATAACAAGAGGTCAGAGTTCTACATGCTTCGCCAGGGGAGCAAGACTGTTTCTGAGTATGAGACCGAGTTCAGGGCACTAGTCCACTTTGTGCCAGAGATGCAGCGAGATGTGGCAGTGATGGCCAGTCGGTTTGAGCAGGGTCTCAATCAGAATATTCGCACTGTTATGGGTCCGAATACCAGTAGTGACTTCGAGAAGCTTGTGATGGAGGCAGTGAAGTCAGAGGACATTGCCCGTGGTCAGAGTGGCCAGGTTCAAGGGTATAGGGGACTTGCACCTAGCAAGGGTCCCATGAGGCACAGTGGTAGGTTTGACCATAGACAGAGGAGCAGGATGTCAGCTCCATACTCAGCAGGACAGACCAGATCACAAGGCACATCTTCTTTCGTGACCCGTGCACAGCCAGTCCAAATAACTCCTAGTTTCAGCAGGCCAGTGGGACTTCCCCGATGCATGAACTGTAGACAGCATCATCTTCCTCCATGCCCACAGCCGCCTAGGTGTTATACTTGTGACAAGTTTGGGCACATAGCCAGAGATTGCCCAGGGGGTAGTGCATCTAGAGTGACAGCTTCTCAGCCGAGATTCCCAGCATTGCCAGCAGCACAGAGGTCAGGTGTGAGCCATATGGGTTCACAGGGGTCTTCGAGGCCACAGACTAGGTCACAGGCAGGACGACCAGCTGGTAGCCAGGCTACAGGTCAGACACAGCAGCAGAGGCCACAGACACGCCTGTTCACACTAGCGGATGCTGAGGCATGTGCTAGTCCGGACGTCGTTACAGGTACGATTTCAGTATTTTCTTATTCTGCTAGAGTCCTGTTTGACCCCGGAGCGAATAGGTCATTTGTCAGTCCTAGAGTGGCTAGGTGGGCAGATAGAGTGTTGTCACCCTTAGAGCCACCCATAGTTGTGTTGACTCCTTTAGGTGAGCAGATGACCTGCAGTAGAGTGTACTTGGGCTGTGTGCTGACAGTGGGTACAGTATAGCTTGAGGTTGATTTGATACCCTTGGATATCAGAGATTTTGATGTGATAGTGGGTATGGATTGCTTATCCAGATACAGAGCCTGGTTGGAGTGTTTCACAAAGAAAGTATGGTTCAGTCTTCCAGATGGGACAGAGTATTGTTTTGAGGGAGACAGACGGGTATTACCGACTTGTGTGATTTCTTGGATGAGTGCCAGACAGTTAATTCACAAGGGTTGTACAGGTTTTCTTGCACATGTTCGGGATGCATCAGTTGAGCCTCCAGAGTTGAGCAGTGTACCAGTTGTCAGAGAGTACGTAGATGTGTTTCCCGAGGATGTGACAGGGTTACCTCCAGCTCGAGAGATTGAGTTTGAGATTGAGTTATTGCCAGGGACAGCACCGATTTCTATTCCGCCATATCGGATGGCACCGGCTGAGTTGAGGGAGTTGAAGACTCAATTGGAGGATCTTGTGGATCGAGGATTCATCCGGCCGAGTGTTTCTCCGTGGGGTGCGCCTGTCCTTTTCGTAAAAAAGAAGGACGGTACCTTTCGGCTTTGCATTGACTACAGGCAGCTGAACCGGGCCACTGTGAAGAACCGGTATCCGTTGCCGAGGATAGATGACTTATTTGATCAGTTGCAGGGTGCTTCAGTGTTCTCGAAGATAGACTTGAGATCGGGATACCACCAGTTGAGAGTTCGGGAGTCTGACATCCCGAAGACAGCATTCAGATCGAGGTATGGACACTATGAGTTTGTTGTTATGCCGTTTGGGTTGACGAATGCTCCTGCAGTGTTCATGGACCTCATGAACAGGGTGTTCCGAGAGTTTTTAGATCGATTTGTCATCGTCTTTATTGATGACATATTGGTGTATTCGAAGACCCATGAGGAGCATGAGGTGCACTTGAGGACAGTTTTGGACACACTTAGAGCTCGGCAGCTATATGCCAAGTTTTCTAAGTGTGAGTTTTGGTTGAGTGAGGTCAGCTTCTTGGGGCATGTGGTGTCAGCTTGTGGAGTGCTTGTAGACCCCAAGAAGATAGAGGCTATTATTTCGTGGGAGCCTCCTCGTAGTGTGACGGAGATTCGTAGCTTTTTGGGTTTGGCAGGCTATTACAGACGGTTTGTAGAGGGCTTCTCGGTTTTAGCAGCACCTTTGACCCGGTTGACTCGCAAGGGTGTCTCGTTTGTGTGGACCGAGAAGTGTGAGCAGAGTTTCAGCGAGTTGAAGACCAGATTGGTTTCAGCTCCAGTGTTGACTTTACCAGTCAGTGGCAGAGGCTATGTTGTTTTCAGTGATGCCTCAAGAGTTGGATTGGGATGTGTGTTGATGCAGGATGGGAAGGTGGTTGCCTATGCTTCTAGACAGTTGAGACCGCATGAGGGCAATTATCCAACCCATGACCTTGAGCTTGCAGCAGTGATCTTCGCTTTGAAGATCTGGCGTCATTACTTGTATGGTGAGACGTGTCATGTTTACACGGATCACAAGAGTCTCAAGTACCTTCTCACCCAGAAGGAGTTGAACTTGAGACAGAGGCGTTGGCTTGAGTTGATCAAGGATTATGACTTGATCATTGACTACCATCCGGGCAAAGCCAACGTAGTTGCAGATGCTTTGAGTAGGAAGACCTCTTCTTCCTTGGCTTATGTGAGAGCCGAGTATATGCCTTTGTTGATGTGTTTGAGGGAGTCTGGAGTTCAGCTAGATAGTGATGAGACCGGAGCACTAGTTGCACAAATGGTGGTGAGACCGACATTGATTGATGAGATTCGAGCCGGTCAGCTTGAGGATCCAGCTTTGGTCAGAGTGAGACAGAGTTTGGACAGCAGTGATACTGCAGAGAGTTCAGCTAGTGAGTACCGAGTTAGAGATGACGACATTTTGACTTTTCGAGGTCGTATGTGTGTACCGCATGATGAGGAGTTGAGACAGCGGATTCTGACAGAGGCTCATAGTTCAGCATTCTCTGTACATCCGGGTAACACCAAGATGTATAGAGATTTGAGACAGTCTTATTGGTGGTCAGGCATGAAGAGGCATATAGCAGAGTTTGTTGCTCGATGCTTGGTTTGTCAGCAGGTGAAGGCCGAGCATCAGAGACCAGCAGGCATGTTACAGCCGCTTCATATTCCAGAGTGGAAGTGGGAGCATGTCACTATGGACTTTGTGGTAGGTTTACCACGTGTGCAGCGGGGATACGATGCCATATGGGTGATAGTGGACAGACTCACCAAGTCTGCGCATTTCCTCCCTATCAGAGTGACAGACACACCCGAGAGACTAGCGTCGAGGTACATGGATGAGATTGTCAGATTGCATGGTGTACCAGTGACTATAGTGTCGGATCGAGATCCGAGGTTCACTTCTCGATTTTGGGAGAAGTTTCACAGTGCATTGGGTACAGAGTTGAGGTTCAGTACAGCTTTCCATCCACAGACAGATGGTCAGTCAGAGCGGACTATACAGATCCTAGAGGATATGCTCCGAGCTTGTGTGTTGGACAGGCAAACTACTTGGGATCGATGCTTACCCTTAGTGGAGTTTGCCTACAACAACAGCTTTCAGAGGAGTATTGGTATGGCACCATATGAGGCACTGTATGGGCGCAGATGTCGTACTTCATTATGTTGGGATGAGGTTGGTGAGAGGCGTCTTGACAGCCCAGAGTTAGTGGACCAGGCTACTCAGCAGGTTGTTTTGATAAGAGAGCGGTTGAGAGTAGCTCAGAGCCGACAAAAGAGTTATGCAGATCACCGTAGGCGAGACTTAGAGTTTGCAGTGGATGATAGAGTATTCTTGAAAGTCGCGCCTTGGAAGGGAGTGATCAGATTTCAGCAGCGGGGCAAGCTAGCTCCAAGGTATATTGGTCCCTACCGTATTGTTGACAGAGTAGGTCCAGTGGCGTATCGTTTGGAGTTACCGCCACAGTTAGAGAGGATCCATAACGTCTTCCATGTGTCCATGTTGAGGAAGTACGTGCCGGACCCATCTCATATCTTGGAGACACCACCGATCGAGATTTCCAATGATTTATCTTATTCGACTCAGCCAGTGGCTATAGTGGATAGAGCAGTGAGACAGTTACGCAGCCGCAGTGTGCCTATGGTTTATGTTTTGTGGCGCAGTGACCGTATGGAGGAGAGGACTTGGGAGCCAGAGCAGTTGATGAGACAGCAGTACCCACAGTTATTTGAGGATTCCGGTAAGTGAATTTCGAGGACGAAATTTTTATAAGGAGGGGAGGATGTGAGACCCCGTCCTTTTGAATGTCTAGTCAGCATTCGGTTTCAGTCAGTTGTCCCGGATTGGTCGGTTTGTGATAGTTGATTAGTTGACCGTCAGCGCTGACCCTTTGACCGAGTGATGTGGACTTAGTCATAGAGCCTAGTTGTCGGGTCTAGATCGTCTAGAACGTCGTGTCGGTGGTTGTATGTCGATAGTTGCACGACGTGTCGTTTCGGAGTTTATGAGTTTTCGAGGCCCGTTTTGAGTGGCCGGAGGCCTTTGGGCCGATTTTCGTTTTTCGAGCCCAATCCCGTTTTAAAGTCCAATTCCTTGATTTTGAACCTTTATTCTTTATTTTAAACCAGTTAATTTGATTTTACAATTAATTAGAATTTTTAGAAAAATTTTCAAAAAAAAAAAAGTCAAAGTTTGCTTATTTACCAAAATGCCATTAATGAGCCAGCCACCCCTTTTTCTCACGAGAAGTGCAGGGAAAAGAAAATTTCTTTTCCCTTGCTTCTCACGCAGCCGAAGGCTTTTTAAGCCAAAAAGAAGAAAAAAATTCCTCAGTTTTGCTTCTCCTTCAAAATCAAGGTTTGGGCATTCTTATCAAAGTTAAAGGTAACCCTTCTTCATCTCTTTCCATTGTTGTTTCCTTAGATAATGGTATTTTTGATTGGTTTTGAGCATTTTAAGTAAATTCGAATTTTTGGAGATTATGTTTGATTTCTTTGTTTTCTTTTCCGTTTGTTGGTTGAATTAGCTTGCTAAGATGTTTCCTAAGGTAGTGTGATAGGTGGGTTTGATCAATTTTGGCTTAGGAGTGATTTTTGAGTTTTGGCGGTTTAGGGAAATTATGTGATTTTGGGGTTTTTGATTTTAATGTGTTATTGGTTGCCTTTGATGATTGTTGCTGGTGTATTTGAGTTTGTTGAGAGCGTTGGTGGGCTTTGATTGCGTTGAATTGCCGCGGTTTGGATTTCGGCTTATGTCGGGTTTTAATGGTTTTTCGATTAGGTTCGAATTGTGAGTTTGTTGGTTTTCTTGTCTCGTTTAGAGCGTGTGAGGCTTGGTTTGAGTATTAGGATGAGTATTAGGTGTCAGTTTGGGGTCGTAGGTTTATTTTCGGTTTTTAGCCGTTTTAGTTATTTATTTGATTTTTGTTTTGAGATTCGATTTGTGTGTTTGCCTTCGCCTGTAGGTGGTCCTTCGACGCGCGATAAGGGCAAGGGCGTGGTTAGTAGTGAGTCGGCTCGACAAGAGGTGGGAGACTATGTTTCATTTACATGCGCGGAAATGTTTTGGTTTTATTAATTAAAATCGGATATATGCTTGGTTTTGAATAGAGGCAATATGTGCATTGATGCATGACTTGCATATTAGGTTCATTATGCGTGTGGCATGTTTATGATGGCATAAAATATTTCTATGGACCTATATGCATGCTTGTGACGTGATTGAGATACTTTGCGAGAATTAATTGTTTTATATTGGTTTCTTAAAATGCGGGACTTGTATGCGAGCTTTTGAATTGTTTTTGGATTATCTCATAAGCGATTTGGAATTATGATATGATTTGAGATCTTTTTCACAATTGCGAAGTACGTATATTCATATACGATTTCTAGGATTTGATCTTGGAATTGACGATAACAACGCTTGGCCAATGCGGAGGTAAGTGGATGAGCACCCTTAGATAGAAGGGTATTCCCTTGCCTAGGAGTATAAGGTGGTGAGTATAGGCCTTGTGACGGTGTGAGTATCAGGCTATACATGATATGCCTTCGGGCTTTGCGAGTTGTGCGTGAGTTGGGATTTGTGTGATAGTGCGTTTTCTCCACATTTCCCTAGGACAACACTGGTGGCAGGGGATTTATATTTATTTGAAAATGTGTATTTAAATTAGCCACCAGTGGGCTTCCGATTTCCCTTTGGCCCGGGTTATCAGGTGAAGCGGTTTTAGTGGTCCTCCCCGATAGATTGTGGCATAGTAGTCCCACGTGTTTGAGACTTTGAGATCTTGTAATATTTGGACTTGTGCTCGACATATTGGTTTATAATTTCAAACTCATTCATACGAAATTGATTTTATTTATATGAGTTTGTTTGCACGATTAGCATCATGGATTTAATGTGGTTTCATTATTAAGCACTATTCTGTTTATACTTGTTTTCGTATGTGCCTCTATTCCACCGTAATTGTTTATGACGCTGTGACTCTCACTGAGGTCCTCGAGATCTCACCCCCTCTTGTTGATATTTTTCAGGACTAGGTCGAGAGCCTGTGTAGCTGACTTATTTGTGAGGTCGAGATTTCTGGTTTGTCTTAGGGCTGGACTACTGCATATGACACGTTTGAAAACTCGACACTTTCTTTGTATTTTGGTTTGTACTATGCATGCTTGTCTATTGCGATTGTGACCCTTTGGTGGGCTTGGCTTGGCAATTATTTTGGATATGCATGTACTCTTTGGATTTATTATATATGAGATGAGTTGGGTGCCTTGGGCACGTTTTGCTGTTATTGGGCTTGCATTGATTGGACTGTGTTGATGATGCCTGTTTGGGGCCGTGTGGCCTGTTGTGTGTGAGATTTAAGTCTTCCGCTGTTTGTGTGTGCTTCTCCGTGATTTGTTCTATTGTGTCGAGATTTAATTGTTTGAATACATGCTCCTTTTTAAATTTATACTATTTTTACGTGTTTTGGGTTTGAGTTGGAGGATAAGCCTTGTGTGGTTCCAATTGGGTCACGAGTTGGGCCAATTGGGACTGCACGGCGGTGAGGAGCCCAAGGATCGGGTCCGGGTCCTCACAGACCATCTGGTTGATGTATCGATCAAAACCATAAAATATCGAAATGGTCCACATGGTGGATGTATAGGTCCACAAATATCTCCTTGAATTCTTTTTAAAAATTCTGGAGATTCAATTCCAATTTTTGCTAGTGATGGCCTTATTATTAATTTGCCTTGAAAACAAGCAGCACATGAGAATTCATTAGATTGAAAAATCTTATTCTTTTTCAATGGATGACCACAAGAATTCTCTATTATTTTTCGCATCATTGTTGAACCGAGATGGCCTAACCGGTCATGCCAAATTTTAAACACATCATTAAACTGATGGTTTATTATAGAATGAGATTCTATCATTGTAATACTTGTGTAGTACAATCCGGAAGAAAAAGCGGGTAATTTTTCTAATATATACTTTTTACCCGAAATTATTGAAGTTATGCAAAGATACTCAATGCTTCCTTCGTTCATTGTCTCAATATGATATCCATTCAGACGAATATCTTTGAAACTTAACAAGTTTCTTTGAGACTTAGAAGAGTATAATGCATCTTCTATCATTATTTTGGTACCACCAGATAGAATAATATTTGCTCTTCCGGAGCCTTCAATCAATCTTGTACTACCACTTATGGTATATACATTGGTTTTTCTATTATCCAAATAAGAGAAATATCTCTTATCTCTCAATATTGTATGCGTTGTGGCATTGTCAACCAAACATATTTCCTTGGCATTCATCTTAGAGATATCCATGCCAATATCCATTCTCTTCATTGAATAAATAAAATTAATAAGAAAATATAAAATAAATTAAAATATAAAAAGAAAATATGAATAAATAAAACAAAATAAATAGACTTTAAAGATTCTTGATATAGGTCGGCAAAATATTTTGGTGTACGACAGGTACATTGCCAATGACCTTGCATTCCACATCGATGGTAGTTACTAATTGTAACTTTTTTCTTTATGCCACTCATTATTTTTCCAGGTCCTTCATCATTTACAACTTTCTGATTTTGGAAGATAAATTTACTTGATTTACCACCACCATGACGAAATTTATTATAACCTCGTCCTCGTCCTCGTCCGCGGCCTCTAATACGACCACGTCTATGGTTATGAGATAGCATCACATTCACTTCAGGGAATGGAGCAGAACCAGTAGGACGAAATTCGTAATTTCTCATCAACAGCTCATTGTTTTGTTCAGCCACCAGAAGGCATGAAATCAAATCAGAATATTTTGTGAAATTTTTTTTCACGATATTGCTGTTGTAAAAGCACATTTGAAGCATAGCAATAATATTACAACATGATTATAAATAATTATAAAAATATACTCACCCAAATATACCTTTGTAGAAACTAAGATTCTTGTTTGTTCTTTGTGAAGAACTCTTGTAAGACTCTTGATTCTCCTTTTGTTTATAAGAGTGTCGTGCTGATACTGTGTTATAGAATATAACAATAAGAAGAATTAAGGAGAAAAGAACAAGAGAGAAAACTAAGAACAAGAGAGAAAACTAAGAACAATATAGGGAGTATAAGATCATATCAAGTACTCAAAACAAGTGTGTACAAAGTGAACAATGTTACCTCCTATTTATAGGTAACATGATAGGGTACATGAAGAGACATTGGAGGATAAAGAGTTTTGTAGTTACAAAATATTCATTACACAATTGAATAGACATAATAAGTTATTTGTCTTTTCAATTGCCAAACATTTGATATTCATAACAATTATATCAAGTTAAATAAAGCTTGTATTTGTCAAAGCAATCGTGATATATGTATTTTATAAATGATCCGAATTTAAATTTGATATGATTGTTAATCATCATGAAAAATTAAAATTATTGAAACTCTTAAAGAGTTATAAAAAACCATTGCTTATAGAAAGATAAATATTACAAAGACTATTTTATTTGAGTCCTTATATCAAGCATTTGAGAAGTAAAGTTTGATAGAATTGCTAAGAAAATCTTATTGAATAAAGTTTATCCATCAAAATTACTCAACTGTAATATCATACATAAATCTCGATCATAAATAAAATCGAAACTTACGTTTAACAAAATGGTTATATATATGTGATCTTATCACATATTGAATGATAATAATATTTGAGAAGTTGATCGATTTCAAAAGAATGATATCATTAGGGGAGTAAAAAGTATGTGTTGCATTCTTTTTTTCTTCATCAAGATTTTTCTACTGGACTTTTCTAGATAAGGTTTTTAACGAAATAATATATAATTGTATAATTATATAAATATTAAAGTATGTATGATTTTTCATATATGAAGGATGCTACAGTAAGAGAGTATGTTGCATTCTTTTTCTCTTCACCAAGTTTTTTTCCCAATGAGTTTTTAATGAAACAAATAAAAATGACATATATTCTCATATTGAGAATAATGTATTCTTTTTCTTTCACTATGATTTTTCTTATGGATTTTTAATGAGGTATTTAATCAAATTTAGTATAACAAATAGACATTTAAAGGAAAATATTATAGAACTAAATGTCTTCTAAATGAAAGACATAAATATGTATGAAATGATGTTATCCTTTTCTTCTTTCTATGCCTATAAATATAGACTTATTATAATGAAAAGAATCGTATTTATTTTACTCCCCATATTCACTCCTTTCTGTATTCAATCTTTCTCTCTTCTTATTTATTTTACAACACTACCGTAATTTTTTCCTATTAATATATTTACATAAATTAAATCAAATTCCAACAATAAATTTTTTTCAAATGACCACGCTTTTATATTTTATTGTCACATGTTATGAAAATTCTGCGGTACTAGTCTCGACACTCACGCACCCAAGCCTCCCCTTCCATTTCCTTAGTTTTTCCCTTGCGCAGAACACCCACATTTACACCCCTGATTTTTGTGAAAACGCCGCCGGCCAACAGCACGCCTCACCGCCCCAACGAAGACTACCTCCACCTCACGACGAACTCACGTACACTGTTCACGCCTGCAGCCACCGTCGGATGCATCTGAAAAAGCGAGGGGAGGAGCTCGGGACTTTCGCACGTCGCCGCCACTCCTCCGGAACACCATCCCGCGCGACGACATCATCGCTGTGTTCAGCTCCTCGAGACGAACAAAGCCCAGTAAGTTCCGTATACCTAGTAAGAACAATTATGTATGTAGTACTTGTATGTATCTGTATTCACACCTATAATAAATTGTATTTTACCAATATAATACTACTATTTCTCCTTGAACATGAAGTGACATTTATCATGCAACTTTTTATACTTATCTTCACTCTTCACTTATATTTATATAAATTATTTTTATAAGTAATATATGATTTCATTGTGTTGGTGAACCAAAATGCTTGATGATATTAATAAGTTGGATTTATGATTTTGTGTGTTTGTATATAGATATAGATATATGCATGTATATAGTTAGTTAGTTGTAAAAGTGAATTATTATGTAGTTATGTGAGTGGCGAGTTTTTAGATGTGTTGTTGAACACTTGTGTCTTGTGAGCCAATACATACTTTTGAGATTGTGACCATCAAACTGGTGAGTGGACACCAAACCCTCTTATATTTCATACGGTTGGTTGATTTTGAGTAAGATTTTTAATGTTTATAAATTGAGCACAAACATGTTTTGTTAATATGATATAATTGTATTAAAAATTATTTTTTTTTGCTTGAGATATCTTATATGCATTAAAGATGCACGTTTTGTGCATTGTGTTGGGATTTTGAAGGTTGAAAAAAATGAATATAATTTCCATATATATATATATGATATGCTTTAATCTTTGTTTTGTGATGTGATATGTGATATATATTATGTTCGGGTGATGGGGGTATCGATGTGCATTGGGTTTCTTTCTTTTAAGTTACGTCCAGGAGTGTGGATGGACCTTGAGAGAGTGTTATATATTTTGTCTTACTGATGATATTGAATTGATTATGCTTGTATTTCTAATGAGAGGTGAAAGGTAGACAGGATACCATATCACTGGTAGTCTGGTATGTGTCGCTCGGCAACGCTAGTGTTAGAGGACTTTCATTATAAAATAATTTTTATAAACACCCACTAGCGAGTAGCGAGCTAGGTAAAGCCATTAGCTATGATTGAACCTAATGTTTTAGTCGCTCTATGAATGTTGTCGTTGTGTGAAGCATGTTTGGTATTCATACCTGTTTTGGATTGACGAGAAATTGATAATGTTTTGGCATGCTCACATGATTATTTTGAATATATGATATTCTATTGACTTATATTGATGAACACACTTGCATGTATGATTTTTACTGCCCTCACCAATGACAAATTTCTTTGACATCCAGATTTTATTTCCACAAGTTTTCTCCTTATTTAGTTGCGTGGTGGATTCTATCACCTCCTCTGCACTAGGATATGTCACTTTCATATCTCAGTGTTTACTATTATGGCCAGATGCACTTAGATGATTGTATTATTTACCATGCTCTTATGATTGGTTTATGTTGTTGGTTAGCTTAGTCCTTATTGGATTGATTGGCTTGTATTTGTTTGGTTGGATTGACTTATGCTCGTGTGTTGGACTATCTGGGTATTATGGTTATACTGACATGTTATAAAATATGTGAAATGCTAGTAATCCTTTCTATCTAAGTATTATGATTCTTGTATGTAATTGGATTAAGATGACATGCTAGTGTAATAACAACTCAACACGTAAATTGTGAATTTTAATAATATGCTAGTATGTTGGTAAAGGATAAGTTATGCTAGACAGAGATAATCTATATTAAAGATATTATTGAATATAATCTATATAAAGTTTTGGCATGTAAATCTTGCTTCTTTCGTATTTATTACTAGATATTTGTGTGTTTTAAATTACGTTGGTTAAATTTTCATTAGTTACCATGCTCATTTAAAATACAAGATATAGATGAATTTAGGGAATCCGATATAATCATATAAACCATGTAGGCATCTTAAGTTATCAGAAAGAATGCATGATCATACTATAAATAAGATAAAGGTAAAGAAACTTAGGAACAAAGAAATATTTTCAAAATAAATAAAAAATCAAGTTTTATTCCATTGTTGTGCGTGTCATTGAACTCCACTAAATGAAGTAAAAGAAGATAAAATGAATCTGGTAACTTGATTAATGATGCAATGACCCAAAGCCTTGCATGACCTCGTAAGTAATGCAGCGACTTGTCAAACCTGAAATTTGGTCCTGGTTCGTGACATTGCAATATAAGACATAGGGGGTAAGGATTTGAAATTCAATATTCAACAACAGCAATGCAGAAAAAAAAAATCTTGGACAAAGCCAACTCTTTTTAAACCCAGGTTCAAAAACCAAAAGAATGAGAAGTATTTCAGTTACCCAAAATCTTTGGTTCTGTTCTTGGTTTAAGAAAAATGTGACCTCAACTAAACTTCTGAACATTGCCAAACCATAGCAAGCAATGATTTGGTTGGTTACATGTAACCATACTTGTAAAGGGTTTAAGGTTCTTTTCTATGGTTACTATATCTTTGTTCTATCATATAAAATTAAAGCCCTATGATTTTTAGCTTGTGGATGGAGCTAGTAAATGGAGAGGAATTAAGATGTCGGAGCATGAATTTTGTGGTTCTTAGTGCAAATATCACCAAATGCCGTAGAAAATTCACATATATTACATGAACCAATGTGATCATCTAGATATTGATCATATTTCATGGTCTGCTGTGATTTATTTATGATCAGATGTGATTGTGCATGCTTTAGAATCTTCTGAATTTTACTGTTATTGGTTTGACATGTGCATTTTCATTTCTGCGACTGCACAGACAGAGATTCCAGCAGCTTTTGGATTCACTGAGTTTGACTGATTGCTGGAAAAGGAGAGTCGGATGTTGTTGAACAGCTCAAAGATTTGCCAGTTGGAGGCCGTGAAAAGATCTCTGAAATCACCATGGATTTTATCATCTTTCTTCACTTATTCGCATGGTCTTTCAGCAAGAGCAAAGGATGATCCTTTACAGGTTTTTCCTTTGAGTCTTTATCATACTTTTTTCATGCACTTCAATTTCTCAACGTATTTACTGAACTCTGTAGTATTTTTTCCTGCTTATGTCTACCTGTCCTTTTAATGGGGTTATTTGGAACGTATTGCAGGAAACCAGAATGAGAGACAGGGCAAGGTTACATGCTAGAGGGGGCGATGGTGGCAGTGGTTGCACAAGCTTCCGCCAAAGTCGACATAATCGTCATGGCAAACCTGATGGTAGATTTCTTTCTGTAGCAAACCTGATCGTCGACATAATTCTCTTACACATTCATGTTTTATGCAGTGTTGTTTTCTCTTCTTCAATCAATATTTGTTTCATTTCTCCTTTGCACAATGTTTCACCATGTTCTTTTCTTTATGCTATTAGTTTCATCAAATTTCAGATCATGTGATGTATCGACTACATGTATTAATCAAATTGAATTTGTGCAATTGTGCTTGTGCTTGTGCTCTGTGATCATGCTGAATTTGATTTGTGGATCCAATAACGTAGGTGGAGATGGTGGAAGAGGTGGTGATGTGATTTTAGAATGTTCAAAATCGGTTTGGGACTTCAGAGGTTTGCGACCTCATGTTGTATGTAGTGTTTTCCCTGCTATATGTTTCCCCAGTTCATTTTTCTCTTCAATTTAGAAAACGGACTGTTAAATGTGATGTCCTGCAGAATGGAGGAAAAGGGGGTCATGGAGCATCAAAAAATATGATAGGAACACGGGGGAAAGATAAGGTCGTTATTTTAAAACTACTTCGTAAATTATGCAGCCCATTTGTTGTTTATTCATTTTACCAAAAAATATAGTTCAGATGATGATTGAGAATTCTCTGGCCTGCTAGGTTGTCCAGGTGCCTATTGGTACCGTAGTTCATCTTTTAAAGGGTGATATGCCATCTGTAGATGTTGATGAAAACTATTCTACGAAAGACTTGGATCCTTGGGACCTTCCCGGAAGTCTAGATAATCAGCAATTAAAATATCATCAGCATTCTGACTTTAAGAATCTGAACATGACATATCAAGTTGAATCAATTCAAAGTGGGGATGAAAGGTCACTGGGAAGTGAAGCAATTTTTGGCAGTCAGTCCACTCTAGTTGATTCTAAAGGTGAACAAGTTGAATTGTTGCACAACGCTGGCTGTAGACCTCTGAACAGTGAAGGGATTGCTGACAACCAGTCCATTCAAGATGAGTCTCAAGGTGTCGAGTACATACAAAATAGCGTAGCAGAATTGACTAAACAAGGTCAACGAGTAGTTGTTGCCCATGGAGGGGAGGGTGGTTTGGGTAATATGTCTTTAATTGTTTCAAAGAAGACAAAGCATGGTAAGGTTGCAATTATCAGGGATGATATGTTGCATCCAGACGCGCCCAATGTGGACCAATCCTCCCTCAGTGCTGGTTTACCTGGGTCAGAGGCTATTCTTATGCTGGAATTAAAGAGCATTGCTGATGTGGGGCTTGTAGGAATGCCAAATGCTGGTAAAAGTACTCTTCTTGGAGCTATATCCAGGGCCAAACCTGCAGTTGGCCACTATGCCTTCACAACCCTGAGGCCAAATTTAGGAAAAGTGAATTTTGATGATTTCTCAGTCACTGTGGCCGACATTCCAGGACTCATTAAGGGTGCTCATGAGAATCGTGGACTTGGGCATGCTTTTCTTCGGCACATAGAACGTACAAAGGTTTTGGCGTATGTGGTAGACCTGGCTTCGGGGATAGATGGTCGAAAAGGGAGTCCACCATGGGAGCAGTTGAGAGATTTAGTGTTAGAGCTTGAGCATCACCAGCAGGGTTTGTCTGATCGACCTTCCTTAGTTGTGGCAAATAAAATCGACGAGACAGGAGCGGAAGCAGCATATGAGGAATTAAAAAGAAAGGTAGAAGGCGTTCCTATTTATCCAGTATGTGCGGTCTTGGGTGAGGGTGTATCGGAATTCAAAGTTGGTCTTAGAATGCTTGTGGATGATGAGAACCCACAGAGACTTAGTTTGGACAAAAGTGGATGTTCTTGATCAGTTTGGTATACATCGCGTTAGTTTTATGATCATAGGCTGCCACAGAATACCATTGCTCTTCACATCTTTTTGTGTGCTTGCTTTTATATGCATATTTCCTGGTTTTTGTTGGCATTCTGTTGGCAGCCAAATCACCACAAAGTTGATGTTTGAATTGCTAATGGGCTTTGGGCTTTGGGCTTTTTTTATAGGAATGCATTATCATGGCACCTACCAAGCCACCTTCTAACATAGATTTAACTACCTGCCTTGAATTGCTATTTATGGTTAAAATAGCTAATATGAATTTTAGTATATAGTTTTGTTATAGCCTAGGATGTGAATGAAAATTTCTAAGATGAAAATTTTTTAATAGTCTAATAAAGATTTAATTTTTCGTCCAACACTTGCTTTTCTTATATAAATTTTTCTATTATTATACTATACCATACCCGTGTATAAAATAATAAACTTTTAAAACATAAACTTTCCGGCCGAACACACGTATAACAGTCAACTGTTGGGAGGATATCTGTGAAACCAGAATCACACATCACGACCTCACTCTTTACCATGGCAATGGCACTTTCGAAGCTCTATCTCTTGGTTTACAACTCGCTTCAGGCCCTTGGATGGTAATCCTGATCACTCAACTATTCCTAATATATGTGCCTGAACGTCTCCTCATGCAGTAAGTTTGTGACTTCTTTCTTGGCACAGGGCTACGGCGCTTTTCCGAATTCTGACCGACATTTTTTCGTCTAAGACACTCACTGGAGCTTATGCTTCTTCCGGAGACTTAATCTGTGTGTACTGTCTTGCTTCTGCTTTTGTGGCTATCTTGTCATTCGAGTGTTTCGGTTTGTTGACCGAATCTCTGTTTCTTTTCTCGTCAAGGTTTCTTGCAAGCTGCTGCGTTCTTGGAAGTCATACACGGAGCAATAGGTGAGTGAGTCATTCGTATAACGAAGTTTTCAGGGCTGACATCAATTTCTATTGGAAATTATGATTTTTGACTGAGCAAATTTTGGCTGCTTTATTCCTTCTTCTGCAATGTCAAGGTATTGTGCCAAGTGGGGCGTTGTTCCCTCTTCTTCAATGGGGAGGTCGATTCCATTTCGTATGGGCCATTGTCCGCAATGTAGTTCAGGTTTGTGTAACGCTTTTATATCCATCTCTAATTCTGGTCGGACATCTGGGCGATGATTGTCTCTCTTTTGGGTTTCTCTCTCTATGGTTGTTTGATTTAGAATTTCACTCGGATTTGACGCTTCTCCATTAGTTTGCAGGTCCAGCAATTGCCATCTATTGCTTTAACATTTCTTGCCTGGAGCCTTGGGGAGGTCAGTCAGTGCACTATTTTTTTTCATCCCTCGGTCACTTGTCTGCTTCAATTAGGAAGGAGGTCATTTAGTGTAAAATCGTTTTTCATATAAGATTGTACACTACTGGTTCTTAGCAATAGTCTACTCATCAGTTCTTCCTCATATCAAATTATGAAATCGGATCCCCTTTCTGTAGGTATTGTTCGCATACCTCAACCTCCTTACCTGTGGAGCCTAATAGATTTCTCACTGGTTTAGATGAAGTCTAGACCCTTTTCCCATATCATTTCTTTCCTGTTATATTTTTACATTTGGTTTATGCCTCGAGGATGAAGATCAGTAATGCTATGGAAATAACTATGAATACAGGTTATTAGGTATCCACACTATGCTTTGAGTGGCATCGGAAGTTGTCCAGCTTGGATGACATATCTCAGGTTTGAATTCTATTTTGTTTCTAATAATCTATTCATCTCAGGGCTGCCCATCCCTGCATCAGTATGGGATCCCAATTGGGAAGACTCTGTCAAAAATGTATTTTATGAATGTGTAGTGGGGAAATTTGAAGTTTTAATTGAAATAGCAAGCCTTGTGACCGAAGCAAGTCGAGCAAATAGCATTAATTCCTGTTTAAGACAGAATTTAAGCGGGAGAAATGATGCAATATAAGTTGAATTCTTAATACATTACAATGTTTTTCAAACAGGTATACCGCATTCATTGTTGTGTATCCTGTTGGTCTTGCTCCAGGAGAAAGTGAGTGCATTTTCTTCCATTATCTTGTTTTTAGATTCGTTATCACTTAATAGGCTTCTACCTCCTGTGTTATTTTGCTTCCTTTTTTCTTTCTTTGCTAACTTGTGCGCTCATGTGTGTACTCAGTGTGGACAACCTATCAGGCACTTCCGTTTGTAAAGGAGAAGAAACTCTATTCGGATTCCTTTGCCGCTCTCCCATTCAGTTACTATGACTTTCTCAGAGTATGTTTAACTTGTAGCGGTGAATTTCTAAGCTAAGCATTGCTTATTGAATCTCGTCTCTGCAAAGTTATTGATGCTATTTGGATCCTGGTTTGAAATTGTGGAGTCAGGTTGTACTTGTGTGCTACCCCTTCCCGTGGTTGAAGCTTTACAGGCATTTGTTGAGGCAACGACGAACAAAACTGGGAAGCCACACTCGGAAGAAGAAGAATTAATGAATGTCAGAATTATTGGGATAATACCACAAGCATTGTATGGTGAAGGTAGTTTTATCTTGCGTAGAACAATTTATGTTATTCTGATAGTATTCTTTACTTTGGGTTTCTTGGGTGCAAATTGGTATCGATCTTTCGATCCATCTTCACATACAACGCACAGGAATCAACAATTAAAAGAGTGCACCAGAATACAAACAGCACCAACTCTGAAACCAGACATAGTCTCTGACTTTAAACCATTCCTTTTCCATCATATATATATATATATATGTATGTATGTATATTATCAGCAGAGCAGATGCAGTTGATCTAGCTAGAATTCGTACTAGTCTGCGGGGGGGAGTTGTTCGTGTGTGTTTGAGGCAATGAAGAAGACCTCGTAGACCAGAGCAGCAATGGCAGCACCAACGAATGGACCCAGCCAGTACACCCAGTGGTTGTCCCATGTCCAGCTGACCACAGCTGGTCCAAAGGAGACTGCCGGGTTCATGGATGCACCATCAAAAGCACCGCCGGCCAAGATGTTAGCCCCCACAATGAAGCCAATAGCAAGGGGTGCAATTATCCCTATGTCACCCTTCTTTGGGTCCACGGCTGTTGCATACACCGTGTAAACCAAACCGAAGGTCATCACAATCTCGAAAACCACCGCATTCCACGCTCCAACTCCAGTTGACAGAGAAAAGGCCGCGGTTTCCTGGCCACAGCAGCACCCCGTACGTACGTCAACATGCATCCATCTTAGTCACACTAATCTAAATACCTAGTATATATACATCGCAATATACTTGTTTTGAAAATCAACTTGCATCTAAAGTGTGAATTATGAGTAAATATTGGATGTTAGCTACATACATCCATAAATAAATAATTGATATTTACAATACAATTGGGACGATTAGTCGTTACTGTAAAAAATTAAAAAAATATTAAGGCTTACCAGTCCACCGGTTGAAATCTTAAGAAGTAGGCAGGCAATTACTGATCCAAGCAACTGGGCAATCCAATACAAAACACTTGTCATGAGTGTTATGTGGCCGCCAACAAAGGCACCAAATGTAACAGCAGGGTTTACATGGCCGCCAGAAATGTTAGCCCCAACTGAAACCGCAACAAATAAGGCGAAGGCATGGGCTAATGATGCAGCCACCAGACCCGCGGGTGTTGTTGACCCATTTTTGGTGAGCTTGCCTGCAAAAAACAACCATGCATGAAGGTTAACTTTTAAGGTACGTAGCATACATTTACTGTGAAGGGCTAAATTCGGCCCCAAGCAAAAAAGAAATCACATATATATGGTGGGTTGTTCTCACTAAAAGCCATGCCAGATCCCTCCCCGGCAAAAACAAAAATCAGCATGCAAAAGAACTCGGCCAGGGCTGCTTTGAGAGCATCAGCTTGACCAGCCTCTGCGGGAGATCCAATTGCAATTCTTGTGACTGGCATTTCGTGAAACTGAAATTCGCTCTCAAGCTCAGAATAGTACTTGGCTTCCTATTCGTGTCCCGAGACGTATTGGTGACAGCTAATATCTAATATATATAGTGCGCTTCGTCTACCAGGGGAAAAACACAAACGAAATGTAATATTAGCCCTCTAGTAGGCGGGCCTCCAATCTGCTCTTATTATGCCACGTGTACCCAGGATGTGACATGGACCGACCAAAATTCCGGATGCGACGTGGCCCCTCATCAGTGATTTTTGAATGACCGACCATTGGATTTGTTTACACAGCCTTGGCGGGGGACAGTGGTGGTTAGTTTTGCTGGTTTCCTTTGGTTCACAGATGAGACATAATTATTTGAAAATAAACTAAAGACGGTTTTATTTTAAGGTTTATTGGAAAGCATATAACATTTGTCCATGTCTTTGTGGTCGTGGTTGTCACAGTGTTGGTGTTTATGAATGATGATGCCATCACTCCAGCACTGGTGTGGTTAATTAAAGTAGTTCATAAGAATTGATTCGCCCAAAATGGTCGATATCATTTAAACCAAAATAAGAAAAAAATTTCAAATGAGTTAATTATTAATATTTTTTATAATAGAAAAGTATCATGACCTTATTTCTTCATTTTAAATAATAAACAGTTTTGAAAATAATAAATTTTTCAAAAATTTTATTATTTTTTGAAAATATGGCAAGACAATGGAGCAGGTAATGTTTTGAGTGGCGGGACTACTAATATGTCCTCAAATTTAACCACCAGTCATATAATATTGGGGACCATTTTTCTTCTCTTATTAGGCCTATCTCTTGAAGAAATGTCCTTTTAATAGGTAATCATGTTTGGTTTTATCTTATTTTCATTTATTTTCTTGATAATGTCCTACATAAACATATAATGATTGCACCATCTCCATTCAAGAGTATTGGTAGTTCCATACATGTAATCCAAAGGAAAAGACATTAATATTATCTTAATCCATCATCTCTTCCCACTTCTCTATACTCTTATCTGGCTTACATATTCTAATCATGGACGGTCCAGTGGGCTGCTCTTTACAACTTGGAAACAGAATATTGTTATTTGATATATAGAACCCTATACGGTTGAAAGCATGCATTGATCTTAATCGTCCATTATGGGAAAAAGGTACTGATTTTATCTCAAATTTTTAGGTCGCAATTTGCGCTTCTTCCTGATCTATCTCTATAATATTTGGGGAGATGTTTTGTTTGTTTTTACTACTTGGAAATATAAACTTTTTTATAACTAACTGATCTTTTTCTTCGATATACTCTAAAATGCTAGATTAAGAAAAAAGAAAGATGACTTCAACAATTTATATGGTATTTAATGTGTACACGTTGGAATTATAATTGTAATATTTTATTGAGTTTTTATTCATACCATTAAAACATATCTTATTAATTTCATACGTTTACACTTATATATATACAATACCACCTGTCACACCTCAAATCTAAAAGTTTCGCCACTACAATCGCCATAGGCCTATTATATACACTGTCATATCATCCGAGAATGTATATAGTAAACCTGCAAGGCTAGTGGTATAGAAATAAAACGGAGAAGCAATCAAAAGAATTAATTGATATCTCCTGTAGCGGAATTAAAAGGGAGACATGATGTCATTCAGGTAACATCATAGAATGAACAATTTAGCAAATACCACTCCAGAATCGATTTAATATGGTGGCTCTAGCATACTCAGACATTCTAGGAGAAATACTATGAATATAATGCTCATACAATTACCTCGATCACTCTTGTTTCATCCTCGTTTTCTCTTTGTTTCCTCATATTGCCTGGGAGTGAACTCCTATTTATCTTTCCTGCACTCATGCCAAAAATCTGGCAAAATCCTGCTAGGTGAGCGAACGGGAAAACATACAAGGCAATTCGCATGCAACAACATTATAATCAAATAAACATGCTTGCATACCTTAATTTTATTAGTTCTTACACACCAATTATTCTCATGCGATGATACATGTAGTCATAGTCAATTCAGATGAGGCACGCATGACTCATCAGAGCACGCATATGACCGTGATTTGGGCTTGACGATATCTTCTAGTCTATCCGGGCCAAGGATAGGACTGGAGTTCGTCAGTGACACTCTATTCTTGTTATCATTCATTTTACCTTATCACATCATGTAGTAGACAAATTCATATCCAATTTAAATCCCAGTTCGATCCATTGACGATGCTGGAGCATTAGGTGATGGTAGCTCCACCTAATCGATCCCCACACTGTAGGATCCTGATTAATTTAATTAATAATAAAATAAATAAAAATCTGTTCCATCCTTATTATCTTGTGATTGACATCTTCACGTCACGCTACTAGACCCGGAGGGCTCTCAAGGTTGCATAGGTTACCCTATGCGGATCAGTGCATTCCTGATGCCGATGTTGATTCCCGAATGCGCCCAGTGCATTTATGCATCTCAAACATTCAACCATAGCATGGTGCATTCATATAATGCATAACATATCATAATAATTATGGCATACTTGATGCACATTGCATCAGCTATTATGCTCAATTCAATTAATTATTTCATACTTTACTATTCATGCTAGCAATTAAGAAATCAAGAATAAATGTCACTCCCCGGACCCCAATTATTTCATGTGACAACCCCGCCGTAAGCCCACCATACATACTGTTACAACACACAACAATACATACGATAGACCTACAAGGCTAATGGTATAAATTAAAGTAGAGATGGTAATTAGAAGGATTTTAAAAATATATATATTGGGTGGAGGAATTATAAAAGAGAAATAATGATGTCTGGGTATCATCGATGAATATTTAATCTAACATTCAACACCCAGGAATCAAATTATTACACTGGCTCTAACATACTTGACAAACTCGGGGAAAAACACTGGCTCTAATAAACTCAACATTCTAAGGAAAACGCTATGAATACGACGTTCATGAAAATACCTTGATTGCACTCATTGTTAATCCTTTGATTTGCTATTCCATTCTCGAGATGCCTGGGAACGAGCTCCTAACTACCATTTCTGCATTACATGCTAATAAACTAGCAGAATCTAGCTAGGTGAGCTGACGAGGAAGACAAACAATACAATTTACAAGCATCAACAACATAATTAAATAAATATGCTGGCATACCTAAATTCTATCATTTTACCCACACAGATCTTTAACACATGCAATTGTTCTCGTGCAATAATACACGTTATCATAGTCAATTCAAATAAAGCACGTTATCATAGTCAATTCAAATAAAGCACGTAGGACTCATCAGAGCATGTATATGACTATAATTTGGGCTGGCAATATCTTCCAGCCTATCCGGTGTCAGGACAAGACTAAAGTTTGTCAGTGGCACTCTAATGCCATTATCATTTATTTTATCTTATTATTCCGTACAGTAGGCAAATCCATGACCAATTTAATACCTAGCTCGATCCATTGACGATGCCGGGATGCTAGGTGATGGTAGCTCCACCTAATGATTCCCACATTGCAGGATCCTGATCAATAATAGAATTAACAATCAAATAAATAAATCTCATTCCACCCTTATTATCTCATGATTGACGTCTTCACGTCACGTTACTAGACCCGGAGAGCTCTCAAGCATTGCATAGGTTACCCTATGTGAACTCGATGCATTCTTGATGCCGAAGTCGATTCCCGAATGCGCCGATGTATTTATGCATCTTAATCATAGTATACCACATTCATGCATTTTATATCCTATCATACTACTCGATGCACACTATATTGGTTATTATACTCGACTCATCATTTATCACACATATGCACGCACGACTTTAATTAATAAACTCCTATTAATCACAATTTAATAATCATGCCAGCAATTTATCAAAATAGAAGAAATTTCGTTCACTCACGGTTTTTGAAGCCCAATTAGCAGTCGATGGCCTTCTGAACTGATTCCTCAAAGTCCTACCATTGTAGCCACCTATGCACAACGATCCCACATTCTCAATAAACTATTCACATATCATAATAACATATAAAATAACATGTCTAACCCCTTAATTCAACTTGTTTCTACTTGACAATAAACCAAGGACCCAACCAGGTGATTTTCTTATTTTTCTGACTCTTACTATATTTATTTATCCCATAAATTCTGATCAGATTTAAATGATTCATGTACCATTGGATTCCTTATCATTTTTAGTATTTATCATAATTTTTCTCAATTTTATTCCATTTTTTTAAAATTTTAATCCTTATCTGCTTATTTTTTCCTATTTTCTGCCATTTTCTATTTTTTCGACCAATCACTGAGCGAGACCTGACAAAACCAGGTACGCCCAGAAAACCACTTAAACCTTCCAAATAGTGACACATGCCTACACCAGGGCGTGCCACGTCGCCCCAACCCTAGGCTCGGATCCGAGCATAAGTCTCCCTTGGACGACTTGTCACTTGCATCCGCAGGTCACCTGCACAATGGCCTACGTGTCACATGGGCTAAGGCGAATGACCCGTCACTCGCACGAGTCTTCTTCAACCTCCAGCCTGTGAACAGTGAAATTGCAGGTTTTTTTTTAAAATCCTAATCTTTGTTATACCCAACAATAACTCACCAAACACAGATTAACTTAAAGCCCTAAGCATAGCGATCATAATCGTGTAAAAAGGTAAGGGTTTACCACTGAAAACTGGCTAAATCGACCAAAGAAAAACTAGATTTTAAGCTTTGGAAATTGGTCTCTTTCTCACCACTCGCAGCACAAAACCATACGCTATTTACACAGACAAACTCGCAGCTGAAGAACGAAGCTCCTAGGGAAATTTTTAGAGCTTGACAAGCTCTCTCGGAAAAATGAATGATCTCAACTTGATTTTGGCAAATATCGGGTGAGAGACCCCAAATTTTGAGTCCTAGAAGTCTAGAAGCCAGCGTAGGTAAAATAACCATTTTGTCCTTGAGGAAAAGGATGTGTGATGGTCGAAATTGGTAATGAAGGTCTAGTATTCATTTCTGGTTTCATTTGTTTTTGATTTATTTCCTTATTGGTTCAATCTTACTTTAGGTGATAAAATTCTTAAAATTAAGGAAGGATATTTCCAGAATTTAATTCTAATGATTATCTTCCTTTATCTAGCCTTTAAAGTACATAAATTAATCTTATTACACCCACATAAAGATTAACCGGCCACACTTGTCCACACACACCAAAAACACAAAAAATTATCAAGTGATCAAACCCTACACCTTACCTTATTGCTGTAAAAAATTTCCAACCTTCATCCGAGCATAACTCCTTCATCCTTTGTCGGATTTCTACAAATAATAGCTTGTTGGAAACTCTTTTCATCCTCTATCTAGCTATCTTAGTTTGATCATCAGAAGGTTACTTATTCCCTATCAAAATCTAATCGTAATTTATAGGGTTTAATATCGAAATTGTGTGATTCTTCCTTCAATTGATTTTTGTTGTTGTTCCTTTTGTTTGTATGATTGTTTGGCATCCATTCATGTTGTAATATCATGAATTCATCCTTTAAATCTTCCCTATACATGAAATCAGCATGCCCTACACTTTTCCTTATGGTTGCCGATTTTGATCAATTGACTAACCTATTGGTTTCTGATCTTGTTCCTTTTGATTATATATGTTATTAACACCTAATCCTTCTTTGTAATCATGAAATCGCAACCCCTATACCTTGGAATCAGGAAATCACAATTGCAATGTGAACCCTATCTTAGTGCCGAAATTTGTATAGTTAATTGGGATGGTAATTCAGGTTAAATCTAGTTAAATTCCTTGCTATTACATCACATATCCGAGGGGAAGGCACCTGCGGCATCTGATTACTAGTTTCTGATAGGTTTGGTGATTGGAATTGGTAAGGAAATAAGATATCTACTTGATTATTGAGTATGCATGCTTAGTTTGGTTTTGTCTTTACCTTATGATGTTATAGGTGATTCGGATCCCTTGAATAAAAGCAAATGAATAGCTTTTTGTTCAAAGATAGGAGAGGTAGGATCTATGCCTTATCAGTTTCTCCAAAGATCCTTGTTGATTTCTTGTTAGTTTCGGTGCATGTGCTTGATATTTGTATGCGCATATATGAGATAGTGTATGCATGAGCTACGGATTGATTTTAGGCTCACTTAGGCTATACAGAACCCTTGAGATAGGTTGTGAGTGCCTAATTTGTATGTGTTTTGTGTATTGAACATGCTGATTATGTTCTAACACGATTGAGGATACCCTGCTATGGTATTGTGCCTTGTACTTGCTTGTGTGTGCTTGTATGTGTTTGCGTGTGTTTGTATGTGTTTTTGTGTTAGGATCTTTTTCCGGTGGTCATTCGGGGTAAGCGCTAATACTCCTTGGGAGAGGAGAGGTTCTTACTAGTATGGGAGTCGTATGGGTGGCAATCCCCAGCTTGTGCATGTTGGATACCTTGTCCTGTGTGTTGGCTAGATGGTTTATCCTTGTGTGGTTTGGATGGCATAATCCTGTGTGTTGGATCGGATGTCTTGTCCTGTGTGCTGACTAGATGCTGTGAGACCCCGAATTTTGAGTCCTAGAAGTCCAGAAACCAGTACAGGTGAAATAACCATTTTTCCCCTGAACAAATGGATGTGTGATGACCGAAAATGGTATGGAATGTCTAATAATCATTTCTGGTTTCATTGCCCTTTGATTTGTTTCCTTATTGGTTCAAACTTACCTTAGGAGATAAAATTCCTAAAATTAAAGAAGGATAATTCTAGAATTAAATTCTAATGATTATCTTACCTTATCTAGCCTTTAAAGTAGGGAAATTAATCCCATAAACACCCTATATAAAGAGTAACTGGCACAACTTGTCCACACACACCAAAAACACACAAAATTCGTCAAACCTCAAACCCTACACCATACCCTTGTGTTGCCGAAATTTCATTGATCTTCATCCTAGCATAACTCTCTCATCCTTTTTCGGAATTCTGAAAATAATAGCTTGTTAGAAAGCTATTTCCATCCTCTATCTATTTATATTTGATTGGTCATCAAAAGGTTAATTCTTACTTGTCAAAATTCAATTCATAATTCGTCAATTTTGGCACCAAAACTGATCTTTTAATTGATTTCTGTTGTTGATCCTTTTGTTTGTATGATTGTTTGGTATCCATTTATGTTATAATATCATGAATTCATCCTTTGAATCTTTCCTATACATAAAATCGGCATGCCATACTCTTTGCTTTATTGTTGCTGATTTTGATCAATTTATTAACTTGTTGGTTTCTGATCTTATTCCTTTTGTTTGCTTGTGTTATTAACACCTAATCCTTCTTTGTAAACATGAAATCACAACCCTAAGGCTTGTATACATGAATCACAATTTGTCCTATTGCCCTATTCTTAGTGCCAAAATTTGTATGGTTGATTGGGATGGTAATTCAGGTTGAATCTTGTTAAGTTCTTGGCTATCACATCACACATTCAAGGGGGAGGCACCTGTGGCATCTGATCACTGATTTCTGGTAGGTTTGGTGAGTGGAATTGGTAAAAAAATAGGATATTTACTTGGTTATTAGGTATGCATGCTTAGTTTGGTTTTGTCTTTGCCTTATGATGTTATAGGTGGTTCGGATCCCTTGAATAAAAAAAAAGGAATAGCTTCTTGTTTAGAGACAAGAGAGGTAGGATCTATGCCTCATCGGTTTTTTCAGAGATCCTTGTTGTTTGCTTGTTGATTTCGGTGCATGAACTTGTTGATGATTGTATGCACATATGTTGGATAGTGTATGCTTGAATTGCAGATCGAGATGTGATCCTCTAGGCTGTACGGAACCCTTGAGATAGGTTGTGAGTGACTAATTTGTATGTGTTTTGTGTATTGAACATGTTGATTGTGTTCTGACATGACTGAGGATACCCTGTTGTGGTATTGTGTTTTATGCTTGCCTATGTGTGCTTGTGCTTGTGCATGTTTATGTGTCAGGATCCTTTTTCGGTGGCCATTCAAGGTAAGCGTTGAAGCTCTTTGGGAGAGGAAAGGTTCTTACTGGTATGAGAGTTGTATGGGTGGCAATCCCCATCTTGTGCAAATAGGATGTCTAGTCCTATATGCTGGCTAGATGCCTTGTCTTGTGTGCTGGCAAAATACCCTTATCCTTGTGTGCTGGCAAAATACCCTTATCCTTGTGTGATTCGAATACCCTAATCCTGTGTGCTGGTTAGTATGTCTAGTCCTATGTGCTGGCTAGATGCCTTGTCCTGTGTGCTGGCAAGATGAATAGGCTTGCTGATTAGCTTGTGTGCTAACCTTTTACACTTTGTGCAGTAAAGCCTTGGACAACATAGGTGGAAGGGGATGACCTTTGCTATTGATGAGATTGATTGATGATTTACCTGTCTGTGTACTTTTGATTTTTACAAGTGTTTGTAGTCCACCCTCAACCTTAACTTTTGGTCCTATCCTTTTTTGGTTGAATGATGATATACGTGATTCCCTTTAGTTGTATAGGCTGATCTGATGTTATTTGGGAGATGTTTGTTTAAGATTTCTGTAGATCTTATGATGTTGTGACTCTATTGAGATTCTTATAATCTCACCCTATTGTTTTCACCATTTTTCAGGCTTAGGTACATTCTCTATTCGTGGTACCAGTGTGTGAGATCAAGGTTGCATGGCGGGACGATATTGCATCATATTCGCATTCCTTGGTTGCTTGCGCATATAACATGAACTATGATTGAACTATTTTCTGGTTTTTTTCAAGTTCCTCCTTTGCTTGTTTGTTTCTGAATTATGTAGGAGGTTTACTTGCTGAATATTTGGATCCCTAAGGAACTTGTGTGTTGGGATTTCATTGATTAAATTTAAATACTTCCATTGATATTTTTAGTCACTCCATATGTTTCCAAGATACTTGTCCAATATCATGCTCCAACCTTTAAAAACATAAGAATAAAACTTGTTAAAAATCAGTTCTAAGGGGACAAGCCTTGTGAAATTCAGATAGGTCCTAGAATGGGTTTGTTTGGGTTTCATGGCAGTAAGGGTCTTAGTAGGTTGGAATTCTGGTCCTTATAGATGCCTTGTCTTGTGTGCTAGCAAGATGAGATCAAGGTTTGCTGATTAGCTTATGTGCTAACCTTTTACCCTTTGTGCAGCGAAGCCTTGGACAACATAGGTGGAAGGAGGTATCCTTTTTCTATTTCCGAAATGATTGATGAGTTTTTCCTACCTATCTACTTATGATTCTTGAAGTGTTTGTAGTCCACTCTCAGCCCTAGTTTCGACCTTACATCTTTGGATGTTTGAATGCTTCCATGATATCCTTTAGTTGTATAGGATGATCTGATGTTGATTGGGAGATGTTTGTTTAAGATTTCTGCAGATCATATGATGCTGATCCTACTGAGATTATAGTAATCTCAGCCTATTGTTTTCACCATATTTTAGGCTTAGGTACATTTTTTGTTCGTGGTACCAGTGTGTGAGAATCAAGGCAGCACAGTGGGGCGATATCGCGTCACATTTGCATACCTGTTCCTTGATTGCTTGCGCATATAACATGAACTATGACTGGACTATTTTCTGACTCTTCACGTTCCTCCTTTGCTTGTTTGTTTCTGAATTATGTTGGAGGTTTACTTGCTGGATATTTAGATCCCTATAGGACTTGTGTGTTGGGATTTCATTGATTAAATTTAAAGACTTTCGTTGATATTTTTATTCACTCCGTACGATACCAGAATACTTGTACAATATCATGCTCCAAACTTTAAAAGCATAAGAATAAAACTTGTTAAAATCGGTTCTAAGGGGATGAGCCTTATGAGATTTAGATAGGTCCTAGGTTAGGTTTCATAATGGTAAGGGTCCTAATAGGAGAAAATTCAGGAATATAGGCTATGGGTCCTTACAGTTTTTATAACGGAGCATGGTTTAGGGAATATGATTTGTATATGCTAACTTGTTTGTTGTTTTTGTGTTTGTAGGGAGGTTTATGCTCTCACACCCACACTCTTAGAGGGCTAATACCGAAAGTAATCAGATGATTAAAAACCTTGTTTGAAATGTTTAGATGTTAAGATTGATTATTTGATTTGATGGGTGTTTATGTGTGTTCTTATACATCATGTGATTTGATGTGTTTTGTTGTGTTCCGGAAAGTGTTTGTTGTATTCTCCTGGCTATTACCGAATGCATATGTGTGCTGCCAAGTGTTTCCGAGTATCCTTTCTACAAGCTTGAACAAGACACCCATTCGGTGCTGGAATACAAGAAGGCTTTTAGGGAGCTGTCCTGATTTGCACTAGAGGAGGATCATTCACCATACCAGCTTGTGTGACGATTTCAGGATGGGCTGAGTACCGAGCTCAAAACCATCGTTGGTACGAAAACAGTACAGAATTTTCAAGAATTAATCATTGCCGTGATTGAAGCCTAGAAGATCGTGCAAACCAGGAAGCTGTCCGCAACAATTTGTGGCAGAACCTTTAGGCGAGATTCGAAGTTCAATCGGCGTACAGGACCCTATTCTTTAAGGTCCTACCCCCCGAAAAACAATGGCAATGGAGGTAACAACAGGAAGAACTTTTCTGGTTCAAATTCTAATGGGTCTACCTGGAGTTCGCAGCCATGTCGATATTATAACTATGGCAAGATGGGACATATTCAGAGGGAATGTCCGAAACCAAGACATATCACAGGCACACCGAACGCAGGCCAAGGTGGGTATGCCAATACCGCCAAACCACCAACATGCGCACCGGGAGGACCACCCAATGGACCCAAAAATGAGGCGCAACCTAGACCAATAAGGCTATTCACCCTAACTGATGCCGAGGCAAGCCCTAATGTGGTGACAATAGAATCGTGTGACTGTGAAGAACAAATACCCTTTGTCATGCATTGATGACTTGTTTGACCAACTCTAAGGTAGAGCTATATTCTCCAAGATCGATCTCAGATCTGGATACCATCAATTACGAGTTCATGATGCTGATATTCCGAAGACCTCGTTCAGATCATGATACGGCCACTATAAATTTCTGGTTATGCCATTCGGTTTGACCAATGCACTAGCCATGTTCATGGACCTGATGAATTGTGTGTTCCTTGAGTTCTTAGAAAAATTTGTGATAGTCTTCATCAACAACATTCTGATTTATTCAAAATCGGAAGAAGAACATGCTGAGCACTTGTAGATTGTGCTGAATATTCTGAGGGATCAGCAGTTTTTTGCAAAGGACTCCAAATGCAAATTCTGGTTACGCGAAGTTGCTTTCCTTGGCCATGTTGTTTCCACCCAAGGTTTTCTTGTTGATCCGAAGAAGATTGAAGCTGTCGTTGCTTGGGTACCCCCGCGAACTGTGCTCAAAGTTCGTAGTTTCCTTGGTTTAGCTGGATACTACCGTCACTTCGTGGAAAATTTTTCATCGCTTGTTGGACCATTGACAAAATTGACACGCAATGGAGAGTCATTCGTATGGAACGAGAGGTGCCAACGAAGTTTCAAAGAATTGAAGAATCGGTTAATTTCCGCACCATTCCTCACCTTACCAATCGGTGGGAAAGAGTATATGGTGTACAGCGATGCATCCAAATCTGGACTTAGATGCGTACTGATGCAAGACGGGAAAGTCGTTCCCTATGCTTCCCGACAGTTGCGACGGCATGAAAGCAACTATCCTATGCATGATTAGGAGCTTACAGCCGTAGTGTTTGCTTTGAAAATATGGTGCCATTACTTGTATGGCAAGACGTGTCAAGTCTTCACCGACCACAAAAGCCTGAAATACCTCCTTACGCAAAAAGAGTTGAGCACGAGACAACGAAGATGGGTAGAGCTGATTAAGGATAACGATTTGACCATCGAATATCATCCCGGAAAAGCGAATGTTGCTGCTGATACCTTGAGGGGAAAGATTCATCTTCCTTCCCCATCGGTTTTGGCTTACATGTGCACCTGATACATGCCAATGTTGCTAGATTTGAAAGCTACACATGTGCATCTTGGCACTGATTTTTCTGGTTCATTGTTGGCTCAAATCGAAGTCACGCCTACCTTGATTGAGGAAATTCAGAATCAGCAAACAGAAGATCCAAGATTGGCCGAAATTCGGAAACAACTATCTGATGGTGTTGATGCCATAGCTCACGATTTTAGAGTGCAAGATGATAGAGTTCTTGTCTTTAGAAATCAGGTATGGGTACCGCAAGATATTGATATTCGCAATCTAATTTTATCTGAGGTGCATGGTTCGAAGTTCGCTATCCATCCTGGTAGCACTAAGATGTACCGAGACTTGAAGGAGCAGTATTGGTAGACGAATATGAAGCGCCACATTGCTGAGTTCGTTGCTCGATGCCTCGTATGTCAACAAGTGAAGATCGAGCATCAAAGACCCGCTGGTCTACTTCAGTTACTTCTGATTCCAAAATGGAAGTGGGAACATGTCACGATGGATTTTGTGACCGGTTTGCCTGGATCTCAACAAGGATTCGATGCCATTTGGGTGATCATAGATCGACTGACGAAATCTGCACACTTCCTTCCTGTACGTGTGATAGTGTGAGGACCCATTCCCGGTAACCGGGAGCCTCACCGTCGTGCAGCCCTGATTGTCCCAACTGGTGGACCAAGCGGAACTACACAAGGCTTAACAGTACAACTTTATTTTGCTAATCATAATAAATACACAATATTTGACTTATTTCTTTCAAAACATGGCACGCATCAATTGATACTCAGCATAACTTATAAACAACGGAGTAACAAACACATACAGTGAAATATCAGATCATATAGGCCGTTTGGCCCGTTGTATATGGCAGATCATAACAAACATGCAACATCTCGAGTCCACACTCGTAGGTCCCCAGAAACTCAAAACAACACCACTTCTTATTTATCAAAAACATCAGAGTATGCAAGCATGAATTGTATACATATGCACTAGCAAAATGCACAAATAGTTACAGATACAAGAAGATGTGAAGGATGTTGAGTCCAAAAACGTGCATGTGCATTTTTCCAGCTCTACGACCAATACCAGGATAGAAACCTCGAATTTGAACAGCTATCTCTCACAACTTAGTCCTGAAACAAACAATAGAGAGGGGGTGAGATCAAGGACCTCAGTGGAAGTTACCACGTTATAAGCATAAATGGTGGAATGGAGACAAAACTAAATCATAGTATCAAGCATTTATTCAAACCATTATAATCCATGTTCTTCTATGTATCCATCCTAAGTGCACACACACCAAACAGCATAAGGAAATAAATACGAGAGATTCATAGAGCACAGTTTTGATATTTGGCTACTATGCCCAAAACATAACGGGGTGGACACAAACCACTTTCACGTAACCCCCGCTAAAGGGTTACATAAAAGCCTACTGATGGTTTTCAGTTGTAGCATATACATATATATAAACAAAACCCCACCATCAGTATTGTCCAAAATTGAATGGAGAAACACAATCTATCACATGCAATTTTGTACACACGTAGATATAACGTCGTACTTTATATATGAAGCATTTATAAGGCCTTTCCCTTCATAGTGCACACAGCACTCAACATACATACATATATCCAACCATACCTCTCCAAGGTAAGCAACTGTCCTCTCTATAAGGACGTCATATACTTACCTAACTGGATCCAGCAGTAACCGTCAATTCCAGTCGGTACAGTGCCGAGAAAACACTTATATGTGGCACCTTTCTTTTTGAAAACATAAGGCATAAACATATAGCATAATTTATCACACTCAAAATAAGACTCCCTGGGGTTGAAAACACTCAGCCAAGTGGTACAAAAGGGTATAAACATCATCAAGGTTCTTACTGGAAATCGGGGAGTTTGACCGGTTAGTGACCAAATAGTGAAGTTATCAAGTATAGGTTATTAAATCTAAAAATTCATCGGATATTCCATGCACGCATTTAAACATTTCCATCGTGTAAATCAGGTGCCAAACATCTCAAAATAATATTCAAAGGATTCAGCCACAATAACAAACATGTATAAGAAGATGAAAAATCACATCGTATGGGAGGTTGCAAAACACGTATGAAAATTCGTATACACCAAACAAGTCAGCATGCTTCAACTTTTGAATATACAGTTGATGCATTCGAACATGGCAAGCAACTTATGATTCTAACAAAATGTTAAACACAATTCAAGTCATGCCTCCATTCAAACCAAAACATTGATTCTGAAAACAAAATGTTACGCGTATGAAAATGAAACATAAACTCCCACCTCTCGTTGCGTCGATGGTTCTCCAACAATATCCTTGCCTCTACTGATCGATCTGTACCACCTAAACAAGCACAAACCATACAGTCATACTAAGCATATCTAATCAAGAAATCAAAGGGAAAATAAAGGAAAGAAATTCTATGGACCCTCGCAGGCTGTGCACAACACCCTTCCCATCAATACTGCCTACAACCACTTCATTAACATGGAACAAACACACCAACATGATCAATAACATGTCTAAACAACCCCCTGGTACTGTTCATCTGAAATTTATACAAGAATCATAGGTTGTTTTCAGGCATTTCCATCCATCAAAAATACTCAATCACATCACTAGCAACCTGAATAAACCAACCAATCCAAAAGAAAAACAAAGATTAATCACTTACCAACAACTCTGCAATTTTCGGCCAGAATGAAGAACACCTCAAAATCAGGCCTTAGACATCAAACTAAAAGTGGAAAAGTGTAGAAAATTGATGGGAAAGTGTTTTGGGACAATCCCCCACAAGTTTTTGGGGTGGTCAAATTGGGCAAAGTTTGGATTTTGGTAGGTTGGAAGGGTGAAGGAAGGAGAAAAACGAGTTAGGGTTGGAATGTGCTGGTCACTTCTGGAAGAGAAGTATTTAAAGGATAAAATGTGGGCTTGGGCTAATGGGTTTTGGGCCCAAAAGTTCAACAAGGCTGGACTGGGCAATCGATGGCCTGTTTCATCACAAATGAGCCCAATGGGCTCGTGAAATGTCAACCAAATGGCCCAAAAACTTCTTTGAGTATGTAAAGCTATAACATAAGGATTGGGCCTGAAAAAAAACAAAATTGCAAACAGCCCAAGACACAAAATTTTAGCCCAAACGCCCCGCGGTCGCTTAAAACGGACCGAAATCAACCTGGTTTGTTTTCCACTGACTCAACCTCGATCGTCTAACCTATCTCACTCACAATCATACTTAAACACTCTCAGATTCACTATGGGTTACTTAAAGGCTTCCTACGTCCGTGTTCACAAACCAACAACGTAGCATCGGCGCGCTGCCGCAGTCACTAACGCTACCATTGACGCTGCCTTTGACCGACACTACAATAGACGAGATCTCACAGATAGACACACCCAAGAAATTGGTTGTACGTTACTTGGACGAGATTGTTCGATTGTATGGAGTGCCAGTTTCCATCGTTTCAGATTGTGACCCTCGTTTTACATCGCGATTTTGGGAGAAATTCCAGAATGCGCTAGGTTCAAGATTGAATTTCAGTACAACGTTTCATCCCGACCGATGGCCAATCTGAAAGGACAATTCAGACACTTTAGGACATGCTATGTGAGAGTGTACTAGACCAACATACTAGTTGGGATCGATGTCTACCGTTGGCAGAGTTCGCTTACAACAACAGTTTCCATGTAAGCATCGGTATGGCTCCTTATGAAGCGTTATATGGGAGACATTGTAGGACTCCCGTTTGCTGGAATGAAATAGGTGAGAGATGCCTAGAAAATCCGAAATTAATTGATCAAGCAACGGAGCAATTGAATTTGATTCGTCAAAGGTTGAAGACGGCGCAAGATCGGCAGAAAAATTATGCCGATAATCGACAAAGGGAGCTGAAATTTGTGGTACGTGACAAAATATTTCTAAAGGTCGCCTCATGGAAAAAAGTCCTTCATTTTCAACAGCGAGGAACGCTAGCACCTCGATTGGTCCGTATGACATCATTGAAAGAATCGGACCTGTTGCATACCGACTTGCATTGCCTCCGAATATGGAAAGGATACACAATGTATTTCACATTTCGATGTTGAAAAAGTATGTGCGAGATCTTACTCATGAGCTCGAAGAACCACCAATTGAGGTTGCTGAAGACCTATTCTATCCTGTACAACCAGTTGTCATACTAGATCGGTTAGTTTATCAACTTCGCATTCAAAGTGTGCCTATGGTATGAGTTGTTTGGCGTAATGGTAAAATCTAGGAACAGTCTTGGGAGACTGAGGAATCTATGTGTGAAAAAATTCCTTACTTGTTTGCTTTGGTACTTGTGAGACCCCGAATTTTGAGTCCTATAAGTCCAGAAGCCAGTGTAGGTGAAAAGACAATTTTTCCCGTGAAGAAAAGGATGTGTGATGGCCAAAATTGGTAAAGAATGTTTGGTAATTATTTCTGGTATTAATTCCCTTTAATTTGGTTCTTAATTTGTTGATAATCACCTTAGGAATTAAAATCCCTAAAATTAAAAGGGGATAGTTACAAAATTTAAATCTGGTAGTTATCTTACTTTAATAAAGTCTTTAAAGTAGTAATCTTGATTCCATACCCATCCATTATAAATTGGAAGCCAACCCCACAAAAATCATTCAAAGAAAACACACAAAACTCATACAGCCTAAAACCCTTACACCTCCCTGTATCTGCCAAAATTCGCTGAAACTTTAAACTATCATAACTCTCTTATCGTTTATCGTATTCCTGAAAATAATAACTTGTTGGAAATCTTTCTTCATCCTCTTTCCAAAAATCTTTTTGTTTAGGAGGTTAGTATTTCTTTCTTGTAAGATAAGTCGAAACTCGGCTGAACTGCCAAAATCTTCTTGAACTTCAATGTAGCATAACTCTTTCATCATTTGTCGGATTCTTACAAATAATAGCTTATTGGAAAGCTCTCTTCATCCTATTTACAACCATATATTTTTTGTTGTTTTGACGTTCGTATTTCTTTGTCAAAAGATAAGTTGAAAATCAACAGTGGAATTAGGTTTTAAGATTAGTATAATTCTGCCTTTGATTGTTCTCTGATGTTGTTGCCTTTATTCGTGTGATTGTTTAATATCCATTCATAGTGAACAATCATGAATTCATCTTTTGAATCTTTTCTATACATGAAATCAGTATGCCCTACCGTTGCCTTACTGCCCTATTGTGCCTATCTTGATCATTTGATTAACCTATTGGATTCTGATCTTGTTTCTTTTGATTATACATATTATAAACCCTTAATCATTCCTTGTTAACATGAAATCGCAACTCCTACAACTTGTTAACATGAAAGCACAACTTGCCCTATTGCCATATTCTTAGTGCCGAAAATTGTATGATCGTTAGGGATGGTAATTCAGGTTGATTCTTGTTAAGTTCTTAGCTATCACATCACACATCCAAAGGGGAGGCACCTGCGGCATCTGATCACTGGTTTCTGATAGGTTAGGTGAGTGAAATTGTTAAGGAAATAGGGTATTTACTTGGTTATTGCATATGTACGCTTAGTTTTTTTTTTTTTTTGTCTTTGCCTAATGATGACTTTGGTGGTTCCGAAGTATCTAGTAAGGGAAAAGAAATAGCTTCTTGTTCAGAGACAAGAGAGGTAGGATCTATGCTTCATCGGTTTCTCCAGAGACCTCGTTGTTTGCTTAATTGATTTCGGTACCTATGATTGTGAAACTATATACGCATTCATATTAAATAATGCATGCTTGAGTTGCGAATTGATTTGAGGAATTTCTAGGCTATGTCGAATCCCTTAAGGTATGTTAGGCATGCCTAGCTTACATGTGTGATGTGTATTGAATATGCTGAATGTGATCTGACAGAATTGAGAAAACCCTATTGTGGTTTTGTGCTTTGTGTTTGCCTGTGTGTGCTTTTACGTGTTTGTGTGTCAAGATCTTTTTCCGGTGGGCATTCAGGGTAAATACTGATGCTCTTAGTGAGAGGGGAGATTCTTACTGGTATGGGTGGCAAATCCCAGTAAGAGCTCGCTGGATGTCTGGTCCTTGTGTGGCCAGAAGCCCTGTCCTTGTGTGGCAGGAACCCCTTATCCTTGTGTGGTTTGGGAAGCCCTTGTCCTTGTGTGGCTTGGGATGTTTTGTCCTTGTGTGGCAAGATGAATAGGCATGCTGATTAGCTTGTGTGTTAACCAATTACCTTTCGTGCAGTAAGCCTTGGACAACAAAGGTGGAAGGGGATGGCCTTTTATTTTTCATTGTCAAGAACAATCTGACGAGTTCTGCCTGCCTGTGTACTTCTGATACTTTTCGGAAGTGTTTGTAGTCCCCCTCAGCCTTAGATTCGGCCTTACCCTTTTTTATTGAATCTTTGAATTGCATGAATCCCTTTAGTTGCGTAGGAATGATCAGATGTTGTTCGGGAGATTTTTGTTTATGGTTTCTGCAGATCTTATGATGTTGTCACCCTACTGAGATTCTTGTAATCTCATACCGTTGTTTTCACCATTTTTTTCAGGTTTAGGTACATTCACTGCTCGTGGTACCAGTGAGTGAGATCAAGGTTGTATGGCAGAGCGATATCGCATCACTTTTGCATACCTGTTCCTTGATTACTTGCGCATATAACTTGAATAAAAAAAATAGACTACTTTCTGGTTTATTTTAAGATTCCTCCTTTGCTTGTTATTTTCGACTATGTTGGAGGAATTCTTACTGGTTATTTGGATCCTTACGGGACTTGTGTGTTATGAATCCAGTGATTTAATTTAAAGACTTCCGCTGATATTTTTACTTACTCCGTATAATACCAGAATGATTGTCCAATATCATGCTCCAACTATTATTAAACATGTAGAATGAACATGCTAAAAGTCGAAAACTTAGTGATTAAGCCTGGTGGGATTCAGATAAGTCCTAGGTGTCTTTGGGCTTGTTTGGGTTTCACGGTGGTAATGACCTTAATTGGAGCAAATATTAATAGGTAGGAATTGGGGTCGTTACAGTACTTGTGCTGAAATTTCGAGGACCAAATTCTTATAAGGAGGGGAGGATATGAGACCCCGAATTTTGAGTCCTACAAGTCCAAAAGCTAGTGCAGGTAAAATGACCATTTTTCCTATGAGGAAAAAGATGTGTGATGGTCGAAATTGGTAATGAAGGTCCAATATTCATTTCTGGTCTCATTTCCCTTTGATTCATTTCGTTAATGGTTCAATCTTACCTTAGGTGATAAAATTTCTAAAATTAAGGAAGGATAATTCTAGAATTTAATTCTAATGATTATCTTCCCTTATCTAGTCTTTAAAGTAGGGAAATTAATCCTATTATACCCTACATAAAGAGTAGTCGGCCACACTTGTCCACACACACCAAAAACACACAAAATTATCAAGCGGTCAAACCCTACACCTTATCCTATTTTTGCCGAAAATTTCCAATCTTCATCTTAGCATAACTCTTACATCCTTTGTCAGATTTCTGTAAATAATAGCTTGTTGGAAAATTCTTTTCATCCTCTATCTAGCTATCTTGGTTTCATCATCACAAGGTTAGTTCTTCCCTATCAAATACCTAATCGTAATTTACTGGGTTTAGTACTAAAATTGTGTGATTCTTTCTTGAATTGATTTTTGTTGTTGTTCCATTTGTTCGTATGATTGTTTGGCATCCATTCATATTATAATATCATGAATTCATACTTTGAATCTTCTCTACACATGATCTTGACTAACCTATTGGTTTCTGATCTTGTTCATTTTGATTGTATGTGTTATTAACACATAATCCTTCTTTTTAATTATGAAGTCACAACTCCTATCCTTGTAATCATGAAATCGCAATTGCCTTGTGAACCCTATCTTAGTGCCGAAATTTGTATAGTTAATTGGGATGGTAATTCAGGTTAAATCTTGTTAAATTCCTTGCTATTACATCACACATCCAAGGGGGAGGCACCTGCGGCATCTGATCACTAGTTTCTGATAGGTTTGGTGAGTGGAATTGGTAAGGAAATAGGATATCTACTTGATTATTGAGTATGCATGCTTAGTTTGGTTTTGTCTTTACCTTATGATGTTATAGGTGATTTGGATCCTTTGAATAAAAGCAAATGAATAGCTTCTTGTTCAGAGACAGGAGAGGTATGATCTATGCTTTATAAGTTTCTCCAAAGATCCTTGTTGATTTCTTGTTTGTTTCGGTGTATCTGCTTGATATTTGTATGCGCATATGTGAGATGTGTATGCATGAGTTGCGGATTGATTTGAGGCTCATTTAGGCTATACTGAACATTGAGATAGGTTGTTAGTGCCTAATTTGCATTTGTTTTGTGTATTGAACATGTTGATTGTGTTCTAACATGATTGAGGATACCATGTTGTGGTATTGTGCCTTGTACTTGCTTGTGTGTGCTTGTATGTTTTTGTGTGTCAGGATCCTTGTTCTATTGCCGAGATGATTGATGAGTTTTTTCTGCCTATGTACTTCTGCCTTAGTTTTGGCCTTACACCTTTCTATGGTTGGATGCTTGCATGATATCCTTTAGTTGTATAGGATGATCTGATGTTGATTGGGAGATGTTTGTTTAAGATTTATGAAAATCTTATAACGTTGTGACCCTAATGAGATTCTTGTAATTTTATCCTGTTGTTTTCACTATTTTTATGGTTTAGGTACATTCATTGTTTGTGGTACCAGTGTGTGAGAATCACGGCTGGACGGCGGGCCGATATTGCATCACCTTTGCATACATGTTCCTTGAGTGCTTGCGCATATAACATGAACTATGATTGTACTATTTTTTGGTTCTTCAAGTTCCTCCTTTGCTTGTTTATTTCCGAATTATGTTAAATTTAAACATAATTTAGATCCTGATGGGACTTGTTTGTTGTGATTTCATTGATTAAATTTAAAGACTTCCGCTGATATTTTTATTCACTTCGTATGATACCAGAATGCTTGTCCAATATTATGCTCCAACCTTTGAAAGCATAAGAATAAAATTTGTTAAAATCGCTTCTAATGGGATAAACCTTGTGAGATTCAGATATGTCCTAGATTGGGTTTCACGACAGTAAGGGTTCTAATAGAAGCAAATTCAGGAATATAGGTTAGGGGTCCTTACATCAGGTGTGAAGGTGGCGGATGAAGCTTCCAGAGCTACAGCTGTCGAGGGTGAGTAAAACAGCGTCACATCCCCTTTGCATCAGAATGGCAACGTTTCAAAAGAAACAATGCCTATCCTTCTTCCCTTCATAAAAACGACAAGGACTACTGCCGTTAAGATGGTCAAAACGACGCAGTGGTCTGTCGTTTTGACTATTATACTACTATTACATATAGTGTAGTATAATATAATATAATATAATATAATATAAATTTATTTTATTTTTTAATATAAAAATAATATAAAATCCATAGTAATTAGTATAAACTTCCCAAAAATATTTTGAAAATTTCTATAAATTTCTCATGACTAGTACTATTCATTAAATTTAAATTCATATTTTTCTAATAAATATAAATTTATTAGAAATTTGATATTTTTATTTTTTCTTTAGAAAAATCATAAAAATTGCACCTATTCTTCTGAAAATTCTTAAAAACTTTATTCACCCTTAAATATCATCGATAGACTATCCTATGGTCTTATAATCCCAAAATAATTAATAAGATTCCCTTTATGATTTTTCAATTATAATAGATAATTTGAAATAATTCATAAAAATTAATATTTTCCTAGAAAATAATTTTGTTTCACCTCTTACAACCTCTTACACCCAAAATCGGTACTACTTCGTGAGTTAAGGCCCAGTAACCTCTTTAGTTCTCCAATGGGCTTTCCGACTCAAGTTACCCAAAATTTTTTGATCTTCACAATAAAGTTTCATCCACTCAAGGATTTTGAAGCCTAATTAGTCGTCGATGGCATTCCGGACCGATTCCTCGAGGTCTTGCCATTGTAGGTATCCACCTACATACAACAATCTTGCATTCTTAATAAATTATTCACATATCATAATAACACATAAAACTACACGTTTAACTGTGAGACCCCGATACTTAGTCCTAGAAGTCTGGATACCAATGTAGCTGAAATAACCATTTTGCCCCTGAAGAAATGAATGTGTGGTAGACAGAAATGATATTGAAGGTTCTTTCCTTTTTTTGTTGATTTTATTTCCTTCTTATTTCATTTCCTTCTTGATTCATTTTTATCTTTAATGATATATCTCCTAAACTTAAGGGATAATTTCAGAATTAAATCCTAGAGATTATCTTCTTATATCTAGTCTTAAAAGTAGGAAAAATTAATTCCATTAATCCTATAAACTAACCAGCAGGCCACACACATGTCCTCACACCAAAAACACTCAAAATCATCACGTGATATACCCTTCTTCCTTACCCTTGTTGCCGAAAATTCTCTAACATATACCATAACCGAATTCTTTCATCCTTCATCAGATTTCTACAAATAATAGGTTGTTAGAAACCTTTTTTCATCCTCTATCTTGCTATCTTGGTTTCATCATCAGAAGGTTAGTTCTTCCCTTTGTTTATTGTTATCGCAAATTCTAGGGTATTAGTGCCGAAATTCCTTGATTGATCCTTCAATTGATTTTAGTTGTTATTCCTCTTGTTTGTATGATATTTTGGCACCTATTCTTGTTGTAATATCATAAATTCAACCTTTCAATCTTTCCTATGTGTGAAATCAGCATACTCTACTTCTTTGCCTTACTGTTGCCAATTTTTTATAATTGACTTGTTTATTGGATTCTGATCTTGTTCCTTTTAATCTTACATGTATTTGACACCTAATCCTGCTATGTTATCATGAAATCGCAATCTTTACAGCCTATATGCATGAAATCATAATTTTTCCCTATTGCCCTAACTTAGTGCCGAAATTTTCATGGTGAATTGGGTTGATAAATTAGGTTAATTCTTGTTGTGTTCTTGGCTATCACATCACACATCCAAGGGGGTGGTTCCAGCAGCATCTGATCACTAGTATCTGATAGGTTTGGTGAGTGAAATTGGTTAAAAACTGGGATGTTTATTTGGTTTCTGAATGTGTGTGCTTAGTGTGGTATTGTCTTTGCCTTATGTGTGTTTAGGTGGTTCAGATCCTCTTAACAAAGGAAAAGGATTAGCTACCTTTTTAGAGACAAGGGAGGTAGGATCTATACCTCATTGGTTTCTCCTAAGATCCTTGTTGCTTGATTGATGTTTCGATTCTTGTATTTGTTGTATGTGCATGCCTTATTTTTAGTGTGTATAGTTGCGGATTGAGCTATGGTTTCCTTAGGCAATTTTGGACCCCTATAATAGATTGTGTATGCCTAATTCGGATGTGCTATATGCATTGGACTTGATGATTGTGTTGTGATACGATTAAGGATGCCCTATTGTGGTGTTATGCCTTGTACTTGCTTGTGTGTGCTTATACATGATTGTGTGTTAAGATCCTTTTCTGGTAGCCATTCTGGGTAAGAACTGATGCTCCTAGGGAGAGGAGAGGTTCTTACTGGAAAGGGAGTTGCATGGGTGGCAATCCCTAGTAAGTGCATGCTGTATGCCTAGTCCTTGTGTGGCTAGAAGTCTAGTCCTTGCGTGGCTAGATGTCTTGTCCTTGTATGGAAAGGTGCCCTTATCCTTGTGCAGTTTGGATTCCCTTGTCCTTGGGTGGCTTGGATGCCTTGTCCTTGTGTGGCAAGAAGGATAGACTTGCTGATTAGATTGTTTACTAACCATTTACTCTTTGTGCAGCTAGCAGCTAAGCATTGGACAACATAGGTGGATGGGGACAACCTTTCCATATGTTTATTGGAAGATGTTTGTTTAGATTTTTGCTGATCTTATGATGTTGTGACCCTACTGAGATTCTTGTAATCTCACCTTGTTATTTTTCCCCCTTTTTTAGGCTTAGGCACATCCTTTGTTAGTGGTACTGATGTGTGAGATCAAGGCTGCATGGCTAGACAATATTGCATCACATTTGCATACCTCTTTCCCTTCTGATTGTTTGCGAATATACCACTAAACATGAAGCTTGATTGGACTACTTTGTGGTTAATTAGATCCCTTTTATTCTAGTTAATTTCAGAAATACCCTTGAGGGTTACTTGCTGGATTTTGAAATGCCTTAGGGACTTGTGTGTTATGATTTCATTGGTTGATTATAAAGGCTTCCGCTGATGTTTTAATTCACTCCGTATGTTACCAAAATGTTTGTCCATTATAATCATGCTCCAACATTTAAATAGCATAAGAAATGAATCTAATAAAACGAAACTAGTTGTTTGACCCCAAATTTTAAGTCCTAGAAGTCCAGAAGCCAGCACATGTGAAATAACCGTATTTTCCCTGAAGAAATGGATATGTGATGGCTGAATATAGTTAGGAAGGTCTAGTAATCATTTCTGGTTTCATTTCCCTTTTATTTATTTCCTTACTGGTTCAATCTTACTTTAGGAGATAAAATTCCCAAAATTAAGGAAGGATAATTCCAGAATTTAATTCAAATGATTATCTTTTCTTATCTAGCTTTTAAAGTAGAAAAATTAATCTGATTATACCCTACATAAAAGTAGCCAGCCACACTTGTCCATACACACCAAAAACACACAAAATTATCAAGCGATCAAACCCTACACCTTACCCTATTGCTGTCGAAAATTTCCAACCTTCATCCTAACATAATGCTTTCATCCTTTTTCGGATTTCTGAAAATAATAGCTTGTTTGAAAACTCTTTTCATTCTAAATCTAGCTATCTTGGTCTGACGATTATAAGGTTAGTTCTTCCCTGTCAAAATCTTAATCGTAATTTATAGGCTTTAGTATCAAAATTATGTGATTCTGCCTTCAATTGGTTTCTGATTTTATTCCTTTTGATTGTATGTGTTATTAACACCCAATCCTTCCTTGTAATCATGAAATCGTAATTGCCTTGTTCCCTATCTTTAGTGGAAAAATTTTCATAGTTAATTGGGATGGTAATTCAGGTTGAATCTTGTTAAATTATTGGCTATCACATCACACATTCGAGGGGGAGGCACCTGCGGCATCTGATCATTGGTTTCTGATAGGTTCGGTGAGTGAAATTGGTAAGGAAATAGGATATCTACTTGATTATTGAGTATGCATGCTTTGTTTGGTTTTGTCTTTGCCTTAAGATGTTATAGGTGGTTCAGATTCTTTGAATAAAGGCAAAAAAATAGCTCTTGTCCAAATACAAGCGAGGTAGGATCTATGCCTCATTAGTTTCTCCAAAGATCCTTATTTATTGCTTGTTAATTTCAGTGCATGTGCTTGATATTTGTATGCGTTTGTGTGAGATAGTGTATGTATGAGTTTTGGATTGATTTGAGGATTACTTAGGCTATACCGAACCCTTGAGATAGGTTATGAATGCCTAATTTGCATGTGTTATGTGCATTGAACATGTTGATTGTGTTTTGACATGATTAAGGATACCTTGTTGCGGTATTGTGCTTTGTACTTGCTTGTGTGTGCTTGTACGTGTTTGTGTGTCAGGACCCTTTTCCTGTGGCCATTCGGGGTAAGCGTTGATGCTCCTAGGAGAGGAGAGGTTCTTACTGATATGGGAGTTGTATGGGAGTTGTATGGGTGGCAATCCCTAGCTTGTGCATGCTGGATGCCTAGTCCTGTGTGCTAGCTAGATGCCTTGTCATATGTACTGGCAAGATGTCCCTATCCTTGTGCAGTTTGGATGCCCTAATCCTGTGTGCTGGTTAGGATGCCTAGTCCTGTGTGCTGGTAAGATGAATATGTTTGCTGATTAGCTTGTGTGCTAACCTTTTACCCTTTGTGCAGTAAAGCCTTGGACAACATAGGTGAAGGGGATGGCCTTTTCCTATTGCCAAGAGTGGATGATGTATTTTCCTGTCTTTGTACTTCTTAATTTCAGAAGTGTTCGTAGTCCACCTTCAGCCTTAGTTTCGGCCCTAACCCTATTGGTTGATTCTTGAATTGCGTGATGTCTCTTAGATGTGCAGGGATAATCTGATATTGTTTGGGAGATGTTTGTTTAAGATTTCTATACATCTTATGATGTTATGACCCTACTAAGTTTCTTATAATCTCATCCTGTTGTTTTCACCATTTTTCAGGCTTAGGTACATTCGTTGTTCATGGTAATAGTGTGTGAGAATCAAGGCTACACGGCGGGGCGATATCACATCACATACATGAAGACTGATTGGACCACTTAATGGTTTTTATAATGTCTCCTTTGTTTGATTGTTTTGAAAACTTACTGGGATTTACTTGCTGGATTTTTAGATCCCTATAGGACTTGTGTGTTGTGGTTCCTTTGATTAATCATAAAGTCTTCCTCTGATGATTTATTCACTCCGTTTGAATCCATATTGTTTTTCCAATACTATCATGCTCCAAACTTTAAAAACTTAAAGAATGAACATACTAAAATAAAAATTAGATGGTTAAGCCTTGTAGGATTCAGATAGGTCCTCGAATTTGGGCTTGTTTGGGTTTCACAACGGTAAGGTTCTAATAGGAGCAAATTATAAAATGTGGGTCCTTTCACTAGTAAGATTGAGCCTTGTGGAATTCAAATAGGTCCTAGGTTGGGCTTGTTTGGGTTTCATGGTGGTAAGAGTGCTAATAGAATGGGTTTGAGTCCTTATACTAACTTCTTAAATCGATGTGTTTCTACCCAAGTGACTCAATCAGGTGATTTTTGTATTTTTCTTAATTTTTTTAAAAACTTGGTAGATTTAATTGGTCCATCAAATCAAGTCCAATCCATGTAAATCTAATATCATCATACTGCAATTTAAATCTAGTTTTTTAAAAAAAATCTACAGAATTTTTCTCAATTTCTATCTATTTTGCCCAATTTTTAATTATTTTCTGGTTAATTTTTTCAATTTTATGTAATTTATTAAATTCTGACTAACAAGAATGCACCATGTGGCATCTTCAGATGCTATAACACCTACACCTGAATCCCACTCTAATCCTAGTCGCAAGCCTACATGTGGACCAATCGCAAGTGGCCATATTGTCTGAACCTCACGTTTGGTCATCATCTTGTCCTTTTGACTAAATGGCACGTTGCATGCTTCCCACACCGGATGACAAGTACCTCGAAAGACTTTAGATGACAGGTCATTCGAGGTCATCTCCTACCTCTGATCACTGACGTTCTGGATCAAACTCACCGGAATTCCCAATTTCCTCACACTTGCATCGAATCACCACCATATTCATACTAAATTAAAGCTTATCTCTTCCCAAGTCTAACCTCATCAAAACCCACTGATCTTCACTAACTATAAAACAGGTTATTGAAGGGAACAATATCCCTGATTTCGGGTTCAAAACCTTACCTGAAATCAGCCAAAAAATGTCAAATCCAACATGAAAATTGTTGGAAAGGTTGCGGAAATCAAACATGAAGCTCCTTGGCTGGTTTTTTGGCTTGGGACCAAGTGAAGAGTAAAACCCAAAAAAATTCTGATTTCATCCTTAAAAATCTGGTCAAGATGTGAGGGTGAACCGATAGGGGTCTCGACGTCTGGGCTGCGTTTTACTACGGCGTCACTTTGAAAGAAACAACGCCTTCTTTGCCCAAATTCCCAAAATGGCATAAGCTACTGCTGTTTTGACCAATCTCGATCAAAATGGCACACTTGCCCGCCGTTTTGGTCAATATATTATTATAATAAATTTTTAATTTATTTAATTAATAATTATTATAATTTTTTAATTCAAAAATTGATTTAAAATCCTTAATAATATAAATCTCCAAAAAATATTCCAAAAATTTCTATAAATTTCTTATAAAGAGGAGAATCTAGAAAGCCAAAAATCTAATTTTTCTCATAAATACTTGATTTACTAAAAATCAAATATCTTTTTATTTTTTAAAAAAAATTACAATAATATCAAATATACTTCCGAAAACTCTTTAAAAATTTATACAACTTTTTTTATCATTAATAGACCAATCTATGATCTGAAAATTCTAAAATCACCATTAGAACCGTCTTTATAATTTTCCAATCATAAATAGATAATTATAACAATATCTTGAAATTAATATTTTCCTTCAAAATAATCCAATTTACTCCTTAAATCCCTAATCGGTCTTGATCAGTGAGGTAAGGCCCACTGATCATGATGTTTTTCGATTAGGCTTTCCGGCCCAAGCTGTTCAAAATTTCTGGTTCTCACACCACCACTACTTCTTTTTAAAGTATGATTAAGTTCTCACATTTAAGATCATAAATCATTTGTTTTACAACAAAGCATTTTAAAAATTTTAAATTATCTGAATTCATCCATAATTAGTGTTTATTGTAAAGATCGGCACCCAAAAATTAGTCTCTTACCGCCGTGAAACCCTGATTGGCTCAATATGTGGATCAATCCAAACCTCACAAAGCTTTATGACTTTTCAAATACGTTTCCCTAAGTAATTATAATTAATTAAAATTTAAAAAGCATGTTAATAAATCATAAATATCTGGCACAATAAAATAGAGTAAATGATAACAGCGGAAGCCTTTAATAATAAAATAGAAACCCAACACAAAAAATGGGTCCATAACACACAAACCCAAAATCTCAAAACCGGGCATCAGACCCACAACGTAAACGATATCCAACAACATGATATATGTCTAAAAGTAAAGTCCAAAACATAAAAATAAGTCCCAAAAGAAAGTTCCAGAAAAATCGTGTAGAGCTGTGCAGATGCGTTAGTCTAGCTACTAAGATCTTCTGGAAACTCACACCACAAAATAACGTCTACGGCTCACGAACTACTCCTAAAATGGGGAAACAACAACAAATGAGATTACAAGAATCTCAGTAGGAGTCGTAGCATCATAAGTCCTACAAAGAATAAAGGCATATACAAAATAATTTTTATAAACAGTTACTTTAAAAATATTTAAATCCAATACAACACAATACAACAATAGCATGCATATAAGTTCAAAAATATAGTATAGAGAAAACCAAACCAATAGGTTGATAACACAACAATTACAATTGAATATCGGCTACTATTTCCCAACAAAAACATATCGGGATGGATATAGAAAATAATTCACAAGTAATCCCTGCTAAAAAGAAATCGGAAGCCCACTAGCAGTATTAGTTTTATTTTGAAAAATATATGTATACATAGCCCCTACTGCCAGTGTTATCTGACACTAGGCAGAGAAACATAACAATTACTTTCATACATATCTCAATACTCAAAACTGATAACCCTACAAAAAAGTGTCAAGCAATACGTAATAACATCCATACATCTCCTGAACAAGTAACTCTCTCTTATCTCTAAGATTTCGTATACCCGCCTCTCTTTGTCCAAGAGAAAGTTACTGTTTGTAGAATACCATACTAAGAAGAATATAAAATGTGTATAAAACCAATATACTTAAACGAGATCTTAGTACTCAATCATACATTATAAAAATATTAAAATGTATGCATTATAACATCCTCAAGCATACCAAATAAAAACTCGGCTTGCCAGATGTATTCTCACATCAGGCATCACTTAGTGCATAAAAAACTCACTTAGCAGGTATAGAACTCATAGGAATACTCACCAAAAAATCAAGGAAAAACTCAGAGATCAAACGGACCGAAGAAAAGAATTAAACCGGAAGAAGAAGCTGACCAAACGAAGAATTTTGGTTCGACTAGTCAGACCACTACCTAGACCGGTCGGATTTCCTAGTCTGATCGGTCGAGATTTCCAACCATGATCAATCGGATTTCCTACACTGACTAGTCGGACTAGCCTAACCAACTGGTTAGACATTAAAGTCTGACTGCTCACATTGGGTTTTCTCTGGTTTTTCTCTTCGACCGATACTCGCACAACACTCTAAAAAATTATGAACAAAAGCCACGGACCCATGAACAGAACCACGATCCACACAAGTCTCACATACAATCAAAAAATGTCTATCCGAAACAACAATCACTGAACAATGAATCCTGCCATAAAATTCACACAGTAATATGGGTACATGCCTCAATTCAAAACGACACAAAATAATTATAAATAAAAACATAAATAAGTTTTCGATCAAACCAATGAGGAGTAGACTCCCACCTGAGCAGATGAAGTAGTGGTGATACCTTTGCCCTTATCACGCAAACCTAAACCACCTGAATCAAATAAATAGGACGAACAACAGATACAATTCAATAAACAAAATCAAAAAATGAAATCTTACTAACCCCTCATTGATACTCAGAAACCCACAAACACCAACCGGTTCTTACTGTGAGAACCTAACACAAAACCCAACCTGATGAGTATAATTGGACGAGCGTAGTGGAAAACAACTAAAGGAAAAGGAAAAGATAATCAAGAATGAAGATGAAATTAGGAAATCAAAAGATAGAAGAAATAAGATGCAAATACCCTGGCATGCATAGTGAATCAAAATAGAGAAAGGGGGCGTATAGGTTAAGGGGAGCTCGACGGCGCTAGGAATAGGAAAAAAAGATAGATAGAGTTGCCTAGGGAGAATTTAGGAAAGAAGGGAATGTATGGCTAATTAGGCCATTTGAAAGGCAATGCTACACTTATATAGCCCGGGTTCAAACCCTAGTGACCTAGCTCGGAAAAATGAGAACAGCCCGAAAAATAAATGAATGGGTTCAGCAACAAACGAATAGGCCGAACACAAGCAAACAGGCCCAAATACAATCAAGTCGGCCCAAAGGCCTACAAAATGAGCTGAAAGTACAGGGCTACTTAAAACAAGCCTAAAAACACAATTGGTCTAATAAGGGCAATACGGTAATTTTTACTGCCTTAATTCCCAACTTGGTTAAATGGTCAAACGCATACTTGGACCACTAAAAACAAGTTTACTAAGCAAGAACATGCTGACTGGATAGACAAAAAGATGTTGTCCTACATCCACCCCTCTTTATAAGAATTTTGTCCTTGAAATTCACGTACAATGGTAGTAAAAAAAATATGGGAACAGTTCCCGCATAGGCTCTTTGGTCTCCCAAGGGAACTCCTCGGACCAACCACTGCACCATGATACTCGAACCAATGTGACATTGCGTCTGTGAAGCTATCTAACGACTCGGTCAACTATGGTGACTGGTTGAGCGGGATACGACAAATCACTAGCAATATCAACTGGTGGTGCCTCTAACACATGAGACGGATCCAGAACATACTTTCACAACATCAAAATGTGGAAAACACTAAGGATTCTCTCCAAAGATGGTGGCAAAGCCAACCTACACACCACTGGCCTAATCCACTTGGTAATCTCATATAGGCCGATATAATGTGGTGCTAACTTGCCCCGTTACTGAAAACGAAGTACGTCATTCCACCGCATGACTTTCAAGAAAACCATATCAAAGACCTTGAACTTGAGCTCACATGTCGATGGTTATCTGCGTAGTTCTTCTGGCTGTCCTGAGTCATCCTCAACCTCTGCCTAATCAAAGATAACTGTTCGATCACCTAATCAATCATTTCAAGACAATTAAGACATCTCTCACCTACCATGTTCCAACACAATGGCATCTGGCAATGCCTACCATACAATGCCTTATACGATGCAATCTCGATACTGACTTGGAAACTATTATTGTAGGCGAACTCTACCAATAGTAAACACATGTCCCATGTAGTCTGCTTCTCGAGCTCACATGTCCCAAGCATATCCTTCGACGTCTGAATCGTCTGCTCTGAATGTTCATCTGACTATGGATGAAATGTTATACTAAAATTCAACCGGGAACCCAAAAATAACTGTTCGATCACCTAATCAATCATTTCAAGACAATTAAGACATCTCTCACCTACCATGTTCCAACACAATGGCATCTGGCAATGCCTACCATACAATGCCTTATACGATGCAATCTCGATACTGACTTGGAAACTATTATTGTAGGCGAACTCTGCCAATAGTAAACACATGTCCCATGTAGTCTGCTTCTCGAGCTCACACGTCCCAAGCATATCCTTCAACGTCTGAATCGTCTGCTCGGAATGTTCATCTGACTATGGATGAAATGTTATACTAAAATTCAACCGGGAACCCAAAGCATTGTGAAGTTTCCTCCAAAACTGAGAAGTAAATTGTAAGACCCCTAATTTTGAGTTCTAGAAGTCCAGAAGCTAGTACAAGTGAAAAGACGATTCTGTCCCTGAAGGAAAGGATGTGTGATGGCCGAAATTGGTAAGATTGTTTAGTAGTTAACTTTGTTTTAAATTCCCTTTGATCTAAGTTCTTATAGATTGATAATTGCCTTAGATATTGTCCTTATAGAGGGATAATTGCCTTAGAGATTAAAGACCCAAAAAATAGGGACGATAATTTAGAGTTTAATTATCTGGTAGATTATTTTATTATGATAAAGTGATTAAAAGTAGTAATCATAATTCTATACCCATTCATTATAAATAGGAAGCCAACCCCACAAAAATCATTCATAGAAAACTTACAAATTCGTATGAGCCTAAAACCCTATACCTCCCTATAGCCGCCATAATTTGCAGAAACTCCAAAACCAGCATAACTCACTCATCGTTCGATGGATCTCTGCGAATAATAGCTTGTTGGAAAGCTCTCTTCATCTTCTTTCCAACCATCTTTTATTTTTTGTCAGGAGCTTAGTATTTCTTTATCTAAGGTTAATTTGAAAATCTGCGGCGGAATTAGGTTTTCGCCAAATCTTCTTGAACTTCAAAATAGCATAACTTTCTAATCGTTTGTCAGATCCTTACAAATAATAGCTCGTTGGAAAGATCTTTTCAACCATATGTAAATCACAGCTTGGATGTAAATATTTACTTGTTTAAGGTTAAGACGAAATCGTCCTATGCCCTACTTTTAGCGACAAGATTTGTATAGTTAATTGGAATGGTAAATTCAGGTTGAATCTTATTAAGTTCATGGCTATCACATCACTCATCCAAGGTGGAGGCACCTGCAACGTCTGATCACTGGTTTTCTGATAGGTTTGGTGAGTGGTATTGGTAAGAAAATAGGGTATTCAATTGACTATTGAATATGCATGCTTAGTTTGTTTCTATCTTTGCCTGGTGATAATTTAGGTGGTTCGGATTTACTTAATAAAGGCAAAGGAGTAGCTTCTTATTCAGAGACAAGAGAGGTAGGATCTATGCCTCATCGGTTTCTCCAGAGACCCCTGTTATTTTCTTGATATTTTTGTTACCTTCCCTTGTTGTATTGTTTGTGATTGGATTATAGGGTGAGAATATGAAATGCAGAATGAGATATGAATCTTCTAGGCTATATCGAACCCCTGAGTTAGGAATTGATTGCCTGGGATGCAATTGTTATGTGAATTGGATATATTGATTGTGTTCTGACATGATTGAGGATACCATGTTGTGGTATTATGCTTTGTACTTGCCTATGTGTGCTTGTATGTGTCTGTGTGTCAGGATCCTATTCTGATGGCCATTCAGGGTAGGCGCTGATGCTCCTAGGGAGAGGAGAGGTTCTTACCGGTATGGGAGTTGTATGGGCGGCAAACCAGCAAGTTAGCGTTGGATATCTTTCCTTGAGAGGTCGGATCCCTGCTTTGAGAGTCAGGAAGCCCTTATCATGCGAGGTTTGGGATGCCCTAGTAGGTATGTGACTAGGGAAGACTTGTCCGTGTGGGACTAGTCGACATGTCCTTGCGAGGACAAGATGAAAGGCTTACTGATTAGTTTGTGTGTTAACCATCTACCCTTTGTGCAGTAAGTCTTTGACAACACAGGTGGAAGAGGATGGCTTTTCTTCTTCATTGCAGAGAGCAATTTGATGTGTTTCACCTGCCTGTGTACTTCTAAGCTTTCGGAAGTGTTTGCAGTCCTCCCTCAGCCATAGATTCGGCTCTAACCTCTTTTGATTGATTTTTAAATTGCGTGATCCGCTTTAGTTGTTTAGGAATGATCTTATGTGAATTGGGAGATTTTTGTTTAGGGATTCTGTAGATCTTATGATGCTGTGACCCTACTGAGATTCTTGTAATCTCAAACCGTTGTTTTTACCATTTTCAGGTTTAGGTACATTCACTGTTCGTGGTATCAGGGTGTGAGATCAAGGCTGCACGGCGGGGCGATATCGCATCACATTTGCATACTTGTTACTTGCGCATATAACATGAATGATTGAGCAACTTTCTGGTTTATTTTAAGCACTCTTCTTTACTTGCTATTTCCAAACCTTGATGAAGAATTTCTTGCTGGTTATGTGGATCCCTATGGGACTTGTGTGTTATGAACCCAAAGATTTAATTTAAGACTTTCGCTGATGTTTTATTTACTCCGTATGATACCAGAACATGTGTCCAATATCATGCTCCAATTGTTGATAAGCAATAAGATTAACAAGCTTAAAATCGGAAATTTATGATTAGCCTGGTGAGATTCAAATTGGTCTTAGGTGTCATTTAGGCTTATTTGAGTTTCACGGCGGTAATGACCTTAATCGAAGCAATTATTAATAGTTAGGAATTGGGGTCGTTACATAAATGGGCTGCAATAAACTAACTTCTTTAGCATATCCGCAACGCAAACTGGAAGGAAAGGGGCAGACTTGGTCAATATATTCACAATCACCTATATAGAGTCAAATCCATGCTGAGTCCTTAGCAAACCCATGACAAAATCGATCATAATGTGCTCCCACTTCCACTCAGGAATCGGAAGCGACTGCAATAAGCCTGTAGGTTTCTGGTGCTCTGCCTTGACCTGCTTGCACACAAGACAACAAGCTACAAACTCTATAATATGCCTATTCATCCCCGATCTCTAATACTACTCTCTCAAATCATAATATATCTTGGTGCTACCAGAATGTATCCAGAACATCAAACTATGCTTCTTGGACAAAATAAACTACCTCAAGATATCATCTCGAGGTACATATACTCTACCTCAGAATGTCAGAATCCTATCATCTCGGACTCTAAACTCGCTGACCGTGTCTCCTCTCCATCACCACTGTCTAACTACTGCCTCAACTGAAAAAGATCCAAATCCTCTAACTATTTAGTCAGGATCTCCTCAAGCAATGATGGCCTAATGATAATCTGAGCTAACAATGCTCTTGAATCATCACTCCCAAGCTAAACTCATGATGCTCTCATGCACATCAGCATCGAAATATACTCTAAACAAACATACATTAAGGAAGATAAAGTCTTCCCACTCAAGGCATCGACAACCACAATGGTTTTCCCAGGATAATTGTCGATTACAACGTCAAAATCTTTTATCAACTCTAGTCATCTCCTCTGTCTCAAATTTAGCTCTTTCCAGGTCAGAAGGTATTTGAAACTCTTGTGGTCTATGAAGACTCTGCACATCTCCCCATATAGATAGTGGCACCAAATCATCAACGCAAACATAGCGGCTGCCAACTCCAAATTGTGGGTCGGGTAGTTACACTCATGTGGCCTTAATTGCCTCGAGGCATAAGTGACTACCTTCCTATTCTATATCAGTGAACAACCCAAACCATGCTTCGACGCATCACTATACGCCACCTACTCTTTACTGCTAAAAGACAAAGTAAGAACCGGGCAGAAACCAACCAAGACTTCAATTCTGTAAAACTCTATTGACATCTCTCAGACCACATGAACGGTTCGTCCTTGCATGTGAAACGCATCAACAGGCCTACTAACACCGAGAAGTTTCTCCACAAACAACAGTAGTGTCCTACTAAACCCAAAAAATTCCATACCTCTGTCATATTGTAGGGAGGCTCCCACGACACAACTTCCTCTATCTTCTTGGGATCCACCAATACACCTCTGACTAATACAACATGCCACAAAAAGATAACTTTCTGCACCCAGAGCTCAGACTTAGAAAACCTAGCATACAACTTCCAAGCACTAAGTGTCTCCAACACTATCCTCAAATGCTCGGAATGCTCCTCCTCCATCTTTAAATAGACTAGAATATCATTTATGAAGACAATCATGAATTGATCAAGATACTCCTAGAAAACCCAATTCATCAAGTCTAAGAAGACTGCCAGCATGTTGGCTAACCCGAATGGCATCACTAAGAACTTGTAACGCCCATAACACGATCACAATGTTGTCTTCAAAATATCTAACTTCCAAACTCGCAATTAGTGATAAATAGACCTCAAATCATTCTAGGAGAACACCAATGCTCCCTGCAACTGGTCGAACAAATCATCGATCCTTGGAAGAGGATACTTGTTCTACACTGTCACCTAGTTCAACTGCCAGTAATCAATACACAACCGTAATGAACCATCCTTCTTCTTAACAAACATAACCAGTGCTCCCCACGATGATACATTGGGCTTGATGAATCCATGATCCACCAAGTCCTTCAATTGGGTCTTCAGCTCCTTTATCTCGATTGGAGCCATCCAATATGGCAGAATGGATATCGGATTCGTTTCAGGCATCAACTTAATACTGAACTCAACTTCTCTCTCCCATGGTCAACCGACAACATCATCAGGGAATACATCCATATACTCGATAGCAACTAGAACTTGACTCAACTCTGGTGGTTCAGCTAATGTGTCTCTAACATGGGCCAAAAAAATTGTACACCTTTTTCTAATCATCTTCTTTGCACTTAGTCACGAAATCATGTATGTAGGCACAACATGCCTATCTCCTTCAAAATAGTACTCTGAACCATCTGGTAAGTTGAACCACACTTGCTTAGTGAAGCACTCTATCCAATCTCGATAATGGGCTTAGCGAGTCCATACCCAAATTAGCATCTAACTCTCGGATGGCTAACGGGATAAGATTTGCCTCGATTGCACAGAACCCACCTTAAGCACACCACTTAGATACACCTGACTGCAAGTCAAATGCTCGTCTAATGGGGTCAAACCCTCGATTGAAGGTTCTAAGGGTGATAATGGCCTATCTACACTAACAGCAACTCTAGGACCCATAAATGACCTATTCGCTCTAGGGTCTAATAATACTCTAGCATAATGAGAGAATACCGTAACTGTATCTATCACAACGTCAAGGTTAGCACATGCCTCAGCATCTGCCAATGTGAAGAGATGATTCTGTCTCGGCTATGGTGGCTGAGTAGACAGCTGACCCATAGTCTGACCTCCAGAAGGTCTTCTTGGTGCTCTAGACGGGGGCCTGGAAGAAACTTGCAAACCCATGTTACTATCACTCGGCTTTAGGGTTGCTAACGGTTGTAAGGCATTGTGCCTTGACTTTGGAAAATCTCTCAACATATAGTCAATCTTTTCATAACTGAAATACTTCCAAAAATATGAGTAAGGAGAGGTTTGGTGCTAATGACAGTTCGCGTACCACTGCATCAACAGCCTGCTCACACTCTGACAGGTGCCTTAGGAATAGGACTTCGACGACCTTGAAGAATACAGCCCTGCAGACCTGTTCAGTTTGTGGTCGTGTCTCGAACCATGTTGAATCAAACCTTTGCCAGACGCAAATTTCCTACGACCTTGACTATAACACTTCTAGTTCTAAACCATCTTCTCTGCTCTGGTGGCAACAATAACCAAAGCCTAAAGGTCAAGTATCAGCGTCATACCAACAATAGCTTGGATCTTGTGATTCAGTCAACCCTAGAAATGATGAGCTAGGTTTGCTGCAATATGATCCTCGGCTGCTGCAAAACACGACAACTCCCTCAACTTGGTCTCGAACTCTATCACTGATCGGGAACCCTACTTCATCTTGTAGAAGTCTGATCGCTTCTTATCCTGGTGGAATTAAGTATAAAACCAATCGTTGAACTCCCTCAGGAATTAGTTCCATAACTACTATTGATCCCCATATCTCAGACTCACAGAAATCCAACACAAAAGGGCTTCCTTCTCAAACAAGAAGGTCACCAAGGCTACTTTGTCTTCCTCAGAAATATGTAGTGCTTGTGTGGTCTGGCATACAGTGTCTAGACACTTTTGAACTACAGCTACATCAGCTGTCTCCCAAAAATTTTGACGTCCCAACTGACGAACTTCCTTCAACATCTTGGTGATTATCACTGGAAGTCTCCTGGCACTCTGCAGCTGAACTGGAGCTATGGGGTGCTGCACTTGTACGGTTGGTGCTTCAGGAACTTGGGCTGATTCCGGTGGCTATACCGGTGTATGAACTAGCTATTGTTGCTGAGCCACTAACTACTATAGTGTCACCTACATCGTTGATGGCTACGCTGCCTGATCTGCTGGGGTGACCTGTGCTGCTGAGCTGCCTCAGCATTGGGCCCGGTTGACCCGTGAACCAATTCTCCATTTCCAGCCTAGTGATCACGAGTGGTGGTACTATGTGTCCAAGCCATAACAAACTGGCCAAGCAACACAACAAACAATGAACCTTAGAACATACACTCAAAAAAATAAATGATAATATGATGAACTATGCATGAGAAGTGAGTTTTAAAACATATTTTTCGACAAAATTTTTAAATTCGTTTGTAAAACCCAAGCTTTGTTATCACCCATGTAAGGCCTCGCACCTGAAAACTAGGTCCTTATCACCACAAAACCTAGATTAGCCTAACATTTGGACCAATCCAAATCCCACAAGGTTTACGACTTTTCAAACATATTTCCAAAGATAATTATTATCACGACTCAGTACTCAAAAATTTCTTGCAAAAATCGCCGTAAACCCACTATATACACTACCTCATCACTTGGCAATGCATATAACGAATCTACAAAGCTAGAATAAAATTCGATGATAGAGGTAAATGAAATATTATGTTAATTAAACAAACAATGGAAGTCAATGAAAAAGACGATGCCTACCGGGTTGACATCGTGGAACATCTATTACTACATGGTCCTACTAAGATTTATATAATTTACAAATCATCTATGATTAATCTGGGCACACCGGTTACCAATTATCATGCATGCGGACTAGGGAAATACACATCATATACCGCGTATACTAGAATCCATAAGGGAATCCTAACCTTGCATTGCATTAAATCCTTGACTTTTCGTATATCCAAAAAGATGCCACGATCATGTCCATTCATATCCAATCCTATTCAAATTCAGATCAAGAGATCTGGAAAAAACCTGCCAGGTGAGCAGACGGAAAAAATGCGTATAACATATCAAATGCATATACACAAATAATACTGGGCAGACAGGCTTACGAATGCATCAACAAGTCACAGTCAGCACGTATAATAAATCCATGCACAATGAGACATTGACTGGCCTTGGCACTAACTCAAAGTTCGTCTGACGCTAGGAGTAGGACTGGGATTCATCAGTAGTACTTCTCGCTTACCTTTGTTATTTCTTACTGTTGCCCAAAACCATTAACGATGTCAGAGTGTTAGATGATGATAGCTCCACCTAAGCGATCCCCACTCTGTAGGATCCTATCTCATGTTTGTCGACTTGCTTGGTAGTCCCTGTCCCACCATATAGCTTCATACTTGGCATCTCTATGCCTCGCTACCAGACCCGGAAAGCTCTCAAGGATTGCATAGGTTACCCTATGTGACTTCATGCTTTGCTTACTCATACTCAGATACATTCAATGCATTATATGCATTATAATATAAACACATAGCAAAGAAAAATCATGTAATTCACACATCATACCTCACCATGGCAAATCATATTTATGTAATTCATAGTTTAGCATGCATTGTAATGACCAACATGGCAAGCAACACGGCAAGTCTCATGCTTTTCAATAGCACATGCATTATTTCTATTTATTTAGTTATTATCTTTAATAGTCGTCATGTGATAATTCATACTCATAATCAAAATATTAAAAAGATCCACCCACTCACGGGTTTTGAAGCCCACATACGCATTGATGGCTTATCGAATTGATTCCTAGAAGTCCTACAATTTGTAGGTATCCACCTACGCACGATTATAACCAATATCTTCAGAATAACATTCAATAAAAAATAATACATCAAATCATGCATCTAATCCCATTAATCGACACGTTTCTATTCCTGAATTGATTCAAAACCAAATCGGGAATTTTTCTATTTTTCCCTATTATTCTGAAACTTGTACGATTTATTTGACCAATCAAACCAACTCCAAATTCAATAATTTTGGTACCACTAGATTTCTCATGCAATCTAGTATTTTCTATAATATTTTCTGAATTTTTTAATCAATTTTCTACTTGTATATTAATTTTCTACCATTTCTTCCCATTATTTCTATTTTCTAAAATTATTTTAATTCCAGCCAACCTGAACATGCCACTTGTCATCTTTCGGACACGTCCGAACCAGACTCCGAACCTATATGTTCGTGACACGTGTTCCACTCCTTGCATGCTATGTCGCTCGAGCCTTAGGCTCGGGTGATGCCCTGTCCCACGAATCAAATGCGCGTTGCCTGCCTATGCAGGCAACACGTAGCTCAGATCCCCTTCCAAGCAACCTGTCTTGCATGTGTGTTAGACGACTCGTCGTCTAGAGGAGTCTTCTTCAACCTCCAAATGCCAATTTCAGGTTCTTCTCCCTTTTTAAAAAAAAAATCTGAAGCTTTAATTTATGCAATCAAACCTTACAATAATCAGATAAAAATATTCCTTACAACCTAACGAATCTAACCACACAAGAATCGTATTGAATCACACTCGAAATTGAACCTTACAAGCATGCGAAAATCTAAAACCATAAATACTTACCCTTCTCCAATGGAAACCTCACAAAAATAGTGCTGAAAAACATGTGGAAAGGAGAGGTAAGTGATGGGGAAGGAATCGTTAAAGCTCGGAACACTTTAAGCAACTACGGGATATGCCATAGTATCCCGTTCTCTCTCCCTCTTATCCCGTTATCATGGGTCACCAGAAGGAATAGGGAGTCTACAGGCGGCAACTGGTATTGTGGAACGAAATGACATCGTGTGGCTAATGCTCAATACATCATTTCACTAAACGATCTCCCTCTTTTCCTCTAACAATTAAAATAGCAGGGATTGTTGTCATTTTGACCAACCCTAGTCAAAATGACTCATCATTAATAAAAATTAATATTTTTTATTTCTAAAATCATTGGAAATTGGTAATAAATACCAAATTTATCAGAAAAATACTCCAAAAATTTTTATATACTCCTTATGAATAGTACTACCAACTGAAATTAGAAATTTATTTTTCTCATTAACTCACAATTTAATAAAAATAAAATATTCCTTAATTCATCTTAAAAAAATCATAATAATTAAAATTACACATCCGGAAAGTCCTAAAAAATTTCGCAAACCCTTATAGTTGATCAATAGACCTTTCCAAGGACTTAAAACATCGAAACTATCATTAAAACCCATCATATAATTTTTTCATCCAATAATTACTTACATGAGAATAATATCTCATTAATCATAATAAATTCCCAACAGTAACTTCAATTGATCATGTGTTCATCGACTCTCCTTTAAGAATGAATAATGTACATTCCAGAATTACATATGTCGCAAAGCTTGTATTTCTAAGCATGGCGTATATCGAGTGGTGAAATGACCAAAATACCCTCAGGCACCGTTTTCCAAGAAAACACACTCCAATATTCCTTTTCGGATTCAAAACCTCAAATTGATTCCTATGAGTCCTGATGAGTAATTCATAGTGGATAATCATATCAAAAACCTACCCGCATCTCATATAGGCCTTAAGACTACATAGTTGCCCGAATCGATGAAATTGTCGAATAAATTCCAATCATCCTTCATAAACACTCAAACAATCCATTAAACTTGTAATAAATCTAGGCTATGCTTCAAAACTCATTAATTTAACCGTAAAGAGTTTAATTGGGCCTTCTGCCCAAATGGCCTAAAAGGTCAGGATCTCACAATTATAATTAATTTAAATTAAAAAATTATTTTAATAAATCATAAACATCTGGAACAGTAAAATAGAGTAATAGATAATAGAGAAAGCTTTTAATAACAAAATGGAAACTCCACACGAAAAACAAATCCATAACACACAAGCCTAAAATCTCAAAACCGGGCCTCAGGCCCACAACATGAACAATATCCAACAACATGATATATATCTCAAAATAAAGTGCAAAACATCAAAATAAGTCCTAAAATAAAGTGCCAGAAAATCTGTAAGTGTAGTGCGATGCAGATGCGATAGTTTAGCTACTAAGGTTGTTTAGAAACTCACACCACAAAAGAACATTTACGGCTCACGAACTATTCTTGCAAGAGGGAAACAACAATAAATAAGATTACAAGAATTTTAGTAGGAGTCACATTTGAATTTTATACAAAATGAATTTTATACATAGTTACTTTAAAAACATTTGAATTCGATGCAACACATCACAAGAATGACATGCATATAAGTTCAAAAATGTAGTCTTGAGAAAACTATACCAATAGGTTTATAACACAACAACCACAATTGAACACAGGCTACTATTGCCCAACGAAAACCTATCAGGGTGGATATAGAAAACATTTCACAAGTAGCCCCCGCTAAAGGGGAACCCATTAGCAATGTTAGTTTTATTTTGAAAAATATATGTATGCATAGCCCCTACTGCTAGTATTATCCGAGACTAGGTAGAGAAATACAACAAATACTTTCATATCTGTCTCAATACTCAAAACTAATAAGTCTACAATATAGAAATCAGGCAATATGTAATAACATCCATACATCTCCCGAACAGGTAAGTAACTCTCCCCTACCTTTGGGATTCCCTATACTCACCTCGTATTGGCCAAGCAAATATTACTATCTATAGAACACCATACTCAAAAGTATATAAAATGTGTATAAAACTAGTATACTTAAATGAAACCAAAGTACTCAATTATACGTTATAAAAATAGTAAAGCGTGCAATGCATCACAACATCCTCAAGCATACCCAAGTATAAACTCAACTTACCAGACATATTCTCACATTAGGGATAACTTAGTGTATAGAAAACTCACTTAGCAGCTAAAAAATTTATGGGAATATTCATTGCGAAATCAAGGAAAACCTCAGAGATCAAACAGACCGAGGAAATGAATTAAACTAGAAGAAGAAGCTGATCATTTGAACCACTAGCTAGACCGGTTGGATGGGCACCGATCAGTTGAAATCCTACCCCGATCGGTTGAGATTTCTACTTGAGTTCGACCGGTCGGATTTCCTACATTGACCGGTTGGACTAGCCTAACCGATTGGACACTAAAGTCCGGCTGGTCACTCAGGGTTTTCTCTCTTTTTTCACTCTGACCGATACTCACACAACACTTGGAAAAAAGGACAAACGAAAGCCACAAACCCACAAACAGAACCATGATCCACGCAAGTCCCATATATAATCAAAATATGTCCATCAGAACCAACAAACACTTCAACAATGAATCCTACCACAGAATTCACATAGTAATACGGGTACATACCTCTATTCAAAACCACATAGATCAATCATAAATAAAAACATAAATAAATTACCGATCAAACCGATGAGGCATAGACCCTCACCTAGGAAGATGAATCGGTGGTGAGATCTTTTCCCTTATCATGCAAACCTAAACCACATGAATCAAATAAACTGTATGAACAATAGATATAATTCAATAAACAAAATTAGGAAAGGAAATCCTACTGACCCCTCTCTGATACTCAGACACCCACAAACACCAGCTGGTTCTTACTGAAAGAACCTAACACAAAACCCAACCTGATGAGCACAATCGGACGAGGGTAGTGGAAAACAACTGAAGGGAAAAGAAAAGATAATCAGGAACGAAGATGAAATTAGGAAAGTGGAAAATAGCAAAAATAAGATACAGATTCGATTTTGTGTGCGAAGTGAATCGGAACAGAGAAAGGTGGCACACAGGTCAGGGAGTAACTAGGCAGCAGTTGAAATAAGAAAGAAAGATAAATAGGATTTCCTGGGGGAGAATTTAGGAAAGAAGGGAATGCGTGGTTGATGGTGTGAAAACTTAACCCTTTTGGTTGTTTGGGCTGAAAGTCCAACCGAGTTTCGATGACGAAATTAGTGGGCTTTAAATCGTAGCCCGAGTTTATAGCGAGTCTAATGAATTATATGGGTGTTTGTGAAGGATTATCAGAATTGGTTCGATGATTTTATCTATTGGGGCCGCTATAAAGTCTTTAGGCCCATAAGTTTTTTTATTAGATATGATTATCTAATTATGATAAGTCATCAGGACTCATAGGGTTCGATTTGAGGTTTTGACTCAGAAAAAGGAATATCGAAGTGTGTATTCTTGGAAACGAGGCTCCGGGGTATTTTGATCATTTTATCACCTAGTACCTCGTCATGCTTAGAAATACAAGTTTTGCGACATGTGTATTACTGGAGTATATATTATTCAATCTCAAAAAAATATCGGTGACCCTAAGATGAGTACATTGAATTTTCAAAGATTTACTATAGTTAATGGGAAATTAATCTCATTTAAGTATTTTATGAATGAAAAATTATATAATGAATTATATTGATGGTTTTGATCTTTTAAGACCTTGGAAAGGTCTATTGATCAATTATAAGGATTGAGTAATTTTCTAGAAATTGTTTTAGGTATAATTCTATTAATATGATTTTTCTAAAGTAAATTGAGGGGTAATTGATTTTTAATAATTATGAGTTAGCAAGAAAAATAATTTTTGAATCTCAATGGATATTACTGTTCATAATGAGTGTATAGAAATTTTTTTGAGTATTTTTTGGATAAATTTTGTATTATAAAAGCGACGTCATTTCGGAATAAGACCGAACGATGTCATTTCGTCCCCAATACCGATTGCTGTCTTTTGTTTCCCAGTTTCCGCCAATGACCATTGATATTACAGCATAAAAGAGAAAGAGTAACGGGTATTAGGCAAAAATTCTGTAATCCTCCCAAACCACACCGAACGTCTGCAATTTATTCCCCATCACATGCCTCTCCCTTCCCCGAGTGCTTCTACACCATTTTCTAGTGAATTTCATGAGAGATAGGTGAGTGTAACCTAGACATAGTTTTAGTTTTTAAATTTAAAATTAAGCATGAAATGGAGCATGAAGTTGGATGATTTATAAATGTTTGAGTTGCTAGAAGTCTAAGGATTGTTTTCGTGCATGAATTATGAAGGTTAATGGTATATTTTGAAGATCTGGTTTTTTAGGAAGAGGCCTGCAGCTCGCATCTGGAGGTTGAAGAAGACTCCTCCAGATGACGATTCGTCTGACCCATGTGTGGGACAGGTCGCCTAGCTGGGACCCGAGCGACTTGTTACCTGCATGAGCAAGCAACACATCCTTCGCTTCACGGGACAAGTAACACCCTAGCCTAAGGCTCGAGCGACATGGCACGCGTGGAGTGGAATGCATGTCACAATCGTGTAGCTTCAAAGGTTGGTCTGGGTGCGCATGGTGCTTCCAGGTGGCGCCATTTGATTGGTCAGATTTAAAATAATTTCAGAATATGGAAAAAAGAGACAGAAAAGGTAGAAAATTAAGGAAAATAGTAGGAAAATGATAAAAATTTGAAAAAAATTACAGAAAATACTAAATTGAATGAGGAATCTAGTTATGTCAATATTGTTAAATTTAAAGTTGATTTGATAGGTCAAATAAATCATAAATATTTCGAAAAAATAAGGAAAAATAAGGAAAAATAAGAAAATTTTCCGATTTAGTTTTTATTTGATTCGGGGATAGAAATGCATCTAGTAAAGAGGTTAGACGCATAATTTTATGTGTTATTATGTATTGAATATGATTTCTGGAGAATTTGATTATAATCGTGCATAGGTGGGATACCTATAATGGCAGGACTTCGAAGAATTAGTCTGGCAAGCCATCGAGAGCTATGTGTGGACTTCAAAAATTCATGAGTGGATGAAACTTTTATATTTCAAGTATTGGCATGAATTATAACATGAAGGTTAATAAGATAACAAGTAGATAAATCAAAATCGTATGCATGCTATTAAGAGGCATGAGATTGCCATGTTACTTGCTAAGTTAATCATTAAAATGCATGTTATGCTATGAATCGCATTAATATGATGTGCCATGCTAAAGTATGATGAATGAATGGCATGATTATGCTTTGTTGTGCATTTATATTGTAATGTATATAATGTATTGAATGTGTTCGGGTATGAGTTATGCAAAGCACGAAATTCGCATAAGGTAACCTATGCAACCCTTAAGAGCTCTCCAGGTCTAGTAGCAAGGCGTGGAAATGCCAAGTATGAAGATATAAGGCAGGACAGGGACGACACGAGCAAGACGACAGACACTAAACAGGACTCCATAGAGTGGGGACCGCTTAGGTGGAGCTACCATCACCTAACACCCTGGCATCATCAATGATTTTGGGAAATGGTAAGTAATAATAAAGATAAGCGTGAAGTACCACTGATGAATCTCAATCCTAGTCTTGCCGCCGGATGGACTATGGGTTATTACTAAGCCCAGTTACGGTCTCATTGTGCATGGAATGATTATACATGTTGACTGTGACCAATTGATGCACTTGTGTGCTTATGTGCCTAGTATTGTTTGCATGTGTGCATGTGTTATATTATACATGCTTTTCCCGTCCATTCACCTGGCAGGTTTTTGCCAGATCTCTTGATCTAAATTCGAACAGGAACGGGCATGATCATGGCATCCCTCCGAGTAGATTGACAATCAAGGATTAAAGCGATTCGAGGTTAGGACTACCTTATGGTTCCTAGTATATGGTGTATATTATATGTGTTCCCCTAGTCTTCATGCATGACATTTGTAATCAAAAAACTATAACAAGGGTAAATCAAATACGTAAACCATGTATGAAACTCCTAGGGTGTTTGCGATGTCACTCGGAGACATCGGTATTTCTTATATATTTGTTGTGCATTCTATTTAGATCTATATTCTATTGTCGACTCTGTTATTAATTGCTTCATTCTAGCCTTGTAGGTTTAATATATGTGATGCAGTGAGTTCGATATCAGTATATATAGTGGGCCTACGGCGACTGCCGTACGAAATTTTTGGGTTCCGGGGCATGACAGATGGGGCTATCTGACAAGTAAAGCTATATTTATATAGCTCAGTTCCAAACACTAGTGATCCGGTCCCAAAAAACGAGCAAGGCTCTGAAAATAAATGAACAGACCTAGAAATGAGCGAACGGGTTGAACACAAGCAAACAGGCCCAAATACAACCAAGCCGACCCAAAGGCCTACGAAATGACCCAAAAGCACATGGCTATTCAAAATGAGCCCAAAAATACGATCAGGTCTAATAGGGGAAAAACAATAATTTTCTACTATCTTGATTCCTGACTCAGTCAAAAGGTCAAATTCATAAGTGGACCACTAAAAACGAGTTGAGGAAGGAAAAACACATTGATTGAATAGACAAAAGGATGGGATCCTACATTTACACCTTTTAATTTTTAAAAAAACCTAATTATTATACTTGATTCACATAGGTAGGTTTATCAGGTATCGTCATCCCTGCCAAAAAAGGTTGAACGAATTTCCCAATCCCAAATAAGGTTGCTCCGTCAAGAAGGTTTTCAAATGTAATAGTTGAAGAAAATAGACCAGTCCAGCTTGTCCAACAGCCCAACATGAATATATTCTCTTCATTACAATATCCATTAAAAGAGCCCAATCCAGTTCATAAACCTATTGTAAATGTTAGTTCCTTAATACTTCATGGACTTGGAGTTCACTTTGGACCTGATATTACTTTTGGGCTTAGGTTCTCTAAGGACAGGGACCTTCAATTCATAGTGGATTGGACCATGTCCTTTTTGTTTTTGTTTTAGCCTTTTAGGTAGGAAGCTTAGTTGTGTGTTATAATAGAGATTTCCATATTTTCCCCTAATGGTAATCGGTAATTGGTAATTGGTAATTGGTAATTGGTAATTGGTAATTGGTAATTGGTAATTGGTATGGACATATTTTCTTTTGTATTTTCTTTTAGAGAAAAAAGAAAAGCAGACCCACAAGTTGTAATCATCACACATAATGAATGGCTACTCCACCAAGAATCTCTAATCCATGTGGTGTGGAAGTAAAGAAAAGGTTTTGTTGAATTGATATATTGCCGTCATACACCTACTCAGCAACCAAACTCCCCGACACCATTAAGGCATTGACGAAGGTTACTCCCCATACACATTTTGAGACTATAACATCAGAAAAAAAGGTACAGATGGGTTAAAACTTTGAACTATCTTTTTGACCACAAGAGCCTCCACATGAACATTCTGCATTTATTGTGATTCCGTCAAACCAAAAAGAATAGCCATCCTTCTCCTTTGTTATGATTAGCTTAAATATCTACTCAATGGTTCTTTGGTGGTTATTAGGTCAGTTTTGAAGAATCCTATGATCTAAACTCGCAAGTAGCGTGTTTTGCTAGCTTCTTTCTTTCCATCGATTCGGACTAAGAGTTGCTGTATAATCATCGTATCAACGCTTGTTTTGATCTAAAAAATCAAAGGTAAGAGTTGAGGAATGCATGCCAAACATTAATTACAGGCATCATTAATTCACCTGATATTGTTATTCTTTCTTTTCATCATTTCTTTTTTCTATCTACATTTTGCATCTCTTTGGTACTAAACCCTACAGCCACGTAAACCCCTCCCACTCAAAACTTGTCTAACTAAGAGATGCACCCGACTTGACTCTTTTAGCATGAAAATTTAACTTTTCCACTTCAATCAATGGTCACAACCAACCAACTTCCTGTTTCTTCCACTGTAACAGTCTTATATTTGACCCGCTGGTCAAGTCGGACGGGCTCCACAAATTGGAATTATAATATAATATATATTTTTTTATTTTTATAATATTAGTTCTATCTTATTAAATTTATAATTGTATAAAATTTTTTAAGGGCAGAATATATATCATTGAATCACATATTCATCGGTAAAAATATATTTAGAGATAGAAAAAGAAAATCAAAATTTCAATTAATATAGCTTTAATCTTTATCATCAGTTATAATGCCATTTTATACATAATAAATACAAAGCCATAGTCTTCCTCATCAAGACAAATCTCTTTAGTCCGCCATTTTCCCTATTTTTCCCACTTTCCCACTTTAAAGACTTGCCAAAAGTACCCAATTGTCAAAAAAACAGCTATTTGTTTGGCATGCATAGAGCATAGAGCACGTGCGACCTATCAATGGCTAATTCGAGCGGATTTTAGCTAAGAAATTAGCATCATCCAGACGGGAAATGGACATCGCCGGAGGTGTTGAGAGTCATACAAGAGTGCCGTGGTGGGAGGGGCAGGCACGGCGCCTACTGCTGCTTTTATTTTTTGGCAGGTACTGGATTTTCTACACGTGTCGACAAGGTCAGACTTTTGGTAGAGTCCCCACATGGAATTTGCACCTAATCGCATGTGCGATTGTGCGATTGTGCGATTGTGCGATTGTGCGTTAGAGTTACGATCCGTTTGGCATTTAGCTTCTGCGGAGGAGGAGAGTCCTTTCTTGCGATGGAGACATATATAATGTTAATTAACAAGTCAAGCATTTCCATGTATACTTGTGTTGTGTTGGTGCCATCATATGCCCAATCACAATTTTGCTTTTGTGGACAAGGACAAAGAAAGACCTGTAGTTGTAGTCTTGTAGACACGTGGCACCGTCTAATTATGAAAATTATAAAACATAAAAAAAAAACAAAAAACAAAAAAAAAACAACAACAACAAGAACAACTCAGCTGATATTGCACCGTCTAATTACGAAATTTCATTTCTTCAAAATTGCCCATTTCTCATTATATAACCCCTCCTCCCCCTTCCCCGCCCCCACCCCCACCCCCCGCGAAGTGTCTTTTACTCGTACATAATATCCCCACATGATTGAGTCGACAGGTAAAGTCGTTACCCGTTAAGAAAGTAGGGAGGTAAAACAGGGGCCGGTCTGCACCTTTACGGACCATTATTCAAAGTTAATTTCGATATTATTACTATAATGCCCCTATAGAGCGGCTGCATAACATGGCTATTCATGCAGCCTTTATTGCTAGGTTTATCTTTACATCGGTGAGTGTGTTTTGAACTGCTTCCACTTTTCATCCCCAATCCTGGAATTCTGCATGCCCTTCCATGTTCCGGATCCAAGATATGGATAGCTTGCTTTGTTTAACCTCCAAAGAATTAAGTAGCAATGTCTTTAATCTATTAGAATTGAATTGAAGTATACCTTATGATATTAGAAGATGTTGATCGAAATTCAGATCTAAATTATTTTTTTAAAAAAATGCAATATTGGTTGAGACTTAAGTTAGACATGCATGCTTGCTTGCTTGCTTGCTTGCTTGCATGCTGCACTAGCAGTAGCACTTTGAAGTGTCCCTAGAAAAGGGTCAACTCAAAGAGGTATACCAACTAAATAAGCAACGAAATAAAGAATAGTGAACACACATGCACAGATGAGTACAAGGGAAAGTTAGATACATTGTATTGAGAAGAGAACCTGGAATCCTTTTAAAATTTAGCAGCTTAATTTGTCGTAAACCCGATTTTTATATGTGACATCAACTTTTGTCTGTTTCGTTTCTTAAAAAAAGCGAAACCCATGATATTTAATTCACTAATATGACAAGTCTTTAATTTGCTCTTTCTCATCCAAGGTGTATATTCCATGCATGCGCCTTTAACCCCAACAGCTGGATTTAGGATAATGACATAATTTCGTAGTGATTCTGGCATCATTATTAGCTAATCCAACGATGAAAGTGGAAGTAGTACGATGCTTGCATGTTACACTTGTAATGTTATCATCTTCTTGAAATAAAGTGCGGCGTTATGCTGATTGGATAATGTGGAAGAGTGCCGAAACTGCTTGTCGGGGACAAAGAAAGAAAAATCCATAAAATTTCAGGTTAATACCTCATCCATGTTCGTTGTCTCTGTCAGAATAAGGTTTTTAATGTTGCTTTTGTGCTTCCTACCTAAACAAATGCACAAATCAATGGACACCACTAGTTTTGTCTGGTAACCCAAATGGCCATGCAATTTTTGGTAATATCACAAACGTTTCTTGCTTTTCTGCCATGTGGAAATGGCAGAGAAAATTCTTCCTCGGCTCCTGCCTGAAATACATGCCTTCATGTCTTCTTCCGAGACATGGCCAATCCTTATAAGTTAATGTTATCTATTCCATTAGTTTTATTAATAAGCTGAAGAATAGTCCCTTCACAAATAAAAATAATATAGATCCAATGGTATAAATAAGATAGATAAAATCCAGACCGTTGAGGGATGTGTGAACACATAAACCTTAACTAACCTTATTTATTCCGAATAAACCATTGGTTCTATTCTATTCTATTCTATTCTATTCTTCTCCTTAATTTTTTTTTTCACGATCACGATGTTAAGTTGTATTTATCTGGCACTAATTAAGAAATAATTAATATTTAAAAATTTAAATAAGAAAGTCAGGTGGAAATAAGTAATCTATTTTGGCAATGATGATTGGTTAGTGGCGGATAAAAATCATAGAATAGAAGGAGGATGCGCTCATGTAGGTGGCTAGACTTTAAATATAACAAGGATCCCAAAACCAAAAGGAATAGAATAAGATGACATAATAAGTCAACTAAATGGTCGGTTTCAGTTTCCTCGGGCAGTTCACAAGGCAATCTAGTACAAGCCTAAGGTAGATAATCATATTATATATAAATAAAAGAACCCCCATCCTTCCACATTTATAAACATTATTTTTTTAAAAAAATAATAATAACAATCCGCCTCAGGTATTGAGAGTGGTACTCCATTAATACTGACAATGAGAATAATCCTCAAATAATCCTCAAATAATCCTCAAATAATCCTCAAATAATCCTCAACCCTGTAATTTTAAAATATTTGGTACAGATAAACATACATTTATTTGTTTCAGTCACCTTACCTTACATTACATTGCACGTGTTCCCTCTTTATGTTTTTCGTATAAACGACAAGAGGAAGGGAAGGACAAATGCACAACTCAATATGGCCTCATAATACCCATTTTGGATATAACCACAGGCAATAAAAAGCATTCAATTATTATTACATTCTAAGAGTAAGATATTTAATATTCATTATACAAGGAAACCAAGAGTAATTAATTAGCGGTGACTTGTCGTTTATTACCCTGCCATTACCCAATGAGACACGGCATATACCATGAAACTGCAGCTCTCTCTTTCATTGACCCAGAGAAGCCGCCGGGGCAGGGGCAGAAATTTCGTGGTTTAAATAGGGGTAATTTTGGAAACTAAAATTGGTTTACTTGTACTTAAACCCCGCGTGAGAGAATAAAACAGCCGTTTACAAGTATTTGTAAAAATAAAGAAAACGTAGGAAAATGGGACGAAACTGTAATAATTTATATGCGAACAGTTCCTGAAGATGAAGAAGAAATGTTATTTTAAGGAAGCAAGGGACAAGGGTCCTGAAAGAGTGGGTGGGGTTTTAAACAAATTTAATATTTTCCAAAGTTGAAAATGGAATATGTGTTTTTATTTTGTAATAAAATTTTCTCTTATTCATAGATTTTGCTTTTGGTAATCTGTTTAGTGCAATTGAATTTCTATGATGTGGACTGTGTACAACTTTATGCATAAGCCAAAATGCCATCTCTTTCTTTTGTCATCACTCGAGTCTCTTTTGCTTGCCCTATAAATCATTCACTAGTCACCATTCTCTCCCTCCCCCCCCCACCACTATCTTTGGCTTTCCCCTGCTCTTGTTTGCTTTCATATATTTACCGTTCGTCTTTTCACTAAACAGCAAAGGAGAATGGAGGATTTGGGTTACGTGTGGAGTTATGAAGAGGTGGGATCTTCTTGTTTTTTCATTCACTGCTTCTTCATCTGCTTTGTTCTCTGTTTTGGTGTCTTCAATGTAGTGTTAGAGGGGATTTCTTCCAGCTTAGTTCTGTGTTGACCAATCAGTTCATTTATGTGAAATCAGCCAGATTCCTATGATTGTATCATTATATTTGGTCTTTCCCTCACTTGTGAAGTTCATTTAACCTATGAAACAACTACTACTCCTCCTTCCTCTGCTTTTGATATATGAGCATGCGATTCTCTGTTCTTATATATCAGACAAGGATTTACCGAGAAATGTTACTTATTTGTACATGCTTCTGCTCTGGAAATGTAAAAGCTAATAACTGATTTCCTCCTGTTTTCTTTTCTCGGTATCAAAATAACTGGACACTTTCTCTGTTTCTAGCATTCGCTGGGGAGAATATGGAATTGTTCTGTCTTGCTCGTAACAGGACGAGCTTTATTTGAAACCCAAGTACAAATTGTCCTTACTGATAGAAACTTGGGATATTTTCTTGGAAAAACACTCATGGGACCATGGTCGGTCTTTTTGTTTTAAAGGTAGGTTTTATGTGGAGACTTTATTTCTCTCTTTTTCCTCATTGTTTAATAATGGCTACAAAAGATTTCACTATTTATCTCTGAATACATGTCACCCCTATGGGCCCCAAATGGGATACCGATGTTTCTCTTACCATTGAAATTATTGTCCGTCAATTGGGTTCATGCGGAATTATGACCTATTGCAATCTGAGAATTTTCTCTCGCACCATCATGTCTAGTTTTGATGCCACCAATGAAACTAAGGTGGGGATTTTCAGTTTTCTTTCTTACAGAAAACCTAAAGCGGCTCTGATTTGCTCTATTCCGTGTTAAACTGTTGAGTAACAAGCCCCCAACTGCCTATTTTGAGTTCTAGAGAATTTTCGCTGCCTCTTGAAGTATAACCTTCTTTCGCTTATCCTGAGGCTAATGAAGCTGTTTTGCGCTTGCAGAGCATCTTTGAACTGAAGCAGAATCTATTATACACCACCATTGAACTGGAGTCATTCAAAATGGAAGCAAACGAAGAAACAAGGAAGCACAAAGAGGATGTCAAACATTTATTCAACCTCCTTGAGGCGGCCTATAAGGAGAGGGATGAAGCTAAAGATCAGCTGCACAAGATACTCAATAAACTTGTGTTTTCTAGTCCTACTGTGCCTCGACCACAACCTGGAACCCCCCTCCTTATGCCCACCAAGGCCAACTCAAGCATAACTGAATCTAACAGTCTTTCTGATACATATAATCACCATTCGCATGGCTCTTCCCCTGTGGATTCCCTTTTTGATGCAGTCAATTCACCGGATTTCTCTAGTATTAATATGGCGGATTCGAGCCATATGGGGCTTGTTAATACGGCCTTTGCTAAAGAATACAAAAGCTGCTCGATTGCCGGTGTTGTCCCCTTGGCACCCTCCAAGGTTGATACTATGGACGCGCGAATCGAAAGTTACATAAAGGGAAAACTCCTGCCTCAAAAGGGGGAGCTTCTGCAAACTGTGCTGGAGGCAGGACCTCTTCTTCAAACTCTACTTGTTGCAGGGCCTCTTCCTCGGTGGAGAAATCCCCCTCCAGTGCTACCCTACAAGATCCCGCCGGTTTTAATCGGAGCTTGTGAAACTGGAAACAGTACTACTGATGAGAAGCAAGCTGCAAATGCAAGTTGTGTTGCTCAGGATGCAATGAATCAGCCATTACAAGTGAACTTGTCCCGGGGTTCATCGCAGATGTGCTCAGCTTCCATGTTAAATTTTGCCGGTTGCGGTTCGGATTCCGGCCTAGACAATGGATGGCTCTTAAATTCGAGTGCTGTCAATAAAATCCCATCTGGAAAGCGCCATAGATTTCAATGAGAATGTCATGCATGGATTCCCTTTTTGTAAAATCCAGATTTAACCATTCATGATGTAAATGAGATATCTGTTTTCAGGTTTCAAATCATACTCATACACAAGTAATTACGCAAGTGCTTAGGTGCTTCTACACAAGAGCAAAAGAGTTCATAATTTTGGATTCTGCATCTTGTGAGGCGTAACCATGTTTCTCGTGTACATCTTGGAAACCTAATCAAGTCGGAGATTATGAGGAAGTTGTTTCTGCTCTATTTTAAAAAAATTCGCTGAAGAAGGTTCTTGTAAAACTGCTTACTCTGCTAAACCTTAAACACGCTTAGTAATCATCTAGCTACGTAACAAAAACATTTGTTTTATTGTAGGATATCCCCATGCCTATAGCATTGGTGGGCGCATTGACTTCATCGTTCCCTACTCTGGTGCTCATAATTTCCTCGAAACAAAATTTAAAGCGAGAAACCCTTCAACCTATAGGTGGGATTCAGTTCCATACAAGGCCACCATGCCAGCAGGTCCAGCTCCAGCACAGGCTCCAATAAGTGCTCTTTCTACTCAGAAGAAGTGGGACAATTATGTGATAGTTTGGGTTGCTACTGTTTGCATCTTCATCGTTTTGCTTAGCTACTCAAGGAGTCTGAAGCGAATTTGTTGCAGACAAAATGGTGCAAGATTCTCCACAGGCCCTGTTCCAATGAGGCATCTAGACGATCCCGTCTTCCAAGATATCTCGCCTCAGTTTCACAGCCCTGGCCTAGGATCTGCCATAATGCACTCTCTTCCCATCTCACAGTACAAGAAGAATGAAGAAGGGTCGAAACCAGACAACCACGAATGTGCAGTTTGCTTGGGTGAATTTCCAGAAGGGGAATGTCTCAAAAATCTTCCCAACTGCACTCACGTCTTTCACGTTGCAAGCGTCGACACCTGGTTTCAAACTCATTCAACCTGTCCTCTTTGCAGATCACAAGTCTGTGAGATCAGTTCATACAGAGAATGTTCTATTCCCATGCACACAATGCTGGAGTCTATGCCAAGAGAAGCTTTTGCCCGCGAAAGAGCAGAGCATTACCAAAACCTACGGTCTCTCGTGCTACAAAATTCAATCCTTAGGCTCACCGACAGAGAAGAAGTGATTAGGTAGGTAAAATAAGCAAGTGATGTGCTATGCGATATCCTATGGAAGCTCTGACGCCAAAGATTATTGCATGGAGCTTCGTAGCCATAAATAGACATACATCAGAGAGCTAACGATTTTTCAAGCTTCAGGCCCATTCCGACCATTGGAATTCTATTGTTTCATAATCAAGAAAGAGCAAGTAAATCAGGCAAAACCCCACACTATGATGACAGAATCCTGAGTTACATTCAGTTTAGACAACAGAATTCAACGGAATTCGGTGGGTCTTTCGTTCTTGATAGATTACGAATGCTACTTGTTCCGTTTTTGATAGCTGTATTTGATAGCTTACAGCTGTAGCTAACACTCAAGCCTCTAATATGGGGCATAATTAAGAATCAAAGGAAAGAAACGTAAGGCTCCCAGAATCTTCAGGCCGAGTAAAATACAAGGTAATTCCCATCCAGTTAACGACTTCACGCTAAAATTTGGCATTGGCAAATCTCTTGGCTTTAATGTTAAAGACAAACAGTTTGGCTAATCAAAACAACTGTAAAAAGGTAAACCAGTAAATAACTTAAATGATTCCAATCTTGTTGGCCACATCCAATGCATCATAATCCGGTGTCAACCTAACATACGCCTTCTTGGTACCATCAGGCCTGTAACAGAATATCCGGAATGTTTAAGTTTTCCAGGAAAAAATGCTAGCAGCAACTCATAAACACAATATAACCCCCAAGATCGCTTCAAAACAAAGAGAAAGGCTAAGGACAAATATCCAATGGATGACTTCTTCCAATTAGTACACAAGCATTCATACTTTAGAAGATGCTAGAATTCACTTCCCTCGTTCTGATGCTGGTAATAATTTGTCATATTACTTCAAATTGTTTTTGCATTGTGTAACGTTACGTATAGAGAGTAGGTTTATACCATAATGGTCGTCAGAGGAAAAATTAAAACAAGAGATCACATGGACTCTAGGTAAGCGAAATTATAATAAGTGTAGCAAATCAAACTATAAACTAATAATCTAAGATTATAAGCATTTGCTGCAGTTTTTAAATGAAAAGAAAACATAAAGTCTGACCTGATGAGGGTGTTCACTTTCTTGGCTTGGATATCATACATCTTCTTGACTGCATCCTTAATCTTCTTCTTGTCAGCACGAATGTCAACAATGAAAACTAGGGTATTGTTGTCCTCAATCTTTTTCATTGCAGACTCTGTAGTGAGAGGAAATTTCAGAATCTGGTAATGGTCGAGCTTGTTTCTTGGTTCACCACTGATGCGGGGATATTTGGGATTCCTAGCCTTCTTTAAAGTCTTTGGTCGATGAAATGTCACTTTAGTCCTGATCTTGCTGGACTTCTTCTTAAAGGTAGGACCAGACTTCACAGCCTTTGCGGCCTTGACAGCCTGCGCCTTTGGGTCTGCCTTTTTAGAGCTATCTGAAGTACATATGGCACAAAAACTAAATGATCAGGGAAAAAACTAATTGTAAAAACAAAAAAAAACATGCAAGAGTTATTTCACAGAAAAGGCAGAATGTTGAAGATTGAATGAAGACATTGACAATAGACCTGGTTCAGGCACTTCACCATAAGGATAATAATAGCATTTACTAAATCATTCTTGTCCATGGATTAATAAATAACATTTAAAGGTTTTGCAGAGCTCGTGAGGACTAAGATATGCAGGAACAAGATTTCTATCCACGTTATTGATTGTAGCAAAGTTTCAATTAATTTGCAGCAAAATTAGACGGCATAGAACTGAAAAATGGGCAAGCATAGGTACAGGTTAGATTCCAGCGACATACTAGAGTCACACTTGAAGATTCAAACGGACAATAGCGAAAAATGACAGAAGCAAAGGAAAGATTATACAATTAAGAAAAAATAGAAATGGGAAAGGTTGATCTGATAAATCAAATGGAAACCATACCTTTAGGTGGCGCCATCGCAGCTACTGAACAGGAACTGTCTGCCGAGCACTGTAAACCCTAAGAAAAGAAAACACAAATGTGGATTATATAATTAAGAACCCCGAACGAACCCCAAAAGAATGCTATTAGGTGTGAAGCCAAGGATATAGAGAGAACGAGGGAGAGACCTGTAGTGCGTGACTAGACGGGGAGGGAGGCAACAAGCCGTATTTAGGGTTTGTATTGGGCAGGAGGGATTAGGGTTTATAACGCGAGCCGCGAGAGGGGGGGTGACTAGTGAGTTGGGGTGGTTGATATGCTGGGCTGAGATTGGCAGTCCCTTTTGAGATTAATAAATTGGGCCTCATATGAGAATTGGTTGGATTATAATAGGAGTTTGTTTTTGGTGGTGTGTCTAGATTTGAATAAACTGGGTTAAATAAAATATTTTGAATTATTTATTGACACAAATACTCTTTCATTTTCTGGGGCTGCACCATCCAATAAAATTTTAGGTTATGGTTGGTCTTTTTTATCAATACAAGATGGGATTGGTTGTTAAACCCTGATCCACAACTAAAACCCTCCAATTCATATAACCTCCAAAAAACGCTATATTAGAAAATTGTTCAAAATTGATTCATCCACCCACCCAGTTTTTTTATTTTTATGATCCCAACAAGAGTCAACAGATTTATATATTTAGGTTAATTTATTATTTTTATTTTAATAATAAATCAAAATAAGTTGCCATTGGAAATAATCTTAAAACTTCTGCTGTCTATATATGTTATATCTTTGTGACGCACAGTACAAGTGTTGTGAATATTTGAATATGAACACAAATATTAATCCTGAACTTCTCAATAATGAATTCCCATATTTCACTCCTCTTCCGTCGAGTCGGTGTTATTTCCAATTGGACTGATGAATCCGGCAAGCGGCCCTTGTATATCAGATCCATAGATATGACCCATCTTGGTGCGCTTTGTTTCCAAGTATCTCTTGTTTTCCTCCGTGATCGGTGTCAGGACAGGAACCCTTCCTATCACAGCCAACCCGTATCCCTTCAGACCTACGAACTTGGCAGGGTTATTGGTCATTAGCCGCATGGTTCTAACTCCGATGTCTCTTAGAATCTGCCAAACAACATCTCCATATCAGCATTAACATTTCTTCAGGAAAGTGAATAAGTACTTAAGACCAAATCCCTGACTCACCTGCGCACCAATTCCATATTCTCGCGAATCCACTGACAAACCAAGTTCAATATTAGCCTGAACAGTGTCATGCCCTTCATCCTGCAAATTGTAGGCTCGCAGTTTGTGACCCAGGCCTATACCTCTTCCTTCATGGCCTCGAAGATAAACAACCACTCCTCGACCACCTTCATTGATCAAACGCATTGCCAGATCCAATTGATTCCCGCAGTCGCAGCGCGCGGATCCAAATATATCTCCTGTTAAGCATTCCGAGTGAACTCTTACTAGAACGTCCTGTCCATCTCCGATATCTCCCTACATATAGGTTTGCCGTTCAATGCAAAATCTTCTGAAGCAGAATAAGTGATCAACACAAATCTACTTCAAGACCTGCTTACCTTCACAATTGCTATATGTTCTGTACCGTCTAGCTTTGAGCGATAGCAGTAAGCTTCATATAGTCCCCATTTTGTTGGTAGGCGAGAAATAGCAGCCCTTTCAACCAAGTTTTCCCTTTTTCTCCGGTACCTACATTTTCCCTTCTCTCATGTATTATTAGCAAGCAGTAAAGGGAAGGTAGCTAGCTAGTGCGAATGAGAATTAGAATCAAAGCTCAAGGAGGGCAATTCAGCAGTTAAATAAGTTCTTGTCACATGCACTTTAACCTGATTAAATCAGTTATCGAGACAATTGGTATGTTGTGCTCCAACGCAAACTTTCTTAAACTTGTCAAAGTTGCCATAGAGCCATCCTCTTGGTCAACAATGGCAGAGAGAACAGAAACTGGTCGTAATCCAGCCAGCATTACCAAGTCTACAGAAGCCTCGGTGTGACCAGATCTTCTCAAAACTCCACCCTTCCGGTACTTGAGCGGAAACACATGTCCCGGCCTCCTCAAGTCTTTCGGCTCAGATTCGGGAGAGGAAAGAGCTAGGACAGTCTTTGCCAGGTCTGATGCTGTTATTCCTATAGATGTTCCAGATTTTGCATCCTGAAGGGCCAACTAACATCATGAGCCAACAGACTTAAATGAGAAAGCCCAAAAATTAAGGGATCTCTCAGAGTTGTAAAACATTACCACAGTAATAGTGAAAGATGGTGTAGAAGAGTCCTCAGCTTCTGCATCTGGTGACATTAGAGGAAGCCTTAGTCTTTTCAGGTCCTCCTCTTTCATGCCTACAGAGACAATACCTGAACCATTCTTCATCATAAAGGCCACATGTTTGGAACTTGTAAGAGATGCTGCCATGATAAGGTTTCCTTCAATATCCCCGTCTTCATCATCTACAACAATCAGAAACTGGAAGGTTTTCCGATTATGACATGTAATTAACTCACCGTCCTGACTTTTACAAGTCTCTTCATATAATTGATCATAAAACCTCGTACCTAACCATATCAAATCATCCACTGAGCAAAACTGGTTACTATTGCAATTACCTTTCCTTCACGTAAAGTGTTGATTGCCTGCTCAATTGAAGTGTACCCTTCGGTTGGACAATCAGGATCACCCTCAGCATCACTAACAAAGAAATCTGGGGTTTCAGGAGTAATCTCAGCGTCAACTGTTCCAAATGGTGCTGAAGCAGATTTATCAAAAGAACCCAACAGGGACCCATTTTCACTTCCATTCAATGAACTCCCCTCAAATACATTCCCCGCTGCAATTCTAGTCAACCTAGCAGACCAACATGCCGGACTCAATAACCTATGCCTTTCAAGGCATATTCCACTGGCATGAGGACCTGCAAAACGTCCGTGACAACTGCACAACAACCGCAGTTGGTCAACTTCAAATTGTTAGCTCTAGAGGAAGACATGTGCATGTTTAATGCTCCTGCTAATTAAAGAATTGCCATCATATCGATACCTTGAGCCTGTGAAGATACGAGGAAACAGTAGGTGCTTAACTAAAACTCTGTACTCCATATAGACAAAATGCTTCGCTGGAGAGTTTTCTGTACTTGATTTGTCCATAATCGGGAGAATATGGACCTTGTATTGAAGAGAACAAAATCCCACCTCTAGTTCCGGATATATGTCTTCTTTAGAGCCTTTATCCAAATACTATTACCACTATATAATTTCGCAGACCCTATGTTTTATTTTAAGAATCTTACTTGATCTAAACTTATACACAAATGCATATGCATAATAGCATACATATTAAGTTCTTTTGGATCATCATACATATCATACATATTAATAGGGTGAAACTAATTTATCAATATAATCTTTTTCTTCATAGTATTATGTCATTTTCCACATAAAGTACACCATACTATCTCTTATTTATTTATGATTTAGTGATACTTTATTTATTCAAAATCTTAAATTACTGATTTATTCATGAGAGTGCTTAAAGTTTATATAATTATACTGATAGCTTTCAATTTGGGTTCATATAAGAAGAAAATGTTAGAATCCAATTCCAAGTTTGTAAACTTGCAGAATAATATATATTAAAATATCTTTTGAATTGGGAAAACAGAAATAATTTCAACGTACCCATATCCAGACTTGTGATATTTATTGGCAGTGATTTTAATCTATAATATTTGACTGACCTTAAAATTTGGTAGATAGTAATAATCATCTATGGGGGGATTTTAAATATTATAACATAAATTAATAATATCATTTTAGATAAATTATTTAATATAATAAAAGATGTCAGAACCAAATATTATTTTGCAAAAAATAGTAATAATTCTAATCTGGATATCACCTAGTTATAGAGGTTTAGGGTCAACAAACAAGATAGTAACATAATAAAAAGGAAAGGAAGCAAGGCAAAATCCCAAAGGGAGAGAAGTTTCTTCGAAGACGAATTGGCTCTGAATTATAAAATATAAATAAATAATAATATAACAAAGTCTCCTAACTCCACGCGACCATTCCATAGGAAGTAGTAAGTGACGTGGCAACCTTTTTAAAGTGGCGAAACAAACGAAACGAAACTAAACTAAACTAAACTAAACAAAGGAGCAGAAGAGAAAAGACGCAAATCTCAAAACAAAAGACAAGAGAGAGAAGAAATTTCTGTCCGGCGTCCAACAAAACACAGAGAAAGGCTAAGCCTCAGGTGATCCTTACAATGACACCATCGTTAACACTAACACCATACGGTTCTGTTCTGTTCTGTTTCTGTGTGTTATTGTCTATTAGTCTAAACTAACTACTCATGTCTCTTTTATACGCTAGGATGAGGAGTTAATGTGTTTACGGGTCGGTGAGGTGGATGGAGTGATGGCCGATTTGGTATCATCAGCTGCTGCCGTTAAGGAAAACAAGCTATGGAAAGGTGTTTTCGCTGTTGTAGGTATCATGAGCACTCTTGTGATCTACGGTGTTCTCCAGGTACTTTTGTTTTTCTATGGAGTTTTCTCTATTTGAATGTATTGGGCATCGGATTTCAGTTTAGATTATTTACTACGCTAAAGAATGCCGCTGGATGAGCGATCTTTTATTAGAATAAGTGGAAAATTTCTTGTGGATTCGAAGTTTCAGTCTGATTAAGCATAGATAGTAAGAAAATTGGAGGAAGGAATTTGGCAAATATTTTGTGCTGCTATTTTTCTTTCAGAGATGCAAAACCTGTGGGTTAAATTTGTTTCTGCTGATATAAAGCATTGATTCGCTCCTAATACTGAAATTACTCATGTGTTTACAGGTGACTTTTGTTTCATAATATGCTGTGTCTCGTTCGTATCATGGTTGTAGAGGACATGCTTTTATGTTCCTTTTTATCTGTGTCTGCAAGTCTTTTGAACAAATGTGTAAGGCTTTGATTCTTTGTTTTGAATGGGTTTGTAATGCTTTGATTCTGTGCAGGAAAAAATCATGAGAGTGCCATATGGGTCGGACAAGGAGTATTTTAAGCACTCTTTATTTCTTGTTTTCTGCAATCGAATTATGACATCTGCTGTTTCTGCATGTGCTCTTGTGGTAAGAAGCTAACATTTCTGGATCTATTATTCCTTTTCAACTTTGACATAAGACTGGCTGAAGGGCGTAAAACCTAGTCCTTTCCGCTCATGTTAGTTCCAATTGGTTAATGAATCTTTTAATTAAGGAAATAACAGACTATCTATTAGAGATATGATATCAGGATTAATTGAATTGCTTTTTTCTTTTGCACTAACTTTTCTAGGCAAGCAAAAAGGCGTTGGATCCTGTTGCTCCCATTTACAAGTACTGTCTCATATCAGTATCAAACATTCTAACCACGACATGCCAGTATGAGGTATGACATTTCCGTTTGCTGTTCTTTATCTTGATGAATGTTATGTGGGATTTGAAACTAGCATCATCTACATACTGTACCAATAAAATATTTACCAGGATAGTCTTGAACTACTTTATATGGTCATCTGATAGCTACATATGCTTGCTTCAGGCCCTTAAATATGTCAGCTTCCCTGTTCAGACACTTGCAAAGTGTGCAAAAATGATTCCTGTTATGGTAAGTTAAGTTTATTCTATCAGCTGCTGTTGTCACTATACATGATCATTTTAAAATATATGATTATGTGGAAATTGATTCATGCTTTCGGTTGTCACTTTGTTTTTTGGCTATGCTTCTCTTACCAATTCGTTTTTGTTCTTTGGCCTGATGCTTTTGTAATTGGCTGTACCATACTAAGAAGAAAATGTAGAAGGGGCAGATCTAATTACACAATAGCTCTTTAATCGTGATTTGGTGGTTCACTCTTATACTTTTCAAAGTGGTCCAGCAGATTCGATCAATCTGGCAGATTTGAATAAGTATTGTTGTTTTTGAAACTTTTAAACACTCACTCTGTTATTGCTTTCCTTTAAAATCTCTAGGTTATTGGTATCATTCTTGTGGATGAATGAAGTAATCCTTTATTAAGGCTGATCCACAACTATCCTTCCAATGCATGGGGTATGTTTGTAGATTGTAGAGTTTAAAAACGTAGTCCAAAGAGATATGCTATTTTTTTCCTGGATCAGTTAGCTGTTTGCAGGTATTTCCTTTAGGTACTGCTGAAGGATATTGTGAAAACGTGTTTTGCAATAGAGATGAGAGAGTGAAAAACCACTGAACATAGGATTTGCCACATGAGTTGGTTTCTTAAATGAGTTCTTGATCTGCAGAAATAGTTAAAAGTTTCAATTCAGTGGTGATGCTTTGATTCATTAACTTGTCTTTTCTCTATCTTTTGTTTCACAGGTCTGGGGTACTATCATTATGCAAAAGATATACAAGGGAATGGACTATTTTATAGCTTTTCTGGTGACCCTGGGGTGTTCAATTTTTATTCTATTTCCAGTGAGTCTTTTATCCCTTCTTCAGCTTTTCAACTTGTTTCAATAATGTCAGCCTTATATATATTCTTCATGAAACTGGTGATAAAATAAAAGACTATATCTATCTTGTTATTCTCTCCGCAAATACTAAGTCAGTTTTCCTTTTACTTTGATAACAAACCCAGAGGAGTAGTTGACATCTGAACTACCCTTTGTGTTCATCAGTTTTTTTGAATGGACCAAGTTGTTGAAGGCACTGATGTGTGCTACCTCAGTCTATACATTTTTATAGTGGTTTTAGCTTATATCTTTACAAATTTGATCATTGGTGCTCTTTTCTCTTTACCCACTTTTGCTAGGTTCAAATATGAAGTAGGACTTTGTAGATTGGAGGATCAATTATATCATGTGCTTGACTATGTTTACCATTATACTGGCACATGAAAAATCAAACTTTGCTTTCATAGTAGCTTTTTGATGACTGCTTACAGTTCCTACTTATTATATGGATTGTGTGTCTGCGCTTGTACTTGGTGCATGATTCTTGTTAACAGGTATTTTTTATTTGGTGAGCACAATAGATTATCACTGTATAAAAATGCTGATTGAATTCTCTTTTATTTCTTGCATAGGCGGGATCTGACATCAGTCCATACAGCAGAGGAAGGGAAAATACTGTTTGGGGAGTTTCTCTGATGATTGGTTATCTTGGGTATCATGTCGCAACTTATTTCTCATGACATTGTATATTGATCAAGCTAGATCAGTTATTGTTATTGCTGTTTAGAAAAAGCACATATTTGTATCACATTTTTTTCTGCTAGAGAAGTGAAATGTCACTTATGTTGTATGCTAGTTTCCCTGTTTGTTGAAAGGCGCACCCTAGAAATAGAATGCTAATGCTAGATCATCAGGAATTCTTGTGATCCTGCCATATGCACTGAAAATTAACTCACTTTGTGTTTTCATTCTTCTTCATTCAATTATATTTTGTTTGGATAGAGTTTGTGGTTAAATGGTCTGGTCTAACATTGAGGAGTATTCTTTTTTGTTAATTGGTTATAAATTTGAAAATATGAACAAATCGCATTTTGTGTTGAGTGATATTCTCATCTGTTTGCTACAGGTTTGATGGCTTTACAAGCACTTTTCAAGATAAGCTATTCAAAGGCTATAATATGGAGATACATAACCAAATTTTCTACACAACATTATGCTCCTGTATCCTCAGTTTAACCGGTGGGTTATCCTCCATTGTTCTTTTTCATTAACTAAGGGGAACATTGAAATTGCACTGAGCAATGCATTTCCTTTGTACAGATTATTTTAAATGTCATTGAAATTCTAGATACCTCTGTTCGATCAGTGGCGATCCTTTTTTTTTTTTCTTAACTATTTTCTTCAGAACAGGACCTAATGATTCAGTTGTATTATTAATATCTGAACATGTGCAGGACCAAATCATTAAAAGCAATTAGGTTATGTATTTATACCTTTTTAAAGGTTGGCTGTTTCTATAATAACCGGCTAAAGGTGATATGCTTTTAAAATTGACTACAATGAGTTCACATACTTCCATTAGCATGATGCATCTTGCTTTCAATTATAATTCTAATCTTAATCATGGTGTTTAGTTAATTCTGGATTGCAGTTGTTTGTGTTGCATGATATTATTTGCATTGACTTCTTTATTCATCTGCAGGCCTTATATTACAAGGGAATCTGCTTCCGGCTATAGATTTTGTGCATCGTCATAACGATTGTTTCTTTGACATTGCATTGCTTTCCACGGTGAGTACTATTTATTGTGTTGATGAATTCTTGTTTGTATAAAACCCCTGATTTTTCTCCAAAATTTTCTTTTATTTGTTTTTAAGGCATTTTCTGTCAGGGCAGAATCAACAGTCCTACCTTTGACATGCATGTAAAGATGCATTCTAGTTCTGATAATGAATATTGTTTCTTGCAGGTAGCAACTGCCAGTCAATTCTTCATTTCATATACTATTCGCACATTTGGTGCGCTTACATTCGCTGCAATAATGACCACAAGACAGGTTTGTAGGCAATTATTTCCACCGCAGGACAGAATAATCATTCTTTTCTCTATATGTGCTTGCTAATTAATCGTTTCATACTCATTCTTTACCGAGCAGTTGGTGAGCATCATGCTGTCATGTGTGTGGTTTTCGCATCCTCTGAGCTTGGAACAGTGGGTTGGAGCTGTAAGCCTCAACCTGAATTATCATCGTATAACTAATATGTTTTTCTTTTTGTTTAGCCTTTGGGAACTGATTTTGATCTGTCATTCAGGTAATTGTATTCGGGTCCCTATATGCAAAGACTTTCTTGAAAAATTCCCCTCAAAAACCCCCACCTTCTTCAGATCATTCACAAAATGAAGCTCATGATGCCGAGAAACTGAATCCTTGATTGGACTTATAATTTTTTTTCCAGGACTCAGGTTCTGGGTTTTTTTTATTTTATTATTTTGTTTTGGGTTTGCTATAGGTAGCCAAGGTTTTAGGTGTTTAGCAGTTTTGAAGATTGAGCAAATAAATGAAAAGGATCTTTCCATCTAAATCAAGGTAGAGTCTGGATATGAATCTACTTGGGTGATGAGCATTTAGTAGCGGGGTGGTGTTGGAGAAAGAAAATGCTTTTCCATATTTGCTGAGGAAGAAGAACTATATAACCTATAAACTGACCAAAATCACAGTTTTTCTTTTTGAGTTGTATTTTGATGTTCTGCTTCTATCTTTTGAATGAGTAGAGAAATATAACTTGAGAGCATTCTTTGTTGATTCCCTTAATTTTTTAAACGTCTTATTATTCTTTACGAACCCCACTAATAAAAGAAAAAATAATAAAAAAGTGAATATCTCTATAAACAAAGTTTACTTTCGAGAAAATAATAAAAGAACTATGTTATTTAATTGATATTCATCATGAAGTTTAGGGTGATTTCTTTCTTCGATACCGGTGAATTTATTATTAAAAATTTTATTTCATTTATATGCAACAACAAGATTTTATAATATACATAGTTTCATTATTAATGTTGTCTTCCGTTTATATATTTAATAAATCTTGTGATGATGGTAAAAAAACACCTAAAATGATTACCGGCGAAAGCTGAAAGCAGAATCTTGATGAGGAAGAGACACTCCGTGCTCTTAGAAAGCAGAATCTTGATTGGGCCTGGCTTAGCTTCGGTGGGAAGTAGACAGTATGGATAGGGAAAGTTGTAGAGTAGACAATTGTGAGGGAATGTGAATCACACCATGATCAGAAACTGTTTTCACCCATACAAGAGTTTTACGAGAGACCCATGGAAGTGGGGATTTTCCTAGGAAGAGAATGATGGAAGTTCTAATTAAGGCTTACAACCCTCCAACGCCAGCAGGTCCTGGGTCCCAAGGCTTGAGGCATCGGTATTCCTCCTGCAAGTCTTACAGGGTACAGGATGCGGAGCAGTTTAAAAGCTGGCACCACCTATCATTATCAGAATGATACAAAAAAAGACACTACTTCTGCACTTCCTGTCGAATCCAAATAGTGCTTTTTTGTCTTAAACCATTTGATTTTGGTTCACGGTGGAGACGAAGAATATCATATAAACATAGAATCCAGATGAGCGCAAGAATTCGCCTTACTAAGCGGATCCAAACTGGTTTTTGTGAATTCCAGTTCAAATCTCTTTTACTCTTGCCAAAAAAGCAGCAACCTTTTCAGGAAACGATTCGATTCCCAATTATGTTTCCCATTAATGAATGAATTACCCATCAATTAGTATACCTCCAGCACAAATATTGTCCTCTACTGGCGTGTCGCCACGTTGAGAGTCATACACCAAATACGTTATTCATTGCTCACGCACAAAACTCTACTCAATATCCGCAAGTAGTTCATGCTTATCTCCATATAATCTTGTTATAATATTAACCGGTTTGGTAAGATTCTTTCTGTTTTACTTTTCTTATCTGTACCATTTGCTAGCCCCTTGTATTTAAATTACAACCTCTCTTTGCTATCTCCACCCAGCTTTGGTTTGGTTTGGTTTGCTTTGCTTTGCTTTTCTTTTCTTTTCATAGCTCTCAATCCTCTTTGTTGACATCAGTTTTTTTCTCCAAGAAAACATGGATCTTGATCTGTCGCCGAAGCTGCCCAAGAAGGTCTATGGAGGAGACGGTGGGTCATACCATGCATGGTGCCCATCTGAACTGGCAATGCTGCGTGCAGGCAACATAGGAGCAGCCAAGCTTGCTCTTGAGAAGAACGGCTTTGCCCTTCCTCGTTACTCTGATTCTGCCAAGGTTGCTTATGTTCTACAAGGTATGACTCATATGTCCGCTCTGTTTCAGTATCATGTTTTGACTTTAGTCTGCAAGCCCCCATTTCCTTCTTTTGTCATTTTCTAGCCACTTGCCCGCCCCATTTGAAGTCATCCTTTCGTTCGATTAAAGAACCATGATTTTATTACTCGACAAGGATCGCTGGATTTGATTTTGAATTATTTAGGAATTGATTTTTTTTCCTCTCCACTCTGTTCTGTCATCGAATTCCTAGGAGTAGAACATGGATTCGATCTTTGATTAAATATATGAGAGAAGGGTTTCTTGGCATAGATTCAATCTTGCAGTTGAAACTATACTTTCCTCAAATCCAGTTCTTTGCTACGAACAATGCAACTATTGATCTACCAAGCTAAAAGAGACCAACCAGGTGGCTATTCACAGTCGTATCGCCCTCCCTGCAACCTTATTTTCTGATAGATCTTTGTGTTTGTAATTTAATTGTAGTTCTGTGTTTCAGGAAATGGTGTAGCAGGCATTGTCCTCCCAGAGAAAGAGGAAAGAGTTGTTTCCCTTAAGAGAGGTGATGCAATTGCCCTTCCTTTTGGTGTTGTTACATGGTGGTATAACAAAGAGGACACCGAGTTGGTTGTTCTTTTCTTGGGTGATACCAAGACAGCCCACAAAACCGGTGAATTCACTGATTTCTTCTTGACCGGTCCCAATGGCATTTTCACTGGCTTCACCACCGAGTTTGTGTGCCGCGCCTGGGATGTGGACGAAAACACAGCCAAGGCCCTCGTTGGCAGCCAACCTGCCAAAGGAATTGTGAAACTTGATCCATCTCTCAAGATGCCTGAACCCAACGCAAAACACCGCGATGGCTTTGTATGCAACTGCGAGGAAGCTCCACTTGATGTGGACATTAAGGGTGGCGGAAAAGTTGTGGTCCTGAACACCAAAAACCTTCCTTTGGTCGCTGAGGTCGGGCTGGGTGCCGATCTTGTTAGATTGGATGGGAGTGCCATGTGCTCTCCTGGCTTTTCCTGTGACTCGGCACTTCAGGTGACTTACATTATCAAAGGAAGTGGCCGTGTTCAAGTGGTTGGCGCTGATGGTAAGAGGTTATTGGAAACCACGGTCAAGGCAGGTTATTTGTTCATTGTTCCCAGGTTTTGCGTGGTGTCAAAGATATGTGATCCTGATGGGATGTCCTGGTTCTCCATTATCACCACTCCCAAGTGAGTTTACTTCCATCTTGATTGAACTTTACAGGTGTTTTCCCCCTTATGTAGCTTAATCCTGCGCTCATCTGACACGCTGCTTTCGTCTCCACCTGCAGTCCCATATTCACTCACATGGCAGGGAAGACTTCTGTATGGAAGGCTTTGTCTCCTGAGGTTCTTCAAGCAGCTTTCAAAGTGAGCCCCGACGTGGAGAATACATTCCGCTCCAAGAGGATGGCTGAGGAAATTTTCTTCCCACCCCCAAAATGATGACCCGACAAACACATGGAGTCATCCTAATAACTGCTAAAGTCTTTAGCCATCACAATAAATCTTAGCTTAGCTTAGCTATGTTCTTCATGTTTCAAGGAGCTAATTATGGATTTTATATTTTGATAAACCTTTGATTTTCCATACGAGAGGGCATTGTTCTTCCATGCTTCAATTTATTCCCATAGACAGTGACATGCAGGCTAGTAAGGTCGGTATCTATCTCATTGCATTACTGTATCATGTGGAGAATCTCATGCGTGTTTTTTAAGCATCCGACCACCAGGTGGCAAGAAGCCTAGTCACGTGCATGGTCATCGGTATCATTGCTAAACGACATATCATTCAATAAGCAATCCTACAAGAAAAAAACTCACAATAGTTTTCGATTAAAAGAACTCACATGACAGCGTGAATTATGTTTTATAATCCCAATGATAAATAGAATTAGAATACATCTTAAGAACCAAAGAACTACATGTCATGTTTTACATATAAATAAAAATGTATTATAAATATTTCAAAGAATTATATTTCAATATTTATATTTATTAATAAATAATTACGACTAAGCTTCATATTTTACACATTTTTTAAAAAATATTTTTATATTCATGTATGTTACTTGAATATTCATTATATTATTATAAGTTTAATGCCAGGAATCTATTGGTTATTATGAATATTATTTCTAGTTAGTATTTGCTGTCACGCCCCTGGACTCTAAATTTATTCATTTATTTATTTTCACGTGATATCCTTCCACTATATACACTCTCTAGTTACTCATACAATTTTAGAATAAAATTTGGAAGAAGAAGGAAATGACGATGTCGTCTGGGTTAACATCGTGAAATATCTATTACTACTTGGTTAACATTCCCCAAAATTTCTCCAAAATATCATGCATGTGGACTAGGAGAATATGTCATGTACACGATACAATCCTAACCTCGAATCACATAAATCCTCGATCGACTGTCTGCCCGGAGGGATGCCACGATATATCTATTACTACTTGGTTAACATTCCCCAAAATTTCTCCAAAATATCATGCATGTGGACTAGGGGAATATGTCATGTACACGATACAATCCTAACCTCGAATCACATAAATCCTCGATCGACTGTCTGCCCGGAGGGATGCCACGATCACGTCAATTCATAGTCAATCCTACTCGAATTCAAATCACAAGATTTGGCAAAAACACTTATAACATAACACATGCATACACACAAATAATACTAGGCACACAGGCATATGAATACATCAACTAGTCACACAATCAACATGTATAAAACATTCATTCACAACAAGACCATGATTGGGCTTGGCAATGCTAGGGTGTTAGGTGTAGCTCCACCTAAACGGTCCTCACTCCGCAGGATCCTGACTCATGTCCGTCGGCTTGCTCGTTAGTCCCTATCCCGCCTTATCGCTCCTTACTTGGTGTCTCCACGCCTCGCTACCAGACCTGGAGATATATCAAGGGTTACATAGGTCACCCTATACGACTTCATGCTTTGTATACTCATACCTGAATTCATTCAATGCATTATATGCGTTACATTATAAACACGCAACAAAGTCCAAATATACGATTCATTCTTTATACTTGACATGACATTTTATATTTACGTAATTCATATCACACATGCATTTAAAACACACAACTCGTCAAGCAACCAACCAATTCTCATGCTTCCTAATAGCATGCATATGCTTTCGATTTATCTACTTATTATCTTATTAAAATTCATGCAATAATTCATGCCAATATTCGAACTAAAAAAATTTCTATCCACTCACGGATTTTGAAGTCCACACATACATCGATGGCTTGTCGGACCGATTCCTTGAAATCCTACCATTTGTAGGTATTCACTTATACACGATTATAATCAATATCTTTAGAAATCATAATCAATATATAAAAACACATAAAATTATGCATCTACCCCTGTAATCAACGTATTTCTATACATGTATCAATATGAAACGAAATCGGGAAATTTTCCTATTTTTTTCTATTTTTCCAAAATTTGAATGATTTATTTGACCTATCAAATCAATTCAAAATTCAATAATTTTTCTATCAATAGATTTCTTATTTAATCTAGTATTTTCTTAATTTTTTCCGAAATTTTCTTTTTTCCTACTATTTTTCCTGACTTTTACAACATTTCTATCTACTTTCCCTATTTTCTGGAATTATTTTAAATTCCACTAACCAGAACATGCCACGTGTCACCATCAGAGTGCGTCCTACCTACCTCCAAACCTCCAGGGCCATGACATGCATTCCACTCTCCACATGCCACGTTGCCTGAGCCTCAAGCTTAGGTGATGCTTTGTCCGCCCATTGTGACACGTCGCCTACTTAGGTAGGCAACACATCACCTGTCCTGCCCCCAAACGACAGTTCTATAGCCGGCTGGAGCAGACGACCCATCGTTCGACTGGGTCATCTTCAACCTCCAGCCAGCTCTGTAGCTCACCCCCTACGAAAAACCCTAATTTTCTAGATACGTTCAATCACAATACCCTCAGCCAACCTTCAAGAAAACTATACCAACACCAAGACCACTCAAAAGTGAACTTAACCATTTAACTATTACATTAAATTGTGCCCAAAATCAATCTCACCAAGGAAATCTAAATCTGGTATTTTCCGGACAAAAGCTTACCTGAATCCGACGATGAGAGGTCAAATCTATAATAGACATTAAAGGCATAATATATGTTGTGGGGTTATTCAATTTATAGTCAATAAAATTTCAAAAGAAACTAATTCTTACTTTTATTGGTAAAATTGATGTCTCATTTTACTATGCATCAATTCAAATCGAAAGATATTGATGTTTAAGTATTAACCTTTTCTTTGACCAGAATATTTGATATTTTTGTTGATAACATAAAATTTGTGGGGGATTGTTGGAAAAATTACATGCCATATGATTATTTTCATTGTAACATTTTCTTTAAATCATATGTTATAATTTTATAGTTAATCTTGTACTTTATAAAATATATTCTTAATGACCATAATTCTTCATAATGGTCATAATTCTTACTAATGACTATAATTCTTCCTAATGGTTATCATTCCACTTAATATTCCTCTTAATTATTTATCTTTGTAACCATAAATGATTTCCCTATATAAAGCATATTTTGACATGCTATTAATAAAGGACTTACTTCTCTTGTTCTTCTCCTCATTTGTCTGTGTTACTCACTTGGTGGAAAGTCCTCTTTGGCTGTCTTATGACCCCCAATATAGTATATTTTCTTGGCCAACGTTAGCATGTACTTACTTGGCTAATGTGAGCATTCTGGACAATTGTAGTCTACTAAATTCCAAAACCTTTAGCCATAAGTGCATGTGTTTGAGGGTTGTTGTGCTAAGCTTGGGAAGCATTTGGTATAGTTGACTGCACCAAAGTTGAACTGAAATTCGCTTTCAAGGTAGTGATTGCTATCATATCACAACAAAAGTGTCACACCCCGAACTCTAAATTTTACGCATGACAACCTGCCGTAGGCCCACTATATACAGTGACAGGCTATTAAAAGTTCATCATTAAGAATCTATATATAGATTAATCCATGTATAATACAAGCAATACAGCAATTCAATTTATTCCCATAGACAGTGACTTGCAGGCTAGTACGGTCGGTATCTATCTCATTGCATTACTGTATCATGTGGAGAATCTCATGCGTGTTTTTTAAGCATCCGACCACCTAGGTGGCAAGAAGCCTTGTCACGTGCATGGTCATCGGTATCATTGCTAAACGACATATCATTCAATAAGCAATCCTACAAGAAAAGAACTCACAATAGTTTTCGATTAAAAGAACTCACATGACAGCGTGAATTATGTTTTATAATCCCAATGATAAATAGAATTAGAATACATCTTAAGAACCAAAGAACTATATGTCATGTTTTACATATAAATAAAAATGTATTATAAATATTTCAATATTTATATTTATTGATAAATAATTACGACTAAGCTTCATATTTTACACATTTTTTTTAAAATATTGTTATATTCATGTATATTACTTTAATATTCATTATATTATTATAAGTTTAATGCCAGGAATCTATTGGTTATTATGAATATTATTTCTAGTTAGTATTTGCTGTCACGCCCCTGGACTCTAAAATATGATATCCGTCCACTATATACACTCTCTAGTTACTCATACAATGAATCTACAAGGTTAGAATAAAATTTGGAAGAAGAAGGAAAGGACGATGTCGTCTGGGTTAACATTGTGAAATATCTATTACTACTTGGTTAACATTCCCCAAAATTTCTCCAAAATATCATGCATGTGGACTAGGGGAATATGTCATGTACACGATACAATCCTAACCTCGAATCACATAAATCCTCGATCGACTGTCAGCCCGGAGGGATGTCACGATATATCTATTACTACTTGGTTAACATTCCCTAAAATTTCTCCAAAATATCATGCATGTGGTGTGAGACCTCACCCTTCTGAGAGTAGCGTACGATAGAGTGCAGATTCGATTCGTAAATTTTTAGGTTGGGTGCCTCAGCCTTAGGAAGTCCTTAGCGTGTTTGAGTGTTTTAGGGTGTCTAGATGGGATCGAGAGTACGATAGAATGCGAGATTGAGGATTGAGTCAGTGGAATTTGACAGATTATGACCCGTTTTGAGTGACCATGAATTTTTGGGTCGATTACTATTCATCGATCCCAAATACTGTTCATCGAGCCCAAACACTATTCGTAAGCCCAATTGCTTAACCGAAATTCCAGACACCCGTATTGTCACATAAAATTTTATTCGGGTCATTTGGGATGATACGGGCTGTGAAATTAACATTTCTGTACTTGGTAGACCTTGGAATTTAGCCCAATTCAGTCTCAGCCCCAATCCATTGTGTCAGCCCATGTACTAACCCATTAGTTACACTTAAGTCTTGCCATTTGTGCATTAAACCCAGCCCATGTACTAGCTAACCCATTAGTTACACTTAAGTCTTGCCATTTGTGCATTAAACCTAGCAGACCATTCATTTCATCTGCCCTAAATGCCTTTCCCGTTTTTCTTTTCTCTTCACCATCCAAGAGTACCAACATTCACCTTCAACTCAGTTTTCCCTCAGAAATCATTAGGGGATCATACCCTAACACTCCCCTAGTGTTTTCCACACATTTCCACTGGTAGTTTGGTGGGTGGGGGTGATTTCTAAAGCTGTTTTCATTCTGGACGAAAATTGAGATTTTACTGGTAAGTGGTTTAATTCTTGTTTCCATGCTTCTAAGATAGTTCCTTTAGGTTGCTAGTAATGTTGCTGAGTTAATTTAGTGAGTGATTGTGGCTGGAAACACCCTGAAAGTTTTGTGTAATTCTCGGGTGAACAGTGTCAGAGGGTGGAATTTGAATGTTCTTGATGAATTAGGTGTATTGGTTACTTGAGATAAGTTCTGTATGTATGGAATGTGAGTTTAGGGATACAGGTTTTGTCATTAAGTGTTATTATGATGTGTGAATGCTTACTGGTCAGAGTTGTGATTAAGGGGGAATGGTTGTGAGTTTATGGAGTGGTATGAGTTTGAGCAGTGACATTAAATTGTTCAATTGCAGAGGAGTGTTGAGTGGTAATTGTGAGAGGGTCCTTTAGGTTTCAATTTCAGTTGTAGTTTCTGATCACTTGAACTCAGGGTAGCTTACGGTTCTCTGACTGCCTTATGTGTATAGGTGGTATTGCGGCAGCTGAGAAAGGCAAAGGTATCGCTGGTACGTCGTCAGCGCGACAAGAGGTGGGAGTTTAAGTTTCATCTGCATATGCGTACTGGTTTGTTTAATTAAAATTGGATTGCATGGTTTGATTTGAATAGAGGCATTGCTGGTACTCTGATAATTAATCATGTTAGACTCATATGAATGCTTGTCATACTTTGGAACGCATTAAATGTATGTTCAAAACTAGGCATGATGGTTGTGTGATGTGCATTGTGTTGCCTTGAGTGAATTGCTGCTTGTAACTGAGTGTGTGGCAACACAAGGGAGACTTGTTAAAAATGTGAGATTGGCCTAATGTGGAATTGTATAAATACATAGCATGCATTACAAGTTTTTCCTAAACAATGTGGTATAAGCATTTTCTTAGGAATTTACTGGAATTGACGAACTATGCTTGATCAAGCTAGGTAAGTATATGGGGATCCCAGCTGAGGGGACAGTTGCTTACCTTGGAGGGTTATGGAGGATATATCTGTATGAATGGTTACTCGAGTGCACTATAAACTATCAGTCCTCATGATGCTATATGCATACATCTACGAAACTGAGATGGAATCTGATAAATTGATTTCTCCATTCAGTTTCGGACAACCTTGATGGTAGGGGTTTTGAACTGCTAAATTAAAACCATCAATGGGCTTCCAGGTGATCCTTTAGCGGGGATTATTCGGGAGTGGTTTGTGTCCCCCTGGTAGATTTTGGGCATACTAGCCGTGTATCAGAAAGATGATTTTCTGCAATTGCATAATGTTTTGGTCATTGTGCATTGTGCATTGTGCATTGTGCATTGAGAATTTCGTTATGTGCATATATGAGCATGAGACTCAATTGTGTTACGTACTTGCTTACAAACTGATTTAGTAACTGCCTCTATTCCAACGTTTGTGCTTATGACGCGGTACTCCCACTGAGGTCCTTTGATCTCACCCCCCTTGCTTTATTTTCCTCAGGGCTAAATTGAGAGACTAGCAGTTCAGCTCCCAGGTTACGATTCCATTGTTGGTCGTGTAGGGCTGGACATTGTACTCCACACATTTTGGACACTCGGCATTATTTGTGTTGTAGGTATACATTTGACGTGTGCATATGTATGCTAAGCGTGCGAATCTGGAATTTAAATTTTATACTGCAAAGTTTGTATGACAGTGAAATATTATGTGAAATGTGTGACAGAATTATATTGTGGGTTGATATGTGTAAAAGACTTCCGCTGACGGTTAATAATTCCGTTGTTGATTTTGCCGAGTTTTTATTATAACGTGCCATGCTTCAATTTCAAAGAAAAGTTTCAAGAATGGAAAATGATTTTTACAGTAAGCCTTGTGTGGTTCCGATTGATCCACCCATTGGGTCGATCGGGGTTGCACGGCGGTGAGGTTCCCATTTACCGAGAACGGGTCTTCACAGGGTTGGTAGCGGAGCATGGTTGTTTCGTGTGTACAGAATGTGCAAACTGATTTTGAACTAGCATATTTTACAAACGCATCACACTCACATCACGTGCATTGTCCAGCATAGAGTGGGTCTAGTTGTTATTAGTGGTGTTGATTTTAGGCTTGTACTATGGTTGTGTGTTCAGTGTGATTTGATGGCACCTAAGAAGAAGGTTAGGAGACCAGCACGCCGAGTGCAAGCAGCAGATGTTGATGAGAGGTCCGATGCTAATGGACCAGCAGTTGGAGCGCATCAGACACAGACAGGACAGGCAGCACCTACAGCTCAGGATTCCGCCTTAGTACAGGTGTTGGCAGCACTACAAACGACGTTGGGTCAGATGCAGCAAACTATGCAAATGATGCAAACTGCAGCTGCACAGCCACAGGTACAGGTACCAGATCGGCCTGAAGTACAACAAGAAGCACAGGAAGTTCAGGGTGCTAGATTACCGATTCAGGTGTCAAAGTTGCTGAAAGAAGCCAGACATTTGGGTTGTGAAAGTTTTTATGGCTCCAGCGATGCAATGGTGGCCAGGAAGTGGAAAGATAAAATTGTGCTGACTGCCCAAGACCTGCGAGTATCTGATGAAGAGAGGACGATCTTGGCTACTCGGTTTGCTGGAACGAGATGCAGCCACCTGGTGGAGTACCATCAGGAATCGATATGGGGGACAGCCCACGTGGGGGGAATTCGAACATGAGTTTGATGAACGATTTTTCCCACCACATTTCCAGGATGATAAACGGTCTGAGTTCTATATGTTACGACAAGGGAACAAGACAGTGGCTGAATATGAAACGGAATTTCGGGCACTAACTCATTTTGTGCCGGAATTGGAACAAGATATGAGAATTTTGGCCAGTCGATTCGAGCAGGGTCTGAATCATAATATTCGGACTATCATGGGTCCAAACACAAGCACAGACTTCGAGAAGTTAGTGGTGGAAGCTGTTAAGTCTGAAACGATTGCTCGAGGACAGAATAATCAGTTTGGTAGACCGAGGGAATTTGTCCCTGGGAGGGATTCTGCAAGACATAGTGGGAGATTTGACAAGAGGCCTGTAAACAAGAGGTTTACTCCTTACTTTACTGCACCGACTCGATCACAGGGAACATCTTCCTTTGTGACTAAGGCACAACCAGCTCAGTCAGCATTAAGTTCCAGTAGACCACCATCGTATCCCAGGTGTCTGAATTGCAAAGAATTCCACCTCCCACCATGTCCACATCCTGCTCGCTGTTTCAATTGTAATCAGTTTGGGCATATGGCGAGAGAGTGTCCTAGAGGAGAGACACCGCGAACCATGACATATCAGCCAAGAACTCCAGTGATGCCAGTAGCACAAAGGTTTGGTGTGAGTCATATGGGCTCACAGGGATCTTCCAGACCACAGAGCAGACTACCAACAGGACGACCATCTGGTAGCGAGACCACGAGTCGGTCACAGTATCGACCACAGCAAAGGCCCCAGGCGCGTTTGTTTACTTTGGTAGATACGGAGGCAAGCGCCAACCCTGACGTTGTGACAGGTACACTTACTGTTTTTTCCATTCCTGCTAGAGTATTAATAGACCCTGGAGCGAATAGATCTTTTGTCAGTCCTAGAGTAATTAGGAGTGCAGATAGGAAGTTGTCACCCCTAGAACCACCCGTAGCGGTTTTGACTCCATTAGGTGAACAACTGGTTTGCAGCAACGTGTATCTGAATTGTATTTTAAAGATGGGTACTGCAGAGGTTGAAGTAGACTTGGTTCCATTGGATATCAGGGAATTAGACGTCATTTTGGGTATGGATTGTTTGGCCAAGTACAGAGCACGAGTGGATTGTTTCACAAAGAAAGTACAGTTCAGTTTACCTGATGGTACAAAATTCTTTTTTGTGGGCGATCGGAGAGTAGTTCCATCTTGTGTGATCTCATGGGTGAGTGCAGGACAGATGATCAACAAGGGTTGTGCAGCATTCTTGGCACATGTTCGTGATGTAACAGTCGAATTCCCAGAATTGAGTAGTGTGCCAGTAGTGGAAGACTATCCCGATGTATTTCCTGAAGAAGTAACAGGGTTACCACCGAAGAGGGAGATCGAGTTCGAGATTGAACTATTGCCGGGTACCTCTCCTATCTCCATTGCACCGTACCGGATGGCACCAGCAGAGTTAAAAGAATTAAAGACGCAGTTGGAAGATTTGGTGAACAGAGGGTTTATCAGACCCAGTGTCTCTCCGTGGGGTGCACCAGTACTATTCGTGAAGAAGAAAGATGGTACATTTCGCTTGTGCATCGACTATAGACAGCTAAATCGGGTCACAGTGAAGAATCGATATCCATTGCCGCGGATTGATGATTTGTTCGACCAGCTGCAAGGAGCATCAGTGTTTTCAAAGATCGATTTACGATCTGGTTACCATCAGCTGAGGGTTCGCGAAGCTGACGTTCCGAAGACAGCTTTTCGCTCACGCTACGGTCATTATGAATTTTTGGTGATGCCGTTTGGTGTGACCAACGCTCCAGCTATGTTCATGGACCTTATGAACAGAGTGTTCCAGGAGTACTTAGATCAATTTGTCATTGTGTTCATAGATGACATCCTGATTTATTCCAAGTCAGAAGAGGAGCATTTGTTGCATTTGAAAACTGTGTTAGATATACTTAGAACTCGGCAACTATATGCCAAATTTTCTAAGTGTGAATTCTGGTTGCGTGAAGTTAGATTTTTGGGTCATGTAGTGTCAGCCGATGGGATTCTAGTCGATCCCAAGAAGATAGAAGCAATTGTGTCTTGGGAACCCCCACAAAGTGTCACACAAATTCGCAGTTTCCTTGGATTGGCAGGCTATTACAGACGCTTTGTGGAGAATTTTTCTGTTTTGGCTGGACCATTGACACGTTTAACACGCAAAGGAGTTCCTTTCGAATGGACAGAGAAATGTGAACAAAGTTTCCAGGAACTGAAGTCCAGACTAGTATCCGCACCAATTCTCACTTTACCGACCAGCGGTAAGGGGTATGTGGTATATAGCGATGCATCAAGGATGGGATTGGGCTGTGTGTTGATGCAAGGAGGAAAAGTGGTGGCGTATGCATCGAGACAGTTGCGGCCGCACGAGACAAATTATCCTGACTCATGATCTGGAATTGGCAGCAGTGGTATTTGCGCTTAAAATCTGGCGACACTACTTGTACGGTGAGACGTGCAGAATGTTCACTGATCACAAAAGTCTCAAGTATCTGCTCACTCAAAAGGAGTTGAATTTGAGACAGCGTAGATGGCTTGAATTGATCAAAGATTATGACCTGGTAATCGACTATCATCCAGGCAAGGCGAATGTTGTAGCGGATGCATTGAGTAGGAAGACGGTAACGTCCTTAGCTTACATACGAGCAGAGTACATACCTATGTTGATGTGTTTGAGAGCATCCAGAGTTCGGCTTGACAGTGATGATTCAGGGGCTTTGGTTGCACAGCTTGTTGTCAAGCCTACTTTGCTTGACGAAATACGAACCAAGCAACTCGAAGATGCAGTATTGGTTCGAGTACGACAGCAGGTTGAGGGCGATGACGGTGGTACTAGTGTGGCCAGTGAATACCGTATACGAGAGAATGGCATTTTGACATTTCGTGGTCGAGTGTGTATTCCCCGTGATGAGAAGCTGCGACAGTTAATTTTGATGGAAGCACACAGTTCAACGTTTGCAATTCATCCAGGAAGCACCAAAATGTACAGAGACTTACGAGAGCAGTATTGGTGGTCAGGGATGAAGAGACACATTGCAGAGTTTGTGGCAAAGTGTCTAGTGTGTCAGCAAGTGAAGGCAGAACATCAGAGACCTGCAGGATTACTACAATCATTACCTATTCCGGAATGGAAATGGGAACATGTGACGATGGATTTTGTGACAGGTTTACCGAAGTCACAGCGAGGCCATGATGCAATATGGGTGATAGTGGACAGACTGACCAAGTCAGCACACTTCCTCCCCATTAAAGCGACTGATACACCAGAGAAATTGGCCATGAAATATCTTGACGAGATAGTGAAGCTACATGGAGTCCCGGTATCCATTGTGTCAGATAGAGATCCGCGTTTTACTTCCAGACTTTGGAAGCAATTTCATAATGCTTTGGATACAAAGTTGAACTTCAGCACAGCCTTTCATCCACAAACAGATGGACAATCGGAGAGAACGATACAGACCTTGGAGGACATGCTTCGGGCATGTGTGTTGGATAGACAGACGTCGTGGGAGCGATGCTTACCGTTAGCAGAGTTCGCTTACAACAACAGCTTTCAGGTTTCCATTGGCATGGCGCCATATGAAGCGTTGTATGGGAGACGATGCCGCACGCCGTTGTGCTGGGACGAAGTTGGTGAACGGAAGCTTGATAGTCCTGAACTGATCGATCAGGCAGTAGAACAATTGACATTGATTCGGCAAAGGCTGAAGACAGCTCAAGACAGACAAAAGAACTATGCTGATAATCGCAGACGGAACTTGGAGTTTGCTGTGGGGGACAAAGTATTTTTGAAGGTAGCACCATGGAAAGGCGTAATCAGATTTCGACAGCGAGGTAAACTAACACCTCGGTATATTGGCCCATACAGTATTACAGCCCGAGTTGGGCCGGTGGCCTACCGGTTGAATTTACCGTCAGAGTTGGAGAGAATTCACAATGTGTTCCATGTGTCGATGCTACGGAAGTATGTGCCAGATTCATCGCATGTGTTGGAGTCGCCGCCAATAGAGATCGCCAACAACTTGTCATATCAGACTCAACCGGTAGCGATAGTAGACAGAGCAGTGAAACAATTGCGAAGTCGTTCCGTGCCGATGGTTTCAGTCTTGTGGCGAAGTGACATGATGGAAGAACGGACTTGGGAACCAGAACAACTGATGAAAGAGCAGTATCCACAATTGTTCAACAATTCGGGTAAGTGAATTTCGAGGACGAAATTCTTATAAGGAGGGGAGGATGTGAGACCTCACCCTTCTGAGAGTAGCGTACGATAGAGTGCAGATTCGATTCGTAAATTTTTAGGTTGGGTGCCTCAGCCTTAGGAAGTCCTTAGCGTGTTTGAGTGTTTTAGGGTGTCTAGATGGGATCGAGAGTACGATAGAATGCGAGATTGAGGATTGAGTCAGTGGAATTTGACAGATTATGACCCGTTTTGAGTGACCATGAATTTTTGGGTCGATTACTATTCATCGATCCCAAATACTGTTCATCGAGCCCAAACACTATTCGTAAGCCCAATTGCTTAACCGAAATTCCAGACACCCGTATTGTCACACTAAAATTTTATTCGGGTCATTTGGGATGATACGGGCTGTGAAATTAACATTTCTGTACTTGGTAGACCTTGGGATTTAGCCCAATTCAGTCTCAGCCCCAATCCATTGTGTCAGCCCATGTACTAACCCATTAGTTACACTTAAGTCTTGCCATTTGTGCATTAAACCCAGCCCATGTACTAGCTAACCCATTAGTTACACTTAAGTCTTGCCATTTGTGCATTAAACCTAGCAGACCATTCATTTCATCTGCCCTAAATGCCTTTCCCGTTTTTCTTTTCTCTTCACCATCCAAGAGTACCAACATTCACCTTCAACTCAGTTTTCCCTCAGAAATCATTAGGGGATCATACCCTAACACTCCCCTAGTGTTTTCCACACATTTCCACTGGTAGTTTGGTGGGTGGGGGTGATTTCTAAAGCTGTTTTCATTCTGGACGAAAATTGAGATTTTACTGGTAAGTGGTTTAATTCTTGTTTCCATGCTTCTAAGATAGTTCCTTTAGGTTGCTAGTAATGTTGCTGAGTTAATTTAGTGAGTGATTGTGGCTGGAAACACCCTGAAAGTTTTGTGTAATTCTCGGGTGAACAGTGTCAGAGGGTGGAATTTGAATGTTCTTGATGAATTAGGTGTATTGGTTACTTGAGATAAGTTCTGTATGTATGGAATGTGAGTTGAGGGATACAGGTTTTGTCATTAAGTGTTATTATGATGTGTGAATGCTTACTGGTCAGAGTTGTGATTAAGGGGGAATGGTTGTGAGTTTATGGAGTGGTATGAGTTTGAGCAGTGACATTAAATTGTTCAATTGCAGAGGAGTGTTGAGTGGTAATTGTGAGAGGGTCCTTTAGGTTTCAATTTCAGTTGTAGTTTCTGATCACTTGAACTCAGGGTAGCTTACGGTTCTCTGACTGCCTTATGTGTATAGGTGGTATTGCGGCAGCTGAGAAAGGCAAAGGTATCGCTGGTACGTCGTCAGCGCGACAAGAGGTGGGAGTTTAAGTTTCATCTGCATATGCGTACTGGTTTGTTTAATTAAAATTGGATTGCATGGTTTGATTTGAATAGAGGCATTGCTGGTACTCTGATAATTAATCATGTTAGACTCATATGAATGCTTGTCATACTTTGGAACGCATTAAATGTATGTTCAAAACTAAGGCATGATGGTTGTGTGATGTGCATTGTGTTGCCTTGAGTGAATTGCTGCTTGTAACTGAGTGTGTGGCAACACAAGGGAGACTTGTTAAAAATGTGAGATTGGCCTAATGTGGAATTGTATAAATACATAGCATGCATTACAAGTTTTTCCTAAACAATGTGGTATAAGCATTTTCTTAGGAATTTACTGGAATTGACGAACTATGCTTGATCAAGCTAGGTAAGTATATGGGGATCCCAGCTGAGGGGACAGTTGCTTACCTTGGAGGGTTATGGAGGATATATCTGTATGAATGGTTACTCGAGTGCACTATAAACTATCAGTCCTCATGATGCTATATGCATACATCTACGAAACTGAGATGGAATCTGATAAATTGATTTCTCCATTCAGTTTCGGACAACCTTGATGGTAGGGGTTTTGAACTGCTAAATTAAAACCATCAATGGGCTTCCAGGTGATCCTTTAGCGGGGATTATTCGGGAGTGGTTTGTGTCCACCCTGGTAGATTTTGGGCATACTAGCCGTGTATCAGAAAGATGATTTTCTGCAATTGCATAATGTTTTGGTCATTGTGCATTGTGCATTGTGCATTGTGCATTGTGCATTGAGAATTTCGTTATGTGCATATATGAGCATGAGACTCAATTGTGTTACGTACTTGCTTACAAACTGATTTAGTAACTGCCTCTATTCCAACGTTTGTGCTTATGACGCGGTACTCCCACTGAGGTCCTTTGATCTCACCCCCCTTGCTTTATTTTCCTCAGGGCTAAATTGAGAGACTAGCAGTTCAGCTCCCAGGTTACGATTCCATTGTTGGTCGTGTAGGGCTGGACATTGTACTCCACACATTTTGGACACTCGGCATTATTTGTGTTGTAGGTATACATTTGACGTGTGCATATGTATGCTAAGCGTGCGAATCTGGAATTTAAATTTTATACTGCAAAGTTTGTATGACAGTGAAATATTATGTGAAATGTGTGACAGAATTATATTGTGGGTTGATATGTGTAAAAGACTTCCGCTGACGGTTAATAATTCCGTTGTTGATTTTGCCGAGTTTTTATTATAACGTGCCATGCTTCAATTTCAAAGAAAAGTTTCAAGAATGGAAAATGATTTTTACAGTAAGCCTTGTGTGGTTCCGATTGATCCACCCGTTGGGTCGATCGGGGTTGCACGGCGGTGAGGTTCCCATTTACCGAGAACGGGTCCTCACATGTGGACTAGGGGAATATGTCATGTACACGATACAATCCTAACCTCGAATCACATAAATCCTCGATCGACTGTCTGCCCGGAGGGATGCCACGATCACGTCAATTCATAGTCAATCCTGTTCGAATTCAAATCACAAGATTTGGGAAAAACACTTATAACATAACACATGCATACACACAAATAATACTAGGCACACAGGCATATGAATACATCAACTAGTCACACAATCAGCATGTATAAAGCATTCATTCACAACAAGACCATGATTGGGCTTGGCAATGCTAGGGTGTTAGGTGTAGCTCCACCTAAACGGTCCTCACTCCGCAGGATCCTGACTCATGTCCGTCGGCTTGCTCGTTAGTCCCTATCCCGCCTTATCGCTCCTTAATTGGTGTCTCCACGCCTCGCTACCAGACCTGAAGATATATCAAGGGTTACATAGGTCACCCTATACGACTTCATGCTTTGTATACTCATACCTGAATTCATTCAATGCATTATATGCGTTACATTATAAACACGCAACAAAGTCCAAATATACGATTCATTCCTTATACTTGACATGACATTTTATATTTACGTAATTCATATCACACATGCATTTAAAACACACAACTCGTCAAGCAACCAACCAATTCTCATGCTTCCTAATAGCATGCATATGCTTTCGATTTATCTACTTATTATCTTATTAAAATTCATGCAATAATTCATGCCAATATTCGAACTAAAAAAATTTCTATCCACTCACGGATTTTGAAGCCCACACATACATCGATGGCTTGTCGGACCGATTCCTTGAAATCCTACCATTTGTAGGTATTCACTTATACACGATTATAATCAATATCTTTAGAAATCATAATCAATATATAAAAACACATAAAATTATGCATCTACCCCTGTAATCAACGTATTTCTATACATGTATCAATATGAAACCAAATCGGGAAATTTTCCTATTTTTTTCTATTTTTCCAAAATTTGAATGATTTATTTGACCTATCAAATCAACTCAAAATTCAATAATTTTTCTATCAATAGATTTCTTATTTAATCTAGTATTTTCTTAATTTTTTCAGAAATTTTCTTTTTTCCTACTATTTTTCCTGACTTTTACAACATTTCTATCTACTTTCCCTATTTTCTGGAATTATTTTAAATTCCACTAACCAGAACATGCCACGTGTCACCATCAGAGAGCCTCCGGACCTACCTCCAAACCTCCAGGGCCATGACATGCATTCCACTCTCCACATGCCACGTTGCCTGAGCCTCAAGCTTAGGTGATGCTTTGTCCGCCCATTGTGACACGTCGCCTACTTAGGTAGGCAACACATCACCTGTCCTGCCCCCAAACGACAGTTCTATCGCCGGCTGGAGCAAACGACCCATCGTTCGACTGGGTCATCTTCAACCTCCAGCCAGCTCTGCAGCTCACCCCCTACGAAAAACCCTAATTTTCTAGATACCTTCAATCACAATACCCTCAGCCAACCTTCAAGAAAACTATACCAACACCAAGACCACTCAAAAGTGAACTTAACCATTTAACTATTACATTAAATTGTGCCCAAAATCAATCTCACCAAGGAAATCTAAATCTGGTATTTTCCGGACAAAAGCTTACCTGAATCTGACGATGAGAGGTCAAATCTATAATAGACATTAAAGGCATAATATATGTTGTGGGGTTATTCAATTTATAGTCAATAAAATTTCAAAAGAAACTAATTCTTACTTTTATTGGTAAAATTGATGTCTAATTTTACTATGCATCAATTCAAATCGAAAGATATTGATGTTTAAGTATTAACCTTTTCTTTGACCAGAATATTTGATATTTTTGTTGATAACATGAAATTTGTGGGGGATTGTTGGAAAAATTACATGCCATATGATTATTTATATTGTAACATTTTCTTTAAATCATATGTTATAATTTTATAGTTAATCTTGTACTTTATAAAATATATTCTTAATGACCATAATTCTTCATAATGGTCATAATTCTTACTAATGACTATAATTCTTCCTAATGGTTATCATTCCACTTAATATTCCTCTTAATTATTTATCTTTGTAACCATAAATGATTTCCCTATATAAAGCATATTTTGACATGCTATTAATAAAGGACTTACTTCTCTTGTTCTTCTCCTCATTTGTCTGTGTTACTCACTTGGTGGAAAGTCCTCTTTGGCTGTCTTATGACCCCCAATATAGTATATTTTCTTGGCCAACGTTAGCATGTACTTACTTGGCTAATGTGAGCATTCTGGACAATTGTAGTCTACTAAATTCCAAAACCTTTAGCCATAAGTGCATGTGTTTGAGGGTTGTTGTGCTAAGCTTGGGAAGCATTTGGTATAGTTGACTGCACCAAAGTTGAACTGAAATTCGCTTTCAAGGTAGTGATTGCTATCATATCACAACAAAAGTGTCACACCCCGAACTCTAAATTTTACGCATGACAACCTGCCGTAGGCCCACTATATATGCTACTGTTCACTGTAATGGACATACTAAGCCTACAAGGCTAAAATTTAATAATTGATAGCGGAAAGGAGTAATTAAAAAATCACAGTGATGTTTTAATGTACAATAGTGTTGTTCGGGTAGCACTTGCCTATCTTATTGATTTGTTACACCATTTACATTTTAGACACAACATGCATCTTCTTCCAAGCCAAACATGCAAACCTTATGCACATGCAGACATTATACAAAACTCAAATAAGAACAAGCACTACTCACACACATTGTTATCATTTGATATTACATACTACTAACCGTAATACCAGATGAGATTTGAACTGTCAAACAAGCCGTCTACGAGATCTTGCTGACCAGATCTAAAGATCTAGCAAGAAAACTTACCAGATGAGTGGTCAGATATTCATTGCATAAACAAGGTAGGCTAGCATATAAATAAATTAAAAAATTAAGCAAAAATTTAATCAAATAAGATCACCAGCATTTTCAAAGAAACACAAGCACACAATAAACCAATTTATGACGACCTTTCTTAAGCGTTCACACATGACATAACTTGGGCTGGCATAAACTCATAGTTTTTTTGGGCCCTGGACAATACTAGGATCTGTCAGTGGTAGTCCTAACCGTTTTTATTAAATCTTTCATTTTTTGAATCGACACAAATAAATTATAGAAATTTTATCTAAGGCCCATTCCACTGACAATGTCGGATCGTTAGGTGATGGTAGCTCCACCTAATTGATACCCATAACCTTCAAGGAAAGGTTAATTAATGCGCATTCATTAAAAATTAAACCCCGTCCAATCTTATTTCTTGAAAAATAGATCTGGCCTCCTCACGCCTCGCTACCAAACCTGGATAGCTCTTGAGGGCGGTATAGGTTATCCTATACCAACACATGTTGCGTGCATACTGTTACTTGAAGACACACGACACGATATGACAAACGAATACCATAGTAACACAATTATACACAACCAGGTTATGAGTTTAACAATCCTAAAAATTCAAATTACGTATGTATGTTTATACGATTCGAATCATTATAAAGTCTAAAAATTTAATTTAAGAAAAATATAAAATTTATTATGCATGCCCACACAACACCAACCACTCATAGCTTTATGGAATTTCTTCCTCAAGATCAGATTCCGGAGGAGTCTGAATTTTTCGATATACTTCCACACTTGTTAAACAAAGGTCCACCTTAAAATTATTCACATGCCATGTCATAATCCTTTATTTACTCTTTTCCAAGTTATAGCAATAATTTTATACATTAAACATTGATCAAGCAAAATTTCTGACCACCCTTCTTATTATTTTTTTTCTATTTTTCTACCAACTTCCACAATTTAGTTGACTTATAAAGCAACATCAGATTTAATCAAACTTAATACCATTGGATTCTTCTGAATTTCTAGTATTTTCCCTAATTTTCCTTTATTTATTTATTTTTTCCTTAATTTTTCCGGCTTTTCTACTAATTTCTTTTCAATTTTTGTTAATTTCCTTTGAACCTACATGTGGCAGGACAGACACACACCAGTACATACCCGAGCCTCTAGGATGCTGACACATGGCTTGCCTAAAACCTGTCACGACTCGTCCGAACCTATCTTCCCCTGGTTTGAACGATGTGTCTTCTATGTATCTACTATACTACAAGTTGTTCAATTCTTACTTGCGTTACATGTCATTCATTTGGAACGTTAACTATATGTCGTTCATTTGGAACCATAACTAGATGTTGCTCAGTTTCATCACTAAATGGTCTGTCATTCACAAAACTAAGTTACATGTCACACACTAGATGCTTGGGTGGGCTGTCGTTTAGGATTTCTTCGGACGACTTGTCGTCCGAAGTCATCCCTAACCTCAGCTGTCGAGGGTTTTTCTGCAAACCCTAGCTGGAAAATTTCCTTCTTCGTACCTGCGGATTATGCATCCAATCCAAGTTTCAAACATATTATAACAAAGTCCTAGCCTATTTATCATATTTTTTAGCTGATTACAAGTTACGAAATCGGGTTCAAAAGTCCTAGTTTTCGAGTAAGAAACTTACCTAGATCTCATTAGAATTCACTCGTTTTCTCTCTTAAATCGCTCGCAACTCACTCTCCCTCATCCTCTGTAAGTTTTCCACACACGAAATGGGAGGTTTGAGGGCGAATCGGGGTATACCCACACATAGCCCTCTTCGCCTGATTTCTTCTGGTTACGTGTGGGGAGGAGAGGGGGACAGGTGTGGAGCCATACACATGTAGGGTGGGGGGCTGCCTTTGATGCTGAGTAATCTCGAAGGAAATACAACATCGTTTCAGACTAAGTGAAACGACGTTGTATAAGGTGGGGAAACTAAGGCTTTTAACCCTAGTTCCGGGTTGGTTCAAAATTTACGGAGGTGTCCGTCGTTTTGACCAAGCTTGGTCAAAACGATGGACCCTTCCACGTTTTGACCCTCTGATTTTTTTTATAATTATAATATTATTATATTCCTAAATTTACGGTAATATCTTTAAAATTCCTAATAAATAGCATATTAGCTCGAAAAATTCCCAAAAAAATCTTCTAAATTTTTAAAAATTATTTTAGCATTCCTATACATTAAAATTATTTTTCCAAAAATTATAAAATTTATAATAAATATAATACACCAAAATTAGAAGAAAATCCTTAAATATAATTACTTGTCTTTGAAAAATTCTGGAAAAATTTCTCTGTTCTCGTATACCTTCCTTCATCATAACTATATCCTTAATAAACCAAATCTTGCTTAAAATCTTCACAAGAAAGTATATTTCATAATTTCGTACTTAATACCTAAATTATCACCTGTATATAAATTCAAACATAAAAAAAGCTCGAATCCTACTTTAGATTTCAAATTTCCTAGTGAATTCACAAATACTACAAATAGTTTGTAACCAAGAGAAATAAAATTAAAATTTTCATAGGATTAAGGGTGAAATTACAAAAATGCCCTCAATCCGGGTTTCTAAAAAACGAATGACAAATTCGTTCCCGTAATCCCAAATAGCTAGACGGGAGGGTTCTTATCCCTTTTTGATACTTCCTTTTCCTGACTATGGGTCATTCCTCAAATTCGAGCCCAACTACTCTAATACAATTTACCGGTTCAAAATATTCGATTATCACAAAAAGATCTAATGGTTGTTTCTATTTTTTTTTTTTAAATTTATTTGTTTTATAGGTTCCAATAGTATTATTCGAAATTTGGAAGGAGAATGGGGAGGTGGTTTTGCAGCAAGGTTCCCCTTTGCCATTTCTACGTTACATGCAGAGTTATTGAACATTCTACATTCTAGATGGCCTTTCCCTAAGTTGGGATAAAGGTTTCTCACCTTGTTCTTGAGGTGGATAGTTTGATTGTCCTTAACATGATTCTCTCTTGGAGATACCCAGATGAATGCGTACTCCAGAATAGTTAGATCTATCTAGGATTTGCTGCGACGGGAGTGGAGAGTACGATGTTTTCATGTCCTCGGAGAAGCAAATTCCTGTGTAGATTAGGTTGCAAGTTATGGCAATACCCTTTCATCCGGACCACTATCTAGTCTTATCTTGATTGACAATATTAGAGTATCCTTTCCGAGGTATTGTAATCAAAATAGGATATCAAATAAAAATTCCAAAAAAGTATGATTGTTTTTAGAGCAATCATACAAACCAAACTAACATCATATTCCGTAGCAGACAATTTATGCACTGGCTCTTCTATTATTGTAATGCTAATAAAATCACATGGCATGTGATATTGTTTTTCGCATATATTTATGAGGGGGCGGCTAAAGTAAGAATAACAACTAAGACTTCTCTTTGTGCGCTTTGTTGGTTATCTCCTATGAAAAGTTGTCAAGTCATTATATGTAATACAAGTTAGGTAGAGTCTCTTCTGTTAGGTCCACTCTTTGAGCGTGAAGGTTGCCAACTCGCCCAGTTATTTTTCTTTAAACTTTGGTACCCTCCTATCATCTGAACTCAAATTTAAGTAAAAAAATTAAGGATTGGATCTTGATTTTAGATATAAAATATTTTAAGAACTTTGGACTAACTAAAATTATCCCCATTAATCATTATTATGTTATTGACTATGGCTATATTATAATTTTCAAAAAAAAAAACTAATTAAAAAAGTTTGCATGAGTCTGTAAGAAATCACTCCACTTTAGCTCCAATAATTGACATCCCATCACAATCAAGCTGCCATTATATTTGAACAAAGAAGACGTGTATGATAGTTAAGTTTCGAAAGGAACCTTAGTACTAGTAAGAGAGAAAGGACATCAATAAAGATCCTCATCCCCACAAAAATTAGAATATGGATTTTCACATTGATTTCTAATCACAAAACTACACCAATGCCACACTAGTAAATCCCTCTACTTTTTCTATATAAACCATATCCCATAATATCGACTCCTCACTCACAACCTACACTACAAACACAACCAACATAAAAAGAAAAATGAAGTTTCCTTCGACGTTCATTGCACTTTTCTTTCTCCAAGCCTTTTTTACAAACCACATACCAAACCAAGCTGCTGCTAAAAACTCGAATATTTTTAGAGAATACATAGGCTCTGAATTCAACAATGTCAAATTCACAGATGTTCCTATTAACCCCAATGTTCAGTTCCATTTTATTCTCTCATTTGCCATAGACTATGACACTTCAAAGTCGCCTTCTCCCACCAATGGGAAGTTCAACATCTTTTGGGACTCTGACAATCTCAGCCCCTCCCATGTTTCTTCCTTTAAAAAATCCCATTCAAATGTCAAAGTGGCCGTAAGCCTTGGTGGGGATAGTGTGCAAAGCGGCTTTGCTTATTTCAAGCCTTCCTCGGTAGGTTCCTGGGTTGGTAATGCTGTTTCTTCTCTAACACGGATCATCAAACAATACCATCTTGACGGAATCGATATCGACTACGAGCACTTCCAAGCCAACCCTGAAATTTTTGCAGAGTGCATAGGAAAACTCATCTCAACACTTAAGAAGAAGAGAGTAATCTCATTTGCCTCTATAGCTCCTTTTGAAGATGAGAAGGTTCAAAGACATTACAAGGCTTTGTGGAGGAGCTATGGGCACCTCATAGATTATGTCAACTTCCAATTCTACGCATATGACAAGGGAACTACCGTATCACAGTTTATAAATCATTTTACGACTCAGACCTCCAATTATCAAGGCGGTAAAGTCCTGGCTAGCTTTTTGAGCCATGGAAGTGGAGGGTTATCTCCTGCAGATGGCTTCTTTACCGCCTGTAGTAAGCTTAGGAGTCAGCAGCAGCTTCACGGAATCTTCGTTTGGTGTGCAGATGACTCCAAGAAAAATGGGTTTCGCTATGAAAAGCATTCGCAAAACCTTTTGCAAGCAATCACACTCACTATTATCAATTCCACCGCTGTGGAAATGTTCTAAGAAAATCATACGAAACAGATTCTATATTTCCTCCAAGACTCGTTGTGTCCCATGGTTTTCATTAGTTAGCTGATTGGTTGTTTGTTTTTCGTGCATGGAATAAGGGGTAAGGAACTTGGAATCAATCAAAAATTTGAACGGGTTATTGTAATTGTGTTATGTGTCATCCTTTATGTTATTGACAAAAGGCTGTTATGATTTTATATTAATATTTATATGTGAATTATAAACTCGATTCGATTTTGTTTCTACTATTCTTATTGAATTCAGAATAATAATAATTCACTAGGTGTTTCTTACTTAGCGTTATTATTAAACTGGGAGCAATTGTACCATATAGAAGATAGTAAATGGTTAGATGATAATAATATTCCACAAATTAATCATATCTCCTTGATTACAGGATACATTCATGGAGTTTCGATCAACACCCTATAAATATGAGACATAAAGCAGAACATAGATATATGTTAAGGAATCATGATTGGTCCGTAGTGAGAATATTGCATTACTGTCATAAGTAAAATAATAATATAGTTCAAGTGACCATTTGATATAAAATCAATATACTTTCATATATTTGTAGTCGTAAAGCAATAACTCACGTTAAAGAATTGAGTTGACAAAATTGGATTTAATAATGTCACCTTTACTCCAATGTGAATGAGAGGCTGAACTGTGAGACCCACCTAGATCAAATGTATCAAATGTATCAAATGTATCAAATGTATCAAATGTATCAAATGTATCAAATGTGTGTGAGATTCCAATCCCACGTCAAACATTGGACATAACTATAACTTTGGAGATGTGTTACAAACGTGCGCTGCGAATGATTATATGCATGAAGAGGTCAATAAATAACATTATTTTGAGATCATACACATCCTACTTCTTGGGTCTTCAAATTGAAATTAGCAAATTGATTATAGAAATACATGATTTTTAAAAAAATTTTAAAAATAAGATTTTTATTATAAATGAAACCAAAATTAATTATTAGAAAATTAATTTAAGTTTAATTAAGGAATTATTTTTAGAACCAACTCATAATCCTGTTGTACCTCACCGAGTGTATCAGACCAACTAGAGTCCATACAGTGCTCAATCGCAGACAATCTCTCCTATAAATTCTCTTTTCTTCTCAAAATATCATCAAGTACCTTCTTATTTCAACCCTTCACTTCCAAAATAAAAGACTCACAAGCAACCTCTCATGAAGTTCCATCTCGCCAAACACTCTTGCACCCAAGGAACAAAGTCTAGATGTGTCAAATAGGTCACCTGGAAGCAAAATGGACGTGATCACTGAGCAGTAAGAGCAAATAACTATAATAATATTGACCTATCATCCGGTTTAAATCTTAAAAGATGATGCACCCCTGAAGTAGAGAATAACTATAACCATTACATCATTCACCTAATGTGAGTCTCTGGAAAATTTCTAGGTGTTTGGATCCGAAAGCTCGGTTGAGAATCGATGAGATTAGTAGGCTTTAGCCCATATTTATGAATAGATGATGAATTTGTAAGTTGGTGTTGATAATTTAGAAGATAAATTTTATTTTTCAAGAATTTATGAAATTATCGAGAATTTAGGTTATTTAAAATAATTGATTATCAAAATATAAAATGATGATTGTATTGATGGGTCGTCTGCTCTAGCCGAGAGGTAACCTACTGTTGGACAGGTTCCTAAATGACAAGTAGTACAAGAATGAGTGACCAGTCGTTCGCAGGTTGGGGTACCTAGGCTCAGATGAGGCATGGCACGTCCTGATTGGAATACGTGTCTGCCTCGGGCAGGTTTGGAGTCAGGCGTGGCATTGCTTGGTGGTGCCACACGGAGATTTTCCATTGGTCAGATTTAATAAAATTATAAAAAATAAAAAAATATTAAAAAAAGTAGAAAAATTGGAAAAAAATTATGGAAAATACTAGATTAAATTTGGAGTCGAATGGTATGAAATTTATAGAATTTGGAGTAAATTTTTCTGGTGAAAAAAATACTGAAAGTTTATGATTAATTAGGAAAAATAGGAAAACTTTTCGGTCTGATCTCGGGTTTGACCTCGGGTCGTATATTGTCAGGTAGAGAGTTCGGATACTTACGAATGCAGGATCTCGAGGAATCAATCTAGAAATCAAGTGAGGGCACTTCGAACGTCAGAAAACTCCTAAGTGGATGGATTCTTTTAATTAATTGCTTGAGTCACTAGCATGGTCGTATTATTTTGCTAGGATTGTTATGCTTGATATAAAATACATTATTGCAGTGTGAGTGAAGCACAGACTCGCATCCAAAGTTGTGAGATTAATCACGCATTGCACCAGCATGAGGTGACCTGTGCAACTCTTGAGAGCTCTCTGAGTATGGTAGTGAGGCTTGAACTTGTCGAGGGAGTCATAAGGAGGACAGAGATTTATATAATTGCGGTAGCTAAATATATGACAGGAATTCCTAATGTGGGGATTGTATAAATGGAGCTACCATCACCTATTTTCCCCGACATCGTCAGTGGTCTGGGCCAAGTGTTATGCACATCCCATCGGGACATACCAAATTATCATATTAGATAACAAGAGAAAAGAGGTGAGGGGTCGCATGAAGTTCCACTGATGAATCTCAGTCCATTCCCGGGATCTATACGGGTTGAGAGTTATTGCTAGCCCAGTCATGGTCATGAATGTCTGTAGTGTTTCAAGATTGGTGTATATATTGATTGTGTTTATTTGACTCATCAACGCTTTGAATGTGTGCTAGCAAGTCACTATGCTAGTGTGTGATTGCATGCGAATTATTATGCTTGTTTCCCATTGGCTCACTAGGTAGGCTTCTGCCAGATCTTATGTTTGACCAGGAGTAGAAAGGTAGATACGACCGCAGTCTTCGTCTTAGTCAGACAGCCAACTCATCGAGGATAGCATATTGTCAGCTTAATTTCTTTAATGGACTTTGGTATTATATGTACATGGTATTGTATTCCCATAGGCTACATTGTTATGTCATAAACAACTTATGTAAATTGGGAACCAATGGTTTACTGTATTACCCTGAGCATATAGGAATTAAATTATAATCCGGTATTTTATCAGACCACACCGTTGTCGATAATAAATCCGTTCACATTTTTAATTGCTCATATTATTACTACTCTCATATTTATTATTTCTTTATAGCCTTGTAGGCTTACTGTGTACATTGCTGGATGTGATAGTACTGTATATAGTTGGCCTAGGGCGGTTGTCGCGCTGAAGTTTTGTGGTCCGGGGCATGACACCTAAACCAAGTAAATTTAGGCACAACAGAGCCAAAATCATTCAGCTCAAAATCGTGAACAAAGCTGGAAAAATCATCACTTCTTTGCTCTTGCTGTCTAAAACATCCACAAGTTTGTTAGTAGATAAAAAATAATTAAAATCACCAATAAAAAACTAAAGTCCCATAAACTGTTGTTGAAGTAGATAAAAATCTTGCCATAGAGAGACATGGTTTATTCGGGTAGGCTTGACATTCATTACTGTGAACATCACAACAAAACCATCCTATTCCACAAAATATGCACATTCTGACAAGAATCTTTCAGAACTATAATCTTGACATCTCGATTCTAGAAAATCCATATGCCACTTAAGAATCCTTGAGTCTCTTCCAAAAAAGAAGACTACCAACCAAGCTTATAAATAACTTTCATTGCACAATCCCCACTAATGCAAGGCTCCCCAACAACGAATACATCAAGCTTATGTATCCTCGATAATTCTTTAATCGCAGTCTGAAATCTAGAGTGTGGAATCCCATCCTTTAGTGTGTTGGCCAATATGTGTAGTTTAACCCTTGACTGAGTCAGTTTAACTTTAGGGTGTGTCCAGTCATAGGTGTTTATGAGTCAGAGATCAAGTCAGTAGAAATCTCTTTTTTTTCCCTTAACTAAAATTCATGTCAGGCCTTGGGCTTATTTTGAGTAACCATAGTCCATTAATGTGAGGCCCATAGTCTGTGTAGGGGGTCAGTGTTATCCAAATCCATATTGAAAACGAGTGTGGGAGGTTTTGGGCTTATATTTGTTGTGTGAATGGATCATTTGTAACAAGTTGAATGTTTTGGGCCATGTGGTTAGAAGCCGAACTCAGCATTGAAGTTGTGATCCATCATGCTCGCATACACGTCCGAGCCCACTAGGCTGAGGGTCCAGGGGCCGGGTCGTGACAAAAGGTAGTACAACCGATCACGCTCCCTCTTTCGAGTGGGCTTGGTCCGTGTTATGTGTTCACGTTTGGGCTCAAGTCAGTTACGTTTGGGCTCTCCTCGTGAGAAAACGGGATCTATAAGGCGGGGAGATTGTGAGACCCATAGCCTGTGTAGGGAGTCAGTGTTATCCAATTCCACATCGGAAACGAGTGAAGAAGGTCTTGGGCTTATATGTGTTGTGTGAATGGATCATTTGTAACAAGATGCATCTTTTGGGCCATGTGGTTAGAAGCCTAAGTCAGCATTGCAATTGTGATCCATCACGTGAACATACACATCCGAGCCCACTGGGCCGAGGGTCCAGAGGCCGGGTCATGACAATTTAACTGAGTTGACAGCCTTTGAGCTAGTTCATTCTGTAACCAGGCCAATTCAATTCTTTTAATTGGGCTACTTATGTTTTGGGCATGGGGTATAAATACCCTACTTAATCCCCTAGAAACCCTACCAAATCATTATATTTTTGTTAGCTGCCTTTTCGTTAAGCCTCGAATCTGAAAATTTCGTACGACAACCGCTATAGGCCCACTATATACATCACTTAATATTAAGTAATGCATATAATGAGTCTACAAGTCTAAAATCAATAGTAGATAGCGGAAAGGAGAACAAATAGAAAGTACATCAGAAACATAATGTACAATAGTGCCGTTCTGGTGGCACTTGCCCTAAGATTACACAACATTTATATTTTACATTGTTTTTACATTATAGTAATCTCTACCTATGCCCACATTCACGATATGTATGATAGAAGAAATTACAAGAAACCAAATAAACATGTGCACAACACACTAATATATATATATATATATAGATATATGTATAACTGACCAGAAGATGGAGTCGGGACAATCTGCTGACCAAAGCCTTCTTAACTCATCCCTGTGTGACCAGATCTACGATCTGTTAGAAATCTACCAGGTGAGTGGTCGGGGAAAAATATGAGCATAATATGACAAATACAAACACACCATTTCCATAGGATCTTGCAATTTACAAGGCACAACAAAATGAATAAGCAATATCAAACACATGCACAAACTATTATCTCATTATGAAATTTCAATTTAGTTGAGCACTCAAAACATAACTGGGATGGCATTGGTTTGTAGTCTTTTCGGGCCCTGGATAAGAGTAGGATTTGTCAGTGATAACCTAAGTAAATTCTTTTTATATTTAAATAATTTATATAATTTGTCAAACACACTTCTACAGCCCAATTCCACTAACAATGTCAGTATGTTAGGTGATGGTAGCTCCACCTAAACAATTCTCCAAACCTGCAGGAATAGTTATTAAGTGCACATTAACATAATAAACCATCCAACCTTATTCCTTGTGGTATTGTGTCTCCATGCCATGGTACCAGATATAAAGAGCTCTCAAGCATTGCAGACACATGCTGCGATCACATTTTTTACTCGATAAACTCATTATACAAGGCAACAATTATACACTTTCAATATCACTTCAAATAACTCAAGCAATTAAGGTAGTCAACAACAACTCATCACTTGCCTAGATATGCATGTTCACGCCATCTCGTTTATTCAATTATCTTACTTAATTTAGTTATGAATGTATGAATGTCATGCACACACAACCAACCACTCACAGTTTATGGATCTAGTTCTTCCTTGAGGTCTAAATCTAGAGAAGATCCTCTTTCTCGATTTGGTTCTGCACCTATAATTTAGAAGAAGCATCTTCTATTAATCTTGAGTCAAGCTATAATACTTACATATATTTATGTTCCTTTAATCATATTGACATCATCTAAACATCGACTCGGAACAATTTCTGATCTATTTTTATTTTTTTCGTATTTTTCATCAACTTCTTGGATTTATTTGACCTAACATATATACTCAGATTCTTACAATCTTGATACTATTGAAATCCTCACAACTTCTATTATTTTTCCTAATTTTCCCTCCATTTATTTCTATTTTTCTTGTAGGTTTTGGCTTTTCTATCTATTTTCTGTAATTTCTTTCAATTTTCCCATTGTCCGACATGTGGAAGCACGAATGCACACCAACATTGTGAGACCCCGAATTTTGAGTACTAGAAGTTCAGAAGCCAGTGCAAGTAAAAAAAAAATTTTTCTCCTAAAGAAAAGGACGTGTGATGGCCAAAATTGGTAAGGAATGTCTAGTGATTGTTTCTGGTTTTAATTCCATTTGATTTGGTTCTTTATTGGTTGATAATTACCTTAGAAAATAAAATTCCTAAAATTAAGGGAGGATAATTACAGAATTTAATTTTGATAATTATCTTACTTTAATCTAACCCTTAAAGTAGGAAAATTAATCCTATAACCACCTTATATAAAGAGGAAGCCAGCCACACTTAAACCTTAAACATAAAATATACAAAATTCATCCAACCAAAAACCCTAAACTTCCCTATTACTGCCAAAATCTGCTTGAAATTCAAAATAGCATAACTCTATCATCGTTTGTCGGATTCTTGAAAATAATAGCTTGTTGGAAAGCTCTTTTTGTCCTGTATCCAACCATCTTGAGTTTTGTGTATAGAGGTTAGCTTTTATCTGTCCTAATATAGGTCATAATTCGACGGAATTAGGTTTCAAAATTTTGTGATTCTACCTTTAATTGATTTTTGTTGTTATTTCTCTTGTTCGTATGATTGTTTAGCATCCTTTCATGATGTAAAATCATGAATTCATCCTTTAAATCTTCCCTATACATAAAATCGGCATGACCTACCTTTGCCCTATTTGTTGCCTATCTTCATCAATTGATTAACCTATTGGATTATGATCTTGTTTCTTTTGGTTATACATGTTACAAACACCTAATCCTTACTTGTTAACGTAAACTCACAATCATATTACCTTGTATGCATGAAATCAAAATTTTTCTTGTGCCCTATTCTTAGTACCAAAATTTTCATAGTTAATTGGAATGGTAATTCATGTTGAATCTTGTTAAATTCTTGGCTATCACATCACATATCCAAAGGAGAGGTACCTACGGCATCTGATCACTGGTTTCTGATAGGTTTGGTGAGTGGAATTGGTAAGGAAATAGAGTATTCAATTGGTTATTGAGTATGCATGCTTAGTTTGGTTTTGTCTTTGCCTTGTGATGTTATAGGTGGTTCGGATCCTTTGAATAAAGGAAAAGGAATAGCATCTTGTTCAGAGACAAGAAAGGTAGGATCTATGCCTCATCGGTTTCTTCAGAAATCCTTGTTATTTGCTTGTTAATTTCGGTACCTACATATGTGATAAGTGTATACGCATTATGTTGTAGTGAGTATGCTTGAAATACGGATCAAGATGTGATCCTCTAGGCTATAGCAAAACTTTGAGTTAGATTATGAGTGCCTAATTTGCATGTGTTGTGTGCATTGAACATGTTGATTGTACTCTAACTTGATTGAGAATACCAAGTTGTGGTATTGTACTATGTGCTTGCCTGTGTGTGCTTGTACGTGTTTGTGTGTCAGGATCTTTTTCCGGTGGCCATTCGGGGTAAGCGCTGATACTCCTGGGCAGAGGAGAGGTTCTTACTTGTATAGGAGTCGTATGGGTGGCAAGCCCTACCATGTGCACGCTGGATGCCTGGTCCTTGTGTGGCTAGACACCTTGTCCTTGAGTGGCAGGATGCCTTTATCCTTGTGTGGTTTGGATGATCTTATCCTTGTGTGGTTTAGATTCCCTTTTCTTTGTGTGGCTTGGATGCCATGTCCTTGTGTGACAGGATGAATATGCTTGTTGATTAGCTTGTGTGCTAACCCTTTTACCTTTTGTGCAGCGAAGGCTTAGACAACACAGGTGGAAGGGGATGACCTTTTCTGTTGATGAGCTTGATTGATGATTTACCTGCCTGTGTACTTCTGATTTTCGGAAGTGTTTGCAGTCCACCCTCAGTCTTAGTTTTAGCCTTAACCTTGGATTGATTCTTGAATTACGTGATACCTTTAGATGTGCAGGGATGATCTGATATTGTTTGGGAGATGTTTAAGATTTCTGTAGATCTAATGATGCTGTGACCCTACTGAGATTCTTGTAATCTCATATTGTTGTTTTCACCAATTTTTCAGGCTTAGGTACATTTGCTGTTCGTGGTACCAGTGTGTGAGAATCAAGGCTGCATGGCGGGGTGATACCGCATCACATTTACATATTTTGTCTCATTGGTTGCTTGCGCATACAATATGATCATTGATTGAACTATTTTTCTGGTTTCTCAAGCTTCCTCATTTGCTTGTTGTTTCCTAACTATGTTGGGGGTTATTTGTTGGATATTTGGATCCCTATGGGACTTGTATGTTATGGATTCATTAATTAAATTTAATGACTTCTGTTGATGTTTTAATCACTCCATATGATACTAGAATATTTTTCCAATATCATTCTCCAAACTTTAAAATCATAAAGGAATTAACATGCTAAAATCAAAACTAGATGGATAAACCTTGTGGGATTCAGATAGATCCTGGTTTGGGCTTGTTTGGGTTTCAGGGTGGTAAGGGTCCCACTAGGAGCAAAATTTTTGAATATGGGATTTGGGTCCTTACAAGCATTACACCCGAACCTCTGGGATGCAGACACATGGCTCGCTCTGATCTTGTCACGATTCGTCCGATCATACTTACCCATCCTTTGAATGACCTGCTATTGTTTGTCCATTGAACTACATGTCATTCATTTCATACTTAAACTACCTATCTTTTAGTTCCATTTTAGACGACCTGTCATTCATAATTAGTCTTAGACGACCTGTCATTGAATCATGCATTAAACTACAAGTCATTCAATATCCATCCTTACATGACTTGTCTTTCATAGTTGGCATAAATGACCCATAGCCTAAGTTCCTCCTAGATGACTTGTCGTCGGGGTACCCTCAGGCGACCTGTCATCTGAGGTTGTCCCTAACCTCCACCTTGACATGATCCTTTGTAAACGTTACTAAAAAATTTGTCTCTCTTCATCCTGATTTCACTTCAAATACACTAAATAAACTCATTAATAGCAAGCCATTATCAATTTGAATCAAACCTAGCATTTAAACATATGTTTTTCACAATTTAAACTGTAAATCTATAAATCTTGGAACTTGATTTTTTTTCCTGGTAAGAACTTACCAAAATTGCTGGTAAACTCTCTCTTTTCTCCCTCACGCACACTCACTGCTCTCCCTCTCCATTTCTCTTGCAATTTTGCACACAAAATTAGGGGTTTCCAAGCCAATTCAGGTTATACCCACATGTGGCTTCTCTCACTAGATTTATTTCGGCCTTGTGTGGGAAAGGTCGGAGCACAGGTGTGGCTTGGGACACATGTAGGGTGATGAAGCTTCTCGGGTATGGCTAATCTCGAAGGCAATACAACACCGTTTGGAATTGAAGAAAAATGATGTCGTTTCAAGGTGGAGAATTAGGGTTTCCACTCATAGTTTGCAGCCGAATCAAAACGACGGAGTCTTCCATGTTTTGACTTTCTTTTTTTTAATAATAGTAATATAATATATAATATATATCTAAAATTCCAGAATTTGAATAAAATTATTGATAATTAGTATACTATCTCGAAAAATATCCAGAAAATTATAATAAATTCCTCAAAAATAGTAGAACACTCCGAAATGATTAAATTATTTTCTCATAATTGTGAGACCCCGAATTTTGAATCCTAGAAGTCCAGAAGCTAGTGTAGGTAAAAAAACCGTTTTGACCCTAAAGAAAAGAATGTGTAATGACCGAAATCAGTAAGGAATGCCTAGTGATTGTTTTTGGTTCTAATTCCCTTTGATTTGGTTCTTTATTAATTGATAATTATCTTAGAAAATAAAATCTCTAAAATTAATGGAAGATAATTACAGAATTTAATTTTGATAGTTATCTTACTTTAATCTAACCCTTAAAGTAGCAAAATTAATCTCATAACCACCCTATATAACGAGGAAGCCAGCCACACGTAAACCTTACACATAAAATATACAAAATTCGTCCAACCAAAAACCCTACACCTTTCTATTGCTGCAGAAATTTGCTTGAACTTCAAAATAGCATAACTCTCTCATCGTTTGTCAGATTCTTAAAAATAATAGCTTGTTGGAAAACTTCTTTCGTACTCTATCCAAAAGTTGTGTGTTTTCTGTCTCGAGATTGGTTTTTATTTGTCATTATATAGGTCATAATACAGAGGAATTAGGTTTCAAAATTTTGTGATTCCACCTTCAATTGATTTCTGTTGTTGTTCCTCTTGTTCGTATGATTGTTTAGCATCCTTTCATGATGTAAAATTATGAATTAATCCTTTGAATCTTCCCTATACATGAAATTAGCATGCCTTACCTTTGCCCTATTTGTTGCCTATGTTGATAAATTGATTAACCTATTGGATTCTGATCTTGTTTCTTTTGATTATATATGTTACAAACACCTAATCCTTCCTTGTTAACATAAAATCACAACCCTACTACCTTGTATGCATGAAATCACAATTTGTCTTGTGCCTTATTATTAGTGCTGAAATTTGCATAGTTAATTAGGATGGTAACTCAGGTTAAATCTTGTTAAGTTCTTGGCTATCACATCACACATCCAAAGAGAAGGCACCTACGACATCTGTTCACTGGTTTCTGATATGTTTGGTGAGTGGAATTGGTAAGGAAATAGGGTATTCAATTGGTTATTGTGTATGCATGCTTAGTTTGGTTTTGTCTCTGCCTTATGATGTTATAGGTGGTTTGGATTCCTTGAATAAAGGAAAAGGAATAGCCTCTTGTTCAGAGACAAGAGAGGTAGGATCTATGCCTCATCGGTTTCTTCAGAGATCCTTGTTGTTTGCTTATTGATTTCGGTGCATAAGCCTGTGATGATTGCATACGCATATGTTGTATAGAGTATGCTTGAATTTTGGATCAAGATGTGGTCCTCTTGGCTATACCGAACCCTTGAGTTAGGTTATGAGCGACTAATTTGCATGTGTTGTGTGAATTGAATATGCTGATTGTGTTTCTGACATGATTGAGGATACCCTATTGTGGTATTGTGTTTTGTGCTTGCCTGTGTGTGCTTGTACGTGTTTGTGTGTCAGGATCCTTTTCTGGTGGCCATTTGGGGTAAGCGCTGATACTCCTGGGTAGAGGAGAGGTTCTTACTGGTATGAGAGTTATATGGGTAGAAAGCCCCAGCATGTGCACGCTGGATGCCTGGGCCTTGTATGGCTAGACGCTTTGTCCTTGTATGGCAAGATGCCCTTATCCTTGTGTGGTTTGGATGCCCTTATCCTTGTGTAGTTTGGATACCCTTATCCTTGTGTGGTTTGGATGCCCTTGTTCTTGTATGGCTTGGATGCCTTGTCATCGCATGACAGGATAAATAGGCTTGCTGATTAGCTTGTGTGCTAACCCTTTTACTCTTTGTGTAGTGAAGCCTTGGACAACATAGGTGGAAGGGGATTACCCTTTTCTATTGATGAGTGGGTAGAGGAGAGGTTTTTACTGGTATGAGAGTTATATGGGTGGTAAGCCCCAGCATGTGCACGCTGGATGCCTGGGCCTTGTGTGGCTAGACGCTTTGTCCTTGTGTGGCAAGATGCCCTTATCCTTGTATGGTTTGGATACCCTTATCCTTGTGTGGTTTGGATACCCTTATCCTTGTGTGGTTTGGATGCCCTTGTTCTTGTATGGCTTGGATGCCTTGTCATCGCATGGTAGGATAAATAGGCTTGCTGATTAGCTTTTGTGCTAACCCTTTTACTCTTTGTGTAGCGAAGCCTTGGACAACACAGGTGGAAGGGGATGACCCTTTTATATTGATGAGATTGATTGATGATTTACCTGTCTGTGTACTTTTGAATTTCAGAAGTGTTTGTAGTTCACCCTCAGCCTTAGTTTCTGTCCTAACCTTGGATTGATTCTTGAATTACGTGATACTCTTAGATTTGTAGGGATGATCTGATGTTGTTTGGGAGATGTTTGTTTAAGATTTTTGTAGATCTTATGATGTTGTGGCCCTACTGAGATTCTTGTAATCTCATCCTATTATTTTCACCAATTTTTAGGCTTAGGTATATTTGTTGTTCGTGGTATCAGTGTGTGAGAATCAAGGATGGACGGCGGGGAAATATCGCATCACATTTGTATATTTTTGTCTCCTTGGTTGCTTGTATATACAATATGATCATTGATTTGACTATTTTTTCTGGTTTCTTAAGTTTCCTCCTTTGCTTGTTGTTTCATTAGGAGCAAATTTTGGAATATGTGATTTGGGTCCTTACAATAATTATAAAATTTATATTAATTTCAACACCTCAAAATACTCTTCCAAAAATTTTGAAATTTTTTTTGTGTCTCTATATGTCATCTTTAAAGTTAATTGAAGTCTTTTATCACTAAAAATTTTCTCAAAATTTCCACATAGTAATTATTTTCATGATTCCTTTAATTTATGCCAATATTAACATTAGCATGAGATCTTCAAAATAGAAGGTTTGAGGTTCTAGTTCGGATTCTTAAGCTTCGAAAATAAAAATTTAGAAGGTGTTTTCCAAGGTTATCAATATCAAGAGGAATTCAATAAAATTTAATATAAGTAGAGGTGAAATTAAAAGCATACTCTCAATATGGGTTCCAAAAAAATATATCTTTTCTGGATCGTTAAACAATAGCTACATCCTGTAAATCTAAACGGCTAAACGAAAAGGCTTTATTCCTATCGAATCTTTCTCTTAGTATCTAACGGGTCGATATACATGTTCGAAACCCAATATTAGAATCCAATCCATTGACTCAAATATCAGGGTCTCACATTCTTTCTCCCTTGTCTGCATATGTCCTCTCTTCTCCCTAAGGATGTATACAATTTTCTTCTTTTTTCTTAGACTGCGCTTGAATATTTTGCTCTTTTTCTTCTCTCTTTCTTAGTTTGCGTGCATGATTATTCTTCCGTGGAGTATATCTATGGTTAGTTCTTCTTCTACTCTTCTCAATTTGGGTATATGGCTTATTTTCATTGGTAAACGTATGCGATTTTATTTTATTTTCCTTGTGTGCACTTGTGTCTCTTTCTCATTACTTTATGCACATTTTCTCGCTCTACCTAAAGAAGCATGCATAGGTGTTCTTTCCTATTCTCGGTTTGTGTGCACTACCATCTGGTGAAGAACCCAGTTTCCCTTTTGTTTTTCTGGTTGATTTCTATCATTGGGTTCTATTCTTGATCGTTTTTACAATTGTAGTCCATAGATTTCTTCTGTACTTGGTTCGTTGGTGTGATTGTGAGATTAGGACAATTGATTTAGGAATTTTTGAATTAAGATCCCTATTGTGTGTTAGTGTGTACCCATGTTATCGGAGAGGTGTTAAAAGGGGTCTATAGGATTCCCTTAATTTTTTATTTATCATTTTCAGGTTATCACTTTTGCTAAATGATGTGTGTTACTATGTAATTTGGCAGTTCATGGCCATGCGATAAAGGCAAAGGACTTTCCATGAGTCATCTACGCATTAGGTGGGAGTCTACGTTTCACTGGTTTGATTGGAACTATTTTCTTATTCTTAATTAAAATTAGAATTTGCTTGGTTTTGAATATGAGGCATATGCTTAACTACGCGTGAAAATCATTCTAAGTTCATCGATTTGATTGCCTTGGTATTATACATCACTTGACAATTTAAATTGTTATAATCCTACTTGTGTGATTGATGCATTAATGAGGTGTGTTGTGTGTTTGTGATAAACCTTTTTGCTTCTAGAGTTGAAAGTTTCAGATATGCAGGTACCTACCTAGATTTTGGTGAGTGTGAGTGGTGAGACTTTTTCCTTTGAATTTCCTTTTCTTTTGAATCTCTTGGTGAGGTTTTGATGATTATCTTTTTCTGTTATGCCTATAATTAACTACCTAAACCCATCTCTGTTGTTTTAAACCCTTTGTGAGCCGATTTCTTTCTTTGATTGACACTTGAGTTTCTTGGATTCATCCTGCATCTGCAAATGAACCTGTGACCTTAATGAGTGTTGAATTACACCTAAACATGAGAGGCTGAGTGTGTATTGAATTCATTGGGTTATATCTATCTATCTATCTATCTATCTATCTATCTATCTATCTATCTATCTATCTATCTATCTATCTATCTATCTATCTATCTATATATATAGGTACACTTTAAATCAATGAGTACGCTTGGCCAATATGAGGTTAGTAAACAGAATCGTAGCAAAGGAGAATGTTGCTTGCCAGTGTGGAGTGGTATGGTTGAATTGTGATTTATTGCCTGACATTATGTGACTTGTAGGCTGATACAACAATATGTGATACTGGTATGTGCTCGTTTTCTTGGTCTCGGATAACTCTTGCTATAGGAGCTTTACTTATTTTTAAAACTTTAAAACTAACAGTGTCAGTGGGTTTTCAATTTCTCTTTAGTGGGGTACTTGAAAATGATTTGTGATCCACTCCGATAGGTTTTTGGGCATAGTAGCGTATGCATTTGAGATTATGTGTGTATGTGATTATGAATCTATTGGGATGACTTTCTATACTATGATTTTGCGCACCATATATTGTTTGTAGGTTTTAGTGTTCTGTGTACACTTTAGATGTATTAGATATCAAGTGATTTAAAATAACTGATTTTTGTGTGCCTTTATTCCAACATTATTTTTTGTGATGCTATGACTCTTATAAAGGTTCTTACTGGTATGGGAGTCATATGGGTGGCAAACATCAGCATGTGCATGCTGGATCCCTAGTCCTTGTGTGGCAAGATGCCCTTATCCTTGTGTGGTTTAGATTCCCTTGTCCTTGTGTGGCTTGGATGCGTTGTCCTTGTGTGGCTTGGATGCCTTGTCCTTGTGTGACAGGATAAATAGGCTTGCTAATTAGCTTGTGTGCTAACCCTTTTACTCATTGTGCAGCGAAGGCTTGGACAACACAGGTGGAAAGGGATGCCCCTTTTCTGTTGATGAGATTGATTGATGATTTACCTGCCTGTGTACTTTTGACTTTCAGAAGTGTTTGCAGTCCACCCTCAACCTTAGTTTTTGCCCTAACCTTGGATTGATTCTTGAATTACGTGATACCCTTAGATGTGTAGGGATGATCTGATGTTGTTTGGGAGATGTTTGTTTAAGATTTTTGTAGATCTTATGATGCTGTGACCCATCTTTTTCCCTTTTTCAGAACTAACATGAGAGCATGTAACTTTCCTTACTTGAGGTTGAGCTCCTGGATTTCTTAGAGCTAGACTATCGCATGTGCACTAAACGTTTGTTTACTTGGCACTTTACTTTTAGACATGTTTTACTTGGATTTGGATCCTTACTATATTTTGGATTTTGATTTTGAGTTGTGGAATTGAGGCCCAATTACTCTTTTGAGCTCGTGTGATGTGGATCAAGCTTGTTTGAGAACAAGCTAGGTGTATTTTAATAAATATCATGCTCATTTTTTCTTAAAATTAAATATGTATTGGTTTGAAAAAAGTATTTGAAAAGTCAGACCTTCCTTGTGTGATTTTGATTGATCTACTTGTTTGGTTGGTTGGGGTTGTATGGCAGTGAGAGTCCATTTTTCGGGAGTGGATCTTAACATAGAGCTTGCAGTCCCATGATGATTCCATGCAATGATGGACATAACAAAATATTTAATGAAAAATTGATGAGGACCCATAGGCCCTCTATCATCGCCATCTTTCTCGTATTTTGTAGGTTTCTTTCTAGGATTTGGATGTTTTTCCTAGAGCATCCTTATTTTTCTTAGTGATTATCACCAGTTGTATTGTTGAGAGCTGTACTCCTCGAAGGAATAAAAAGAAAGTGTGGGAAGGTTCAATCCTAGAGACTTCAGATTAGGATATTGAGCATCTATGAGGGTGTAACTTGGGTGAGGCCCAAACTTATATAGAACAATACCTTGTAAGACTCTGATCCTCCATAGGGTAGATGTCTTAGAAGTCCACAGGTCAGAAATGAAACTCAGGTACCGGTGCAGCTGAAATGACTACTGTGCCCCTGAAGAAGTGGAAACGTGATGGCCTGAAATGATTGTGTCGAACCTTTCCTATTTTGATTCTGGTATCTTGTTCATTTCTTTCCTAATTCATCCATTTTTAAATGGTTCTTTCCTAATTGGTTTCTTTGCTAAATTAAGAGTTTCTAGAAGCAATTTCTAGAAGGTTTATCTCAGATTTATCCCTAAGCATTATCCTAATTTATCTAGGCTTAAAAGTAGAGAAATTTAATCCAATAAAACCCTATATGTAGCTATAGCCGGCCACCTCCCTTAAACCTAAACAAATATTCTCTCTTTTTGACATAAAAACATAACCTTTCTCACCCTAGTAGTTCCGACTTTTCCCTCTCCCAAAACCCTAGCTGAAATTGTTCATCCTTCATCATATTCGTACGTGTGATAGTTTGTTGGAATCCTCTCTTCGTGCTATCTTTTATTATCTTGAATTCATCATCAAAAGATTACTTCTTCTGATGATTCTGAAACTTGTTCCTCTTATTCGTATGAGTGTCTTGCACCTATTCCTCTTTTATTATTATGAAATCACACCTTCTTCCCTTCAATTTTGTAAAATCGCAAGTTATGCCTTATAAACCCTAAGTGTTGCCAAAATTTGTACTTGAATGGGGATGAATAATCAGGTTGATTCGTGCTTAGTTCTTGGCCATCACATCACACATTCAAGGAGAAGATATTGCTGCATCCGAATTGCTGGTCATTGGTAGGTTATTGGTAAGGATTATAAGATGCCTTTGGTTTCTAATTTCGTATCATATTGCTTACTATTATGTTGTCTTTGTCTTATGGTTGTTTAGGAGTTTCTGATCCTATTGATAATGGAAAAGACAAACATCTTGAGGGGTAGTAGTGCCCTAATTCGCCTATGGTATTGCTTGATTGAATTGTGTTTTGACATTGTGTTTTGGCTGGGGATACCTTACAATGGTTGTATATACGTATATGTGTGTATATACGTGTATGCGTGCCTTGTTTGTGCTTTATTTGAAGGATACTCTTATCGCTGGCCATGCGAGGTATGTGTTGATGCTCCTAAGGTAGAGGAAAGGTGCTTACTGAACCAGGAGTTGTATGGTGATTGTTCTTAGTAACTGCACGTTGGATGCCCGTATGACGGTTCGAGTCAGGCCATGGGATGCTCTGTATCTCAGTATAAGTTTGTGTGGTAGGATGCCCTGTATCTCAGTTCAAATCTGTGTGGCAGGATGCTCCGTATGCCAGTTTAAGTCTGGTTATAGGGATGTGTGAAGGTTTGATGATTGTGTTTATGTTTTAATAGTTTCGGCCCTATCTATATGGTTGTGTTTGCTTGCTAATTGTTTAAACCTCCCATTAGTATATACATTGATCTTATGTTGATTGAGAGATGTTTGGTTAGGTTTCTGTAGACCCTATATTGTTATGATCCTACTAAGATTCTTGTAATCTCATCCCTTTATTTTTTTCCTCTTTTTACAGTCATAGGTTTGTGCTTTGCTGGTGGCACCAAGGTGTGAGATCAAGGCTGCACGGCGGGATGATTTGCATCAAGATTTGGATCAAGATTTGCATCACTTCTTGCACCTCATTCCCTACTGACTGCAAATGCATATGTATGAACTTTCTTTCTGGCTTTTGATTTCTTTCCTTTCCTTTCTTGCTTGCGAAACATGATATGGACAGATGTTGATGTTTAAGATTCTTTTGAGACTTTTGTGTTATGTTTCCACTAGTTTCCGAATTGTATAAGTCTTCCGTTGATATTTTCTTTTACTATGTTTAAACCAGAATATTGCTTAATGAATTTACACGCTTGAACCTTTTAAAACATATGAATTGTAAGGACCCATATCTAACCTATTAAGACCCTTACAGGCGTGAAGCCCAAATAAACCCAACCTAGGACCTATCTGAATCTCACAAGGCTTATCTATCCTAAGTTCCGATTTTATTAGATTTATTACTTACGTTTTTTAATAGCTGGAGCATGATAATGAACATACATTATGGCAATAAACGAAGTGAATAAAAACATCAGCAGAAGTCTTTGTAATTTAATAAAGGTACCACAATACACAAATCCCATAGGGATCTCAAATTCCAGCAAGTATACCCTAGTAAATTTCAGAAATAAGCAAACAAAGGAGGTATTCTAAAAACTAGAAAGTAGTCCAATCAAAGTTCATGTTATATGCGCAAACAATCAAGGAAACATGTATGTGATTGTAATGCAATATCGTCCCGTCGTGAAGCCTTCATCTCACACATTAGTATCACAAACAAAGGATGTACCTAATCCTGAAAAATGGTGAAAACAACAGGGTGAGATTACAAGAATCTCAGTAGGGTCACAACATCATAAGATCTGAAGAAATCTTAAACAAACATCTCTCGAACAACATCAGATTCTCTTATACATCCAAAGGGATATCACGCAACCAATAAGCAATCACAATAGGGATAGGGCCGAAAACCATTGGCTGAGGGTGGCTACAAACCCTTCCAAAAATCAGAAGTACACAGGCAGAAAAATCGTCAATCAATCTCATCAACAGAACAAACCATCTCCTTCCACTTGTGTTGTCCAAGGCTTTGTTACACAAAGCATAAAGGTTAGCACACAAACTAATCAGCAAGCCTATTCATCTTGCCAACACACAAGACAAGGCATCTAGCTAGCACACAGGACTAGGCAACCAGCACACAGGATTAGGGCATCTTGCCAGCACACAGGATTAGGGCATCTTGCCAGCACACAGGACAAGGCACCTTTCCAGCACACAAAATTAGGGCATCTTGCCAGCACACAGGACAAGGCACCTAGCCAGCATACAGGACTAGGCATCTAGCCAGCACACAGGACTAGGCATCTAGCCAGTACACAGGACTAGGCATCTAGCCAGCACACAGGATTAGGCATCTAGCCAGCACACAGGACTAGGCATCTAGCCAGCACACAAGACTAGGCATCTAGCCAGCTCACAAGACTAGGCATCTAGCCAGCACACAAGACTAGGCATCTAGCCAACACACAGGACTAGGCATCCGACGAGCTCTTGCTGGAGATTGCCACCCATATGAATCTTATACCATTAAGAACCTCTCCTTTCCTCAGGAGCATCAGTACTTATCCCGAATGGCCACCAAAAAAGGATCCTGACACACAGATATGTACAAGCACACAAAATCAAGTATAAGGCATAAACATCATAGCAAGGCATCCTCAATCATATCACAACATAATCAGCATGTTCAATGCTCACAACACATGCAAATTAGGCACATATAACCTATCTCAAGGGTTCAAAATTGCCTACCAACTCCTTAGTTCATTCCACAACTAAGCATACCAAACACAAGGCATACACATATGCCATTCAACAAGAACATGCACTGAAATTTTAAATAAGTAACAAGGATCTCTAGAGAAACCAATGAGGTATAAATACTACCTCTCTTGTCTCTGAACAAGAAACTATTCCTTTCCTTTATTTAGATGATCCGAACCACCTATATTATCATAAGGCAAAGACAAAACCATACTTAGCATGCATATTCAATAACCAAGTAAACATCCTATTTCCTTATCAATCCCACTCACCAAACCTAACAGAAACCAGTGATCAGATGCCTCAGGAACCTCCCTTTTGGATGTGTGATGTGATAGTAAAGAACTTAACAATAATCAACCTGATTTACCATCCCAATCAACCATACAAATTTCGGCACTAAGATAGGGAAAATTGCAATTTCATGTATAAGGGACTTAGGGGTTGCGATTTTATGATAACAAGGAAGAATTAGGTGTTATTAAAACATAAAATAAAAGGAACAAGAACAAAAACCAATAGGTAAGTCAACTAGTCGAAATCAGCAATAAAAGCAAAGGTGTAGGGCATGCATATTTAAAAAATATGAAAGATTCAAAGGATGAATTCATGATATTACAATATAAATAGATGCCAAACAATCATACGAACAAAAGGAACATCAACAGAAACCAATTGAAGGAAAGATCACACAATTTTGGCACAAAACCCTAGGAAATTGTTATAAGCGCAAGTAAACTAGTATGCAAATGTGATGCGATATCGACCCGCTGTGCTGCCTTGATCTCACACACTGGTACCACTGACTGTGGATGTACCTAAGCCTGAAAAATGGTAAAAACAACGGTATGAGATTACAAAAATCTCAGTAGGGTCATAGCATCATAAGATTTGCAGAAACCCTAAACACAAGTCTCCCAATTCACATTAGATTATTCCTAATCAATTAAAGGGGATCACGCAAATCAAGAAATCAATCAAAGAGGTTAGGGCCGAATCCGTGGTTGAGGGAGGACTACAAACACTTCAGAAAGATCAGAAGTACATAGGCAGGTAAAACTCATCAGATTGCTCTCGGCACTATAGAAGAAAGGCCATCCTCTTCCACTTGTGTTGTCCAAGACTTACTGCACAAAGGGTAGATGGTTAACACACAAACTAATCAGTAATCCTAGTCATCTTGTCCTCGCAAAGACAAGTTGACTAGCCACACTTGGACAAGTCTTCCCTAGCCACACACGGACTAGGGAATCCCAAACCTTGCAAGGATAAGGGCTTCCTGCCTCGCAAGGCAGGGATCCGGTCTCACAAGGACAGATATCCAGCGCTAGCTTGCTGGTTTGCCTCCCATACAACTCCCATATCAGTAAGAACCTCTCCTCTCCCTAGGAGCATCAGCGCGTACCCCGAATGGCCACAGGAAAAGGATCCTGACACGCAAACACGTACAAGCACACACAGGCAAGTAGAAAGCATAATCCCACAACAGGGTATCCACAATCATGTCAGAACACAATCAGCATATTCAATTCACATAACATATGCAACCCAGGCACTCAATACCTAACTCAGGGGTTTGATATAGCCTATGAGATCCATATCTCATTCCGAATTTCATACTCTCACCCTACAATCCAATCGCATGCAATACAACAAGGTCAGGTAACAAAAACATCAAGAAAATAACAGGGGTCTCTGAAGAAACCGATGAGGCATAGATCCTACCTCTCTTGTCTCTGAACAAGAAGCTACTCCTTTTCCTTTATTAAGTAAATCCGAACCACCTAAATTATCACCAAAAAAAGACAAAAAAAAACTAAACATGCATATTCAATAGTCAATTGAATACCCTATTTTCTTACCAATACCACTCACCAAACCTATCAAAAACCAGTGATCAGATGCTGCAGGTACCTCCCCCTTGGATGTGTGATGTGATAGCCAGGAACTTATCAAGATTCAACTTGAATTACTATTCCAATTAACTATGCAAATTTCGTCGCTAAGAGTAGGGCATAGGACGATTTCGACTTTAACCTTAGATAAAGAAATATTTACATAAAAATAATGAAAAATATATGGTTGTAAAGAGGATGAAGAAAAATTTCCAACAAGCTATTATTTGTAGGAATCTGAAAAACGGTCAGGGAGGTATGCTATTTTGAAGTTCAAAAAGATTTGGCGAAAACCTAATTCCGCCGCCGATTTTCAACTTAAACTTTGAGAAATAAATACTAACCTCCTGACAAAAAAAAAGATGGTTGGAAAGAGGACAAAGAGAGATTTCCAACAAGCTATTATTTTCAGGGATCCAATGAATCATGAGTGAGTTATGCTGGTTTAAAGTTTCAGCGAATTTTGGCGGCTATAGGGAGGTATAGGGCTTTAGGCTTATACTAATTTGTATGTTTTTTATGAGGGATTTTTGTGGTGTTAGCTTCCTATTTATAATGAATGAGTATAGGATTATGATTACTATTTTTAATCATTTTATCAAAATAAGATAATTTACCAGATAACTAAACTCTAAACTCTTTAATTATCTTCCCCTATTTTTAGGGATTTTAATTTGTAAGGCAATTATCTATCTATAAGGACTTAGATTAAAGGGGAATTTGAAACAGAATTAACTACTAAACAATCTTACCAATTTCGGCCATCACACATCCTTTCCTTTAGGGGAAAAATCGTCTTTTCTCCTTTCCACGGGGCGACTTTCAAAAACACCTTTTCGGCCACTGTAAATTCTAGCTCCTTTGTCGATTATTGGTATAGTTTTGTTTCTGATCTTGTTCTGTTTTCCAAATTCAGCTGCTTTGTTTCTTGATCAATCAAGTCCGAATTATCTAGGTGTCTCTCGCCTACTTCATTCCAGCAAATGGAAGTTTTGCAACGTCTCCCATAGAATGCTTCATAAGGAGCCATTCGAATGCTTACATGGAAACTATTGTTGTAAGCAAACTCCAGAAAAAGTAGAAACCAATTCCAACTGATATTTTTGTCCAATACACTTGCATGCAACATGTCTTCAAGCTTCTGAATCATTCTTTCAGATTGACCATCGGTCTGGGGATGAAACGTTGCACTAAAATTCAGTCTTGAACCTAGTGCATTCTGAAACTTCTCCCAAAATTGTGAAGTAAAACGAGGGTCATAATATGAAACGATGGAAACTGGCGTTCGATGCAATTGAACAATCTTGTCTAAGTAACGAACAACTAATTTCTCGGGTGTATCTGTAATGTGAACAGGAAGAAAATATGCAGATTTCGTCAATCGATCCACGATCACCCAAATGGCATTGAATCCTCACTAAGATCTAGGAAAACCAGTCACAAAGTCCATCGTGACATACTCCCATTTCCATTCTGGAATCGAAAGTGACTGAAGTAAACCAGCAGGTCTTTGATGCTCGATCTTCACTTGTTGATATACGAGGCATCGGACAAGATACTCAGCAATGTGGCACTTCATGTTTGGCCACCAATAATGCTCCTTCAAATCTCAGTACATCTTAGTATTATAAAGATGAATAACGAACCTCAAACTATGGGCCTCAGACAAAATCAGATTGCAAATATCAACATCTTGTGGCATACATACCCGGTTTCTGAAGATAAGAACTCCATTATCTCGCACTCTGAAATCGCGAGCTATGGCATCAACACCTTCAGATAGTTGCTTCCAAATTTTAGCCAATCTTGGATCTTCTGATTTCTGATTCTGGATTTTTCAATCAAGGTAGGAGTGACTTTGATTCGGGATAACAAAGAACCAGAAAAATTAATGCCAAGATGCACACTTGTAGCTCTCAAATCCAGCAACATTGGCAAGTATTGGGTGCACATGTAAGCCAAAACCGATGGGGAAGGAGAATGGATCTTTCGGCATAAGGCATCAATGACAACATTCTCTTTTCCGGGATGATATTCGATGATCAGATCATAGTCTTTAATCAGAACCACCTATCTTTGTTGTCTCATATTTATCTCCTTCTGCGTAAGGAGATACTTCAAGCTTTTGTGGTCAATGAAGATTCTGCACGTCTCGTTGTATAAATAGTGACGCCATATTTTGAATTCGAACACCACGGCTGCAAGCTCCAAATCGTGCATAGGATAGTTGCTTTGATGCGATCACAACTGTCAGGAAGCATATGCAATGACTTTCCCCTCTTGCATTAGCACGCATCCAAGTCCGGGTTTCAATGCATCGCTGTACACCACATACTCTTTTCCACCGACTTGTAAGGTAAGAATAGGTGCGAAAACTAACCGATTCTTCAATTCTTTGAAACTTCGCTGGCATTTCTCGCTCCACAAGAACGACTCTCCTTTGCACATGAATTTCGTCAATGGTACAGCAAGTGATGAAAAATTTTCCACAAAGCAATAGTTGTGTCCAGCTATGCCAAGGAAACTGCGAACTTCGAATACAGTCCGCTGGGGTTCCCAAGCAACTACAGCTTCAATCTTCTTTGGATCAACTTGTACATCATTGGCGGATACAACATGGCCAAGGAAACCAAGTTCGTGCAACCAGAATTTGTATTTGGAGTACTTTGCAAATAGGTGTCGATCCCTCAAAGTTTTCAGCACAATCCGCAAGTGCTCAACATGCTCCTCTTCCAATTTTGAGTAAATCAGAATATCGTTGATGATGACTATCACAAATCTTCTAAGAACTCTCAGAATACTTGATTTAATAGGTCTATGAATACGGCTGGTGCATTGGTCAAACCGAGTAGCATAACCAGGAATTCGTAGTGGCCATGTCACGATCTGAATGTAGTCTTTGGAATATCAGCTTCATGAACATGCAACTAATGGTAGCCTGGTCTGAGATCAATTTTGGAAAACATGGCTGCACCTTGGAGCTAGTCGAACAACTCATCGATTTGCAACAAAGGATACTTGTTCTTCATAGTTACACGATTCATTTTCCGATAGTCGATGCATAATCGCAGTGAACCATCCTTCTTTTTCACGAACAAGACAGGTGCTTCCCAAGGTGACACACTAGGTCTGATGAAACCACGATCTAACAAATCTTCCAATTGCGTTTTTAGTTCCTTCATTTTTCCTGGAGCCATATGATACGGAGGAATGAAAATCAGATTCGTACCAGGCACTAACTCAATACTGAATTCCACCTCTCTTGCTGGTGGCAAACCAGTTATGTCTTTTGGAAATACATCTGGAAATTCATGAACTACTTAAATAGAATCCAGATTCTAGGATTCTTTAGAAACATCATGCATATACGTGAGGTACACTATACATCCTTTACTGATCAGTCGCTTCGCATCGAGCTAGAAAATCATGCAAGTTGGGACAACTCGCCTATCACCTTCAAAGTAGTACTCGGGACCATCAGGAAAAATGAACCACGCACGCTTGGTAAAACATTCCATTTGGGCTTGATATTTCGCTAGACAATCCATGCCTAAGATCACATCCAACTCCACATGGATCCACTAGGATTCCGATCAGAAAAATTCCTTCTAAAGTTACCCCCGTTGCTATTATTTTTCGAAGTGTAGGACCTTAAAGGATAGGGTCCTGTATGCCGATTGAACTTTGAGTCTCACCTGAAGGGTCCGCCACTAGTTGCTGCAGACAGTTTCCTATTTTGCATGATCTTTTCAGCTTCAGTTACAGCAACAATTAATTCTTGCAAATTCTGCACCGGTGTCGTACCAACAATGGTTTTGAGCTCGGTACTCAGCCCATCTTGGAATCTTCTTGCAAGCAGATATGGTGAGCGATCCTCCTTTGGTGCAAATTGGGATAATTCCGTCAACTGTTTCTCATATTCCAACACCAAATGGGTGCCTTTTTCAAGGTTGTAGAAAGCTTGTCATTGCTCACTTTTGTGGAATTGGGTATAGAATCTCTCATCAAACTCATATCAGAATTCTTCCCACGAAGGTAAACGATCCATAAACCGCAAACTCACGATTGTCCACCATGCGAGGACTTCTCCCTCAAGTAAGAAAGTAGCAATGGAAGCCTTGCCATCATCAGAGATGTGCAGAAACAAGGACACTCGGCATAGGGTGTCTATCCATTCACGAACTGTAGCGGCACCTGCTGAACCGCTGAAATCCTTGCATCCCAGCTGATGGGATTCTTTCAGCAGTTTCGCAATGACAACTGGAATTTGCTCAGCTTCTTTAGGATGAGCCAGCTGAACATGTTCAACTGGAGGAATAAGATCTTCCTCAAGTGCAGGTGCAGTCTAAAATTGGGCCTCCATGCACTACTGGTTTGCAGTAATCACTTGTAACACGTTTAGTATTTGTGTCATTACGGGATCAATACCTGGTGCGGCTGGTGCTTCAGGTTGGTTTTCGGGCTCAGCTTGCTCTGCCTGCTCATTTTGTGCATTTGGTTCATTCTGATCAACGAGTTTCTGTTCGGCTTGGGCCTCATACCTCCCCCGACGATCTCTAGATGCATTCTGCGTTGCCATACTAAGCAAGCACATAATGCCACTCAACATATAACCCAAATACAAAACTAAGGAAAGAAAGTGGTACCTAGTGGAGAGGCATACACCGGGCGATATGCATATGCTAAAAAACAAAACACCCATGCACACATGTATAAAGGTCTTGGTAATCACACATATCCATGCAAAGCCACATTTGACACACTCATATGGAGGCATTCGGAAACACTCATCACATAAGCATAATCAACACACAGCAAGTTATGCACACACTCGACAACCATGGTATTCACACAAAGACATACTCGGCATTCACACAAATCAACCATATGAATTCGACAATCATATAGGAACACTCGACAACATACATCAACATACAGCAAACACACATATGCATTCGGAAATTGCAAAGGAAACACAACAAAACCTATCAAAACATATACAATCATGTGAAGACACACAAAATCACACAACAATTCACATAATCAATTTTGTCATTTAAACTTTACGAACCAATACTTTTAGCATTACTCCTTTAAGTGTGGGTGTGTGCGCATGTCTCTTCCTACAAACACAAAACCAACAAATAAGTTAGCATATAACAAACCATATTTCTTAAATCATGCTTCGCTACCAAACCTGTAAGGACCCATATCCAACCTACTAGGACCCTTACCGCCGTGAAACCCAAATAAATCCAACCTAGGACCTATCTGAATCTTACAAGGCTTATCCATCCTAAGTTTCAGTTTTATTAGATTTATTACTTATGCCTTTTAATGGTTGGAGCATGATAATGGACATATATTCTGGCAATAAACGGACTGAATAAAAACATCAGCGAAAGTCTTTATAATTTAATAAAAGTACCACAAATACAAGTCCTATAGGGATCTCAAAATTCAAAAAGTATACCCCCAGTAAATTTTGAAAATAAGCAAACAGAGGCATTCAAAAAACCAAAAAGTAGTCCAATCAAAGTTCATGTTATATGCACAAGCAATCAATGAAACAAGTATGTGATTGCGATGCAATATCGTCCCGTCGTACAGCCTTCATCACACACACTGGTACCACGAATAGAGTATATACCTAAGCCTGAAAAATGGTGAAAACAACAAGGTAAGATTATAAGAATCTCAGTATGGTCACAACATCATAAAATCTACAAAAATCTTAAACAAATATCTCCCGAACAACATTAGATTCGCCTATACATCTAAAGGGATATCACGCAACCAATAAGCAATCAAAATAAAGAGAGGCTGGAAACTATTGGCTGAGGGTGGACTACAAACACTTCCGAAAATCATAAGTACATATGTAGGAAAATCATAAATCAATCTCATGAACATAAAAGGCCATCCCATTTTACTTGTGTTGTCCAAGGCTCTGCTACACAAAGGGTAAAAGGCTAGCACACAAGTTAATCTGCAAGCCTATTCATCTTGCCAGTACACAGGATAAGGCATCTAGCCAGCACACAAGACTAGGCATCCTAATGAGCACACAGGATTGGGACATCCTGCCAAACACAATGCCTGCACATATCCCATTCAACAAGAACATGCACCGAAAATATCAAACAAGCAACAAGGATCTCTGGAGAAACCGATGAGATATAGATCCTGTCTCTCTTGTCTCTGAATAAAAAGCTAAAAAGTCATACAAATAAAAAAAAAATCAATAGAAACAATTGAAGGAAGAATCACACAATTTCAACATAAAACTTTAGGAAATTGTGATAAGGATATGCATAGGAAAGAACTTACCTTATGATGATCAAACCAAGATAGCTAGATAGAGGATGAAAAGAGCTTTCCAACAAGCTATTATTTGCAGAAATCTGATGAAGGATGAAAGAATTCGGCTATAATGAAGGCTAAGAAATTTTGGCAGCAAGGTTAAGGTGTAGGGTTTGATCGCTTGATGATTTTGTGTGTTTTTGGTGTATGTGGACAAGTGTGGCCGAATGGTATATTTATAGGATGAGTAGGATTAATTTTTCCTACTTTTAAGGTTAGATATAAGGAGAAAATCATTAGAATTAAATTCTGGAATTATCTCTTAATTTTAGGAGATTATCATTTAAGATTAGATTGAAAGATTAAAGAAATGAAATAAAGGAGAAAAGAAATCATAAATGAACACTAAACCTTCAATACCATTTTCGGTAATCACACATCCATTTCTTCAGGGACAAAATGGTTATTTCACCTGCACTGGCTTCTTGACTTGTAGGACACAAAAATTGGAGTCTCATATGAATGAACTAATAAAATTGAAAACTGTACAACTTGAGCCTCGTGGGATTTAGATGGTTCCTTGCGAGGGCTTGTTTGGGTTCCATAGTGATAATGGTCCTTATAGGTTGGGTTTGGGTCCTTACAAGTTTGGTAGCGGAGCGTGGTTATTTGTTTGTGTTATTTGCATGATTTGTATTGCTTGATTGATGCATGACCATGCTTTGACATGATTGATTACGTGAATTGATGTATACTTTCTTGTTATATTCCTAGCATGCCTACATATTCCTTGTTTGATTATTCATGTACTTTGATTAATTAGGACTCACAAGTATGAAAACATGTTCATATGGTTTGTGTGATTTTCGGTTTTTTATGTTTGTGTTGCATGATAATATGTTTCTGAAAATATAATTTGTCTAAGAATATGCGCATTTTCTTTTGATTTTGTTGCCATAGTTTGCTGTGTTTCCGTGTGCCTTCTTTGATTTGCTTGGTGTGTCAAGTGTTTGTGTGCTACTATGTATTTTGTTTTTGGTGTTTGTAGGACATACATATATTCCTCTAAAAGAACCTTGAAATTGACGATTTCTTTATGTGTATTGACAAGTATTTTGGTGCTATGATTGTATGTGATTTGTTAAGTGTTTTTCTGTGATTGTGTTGGTATGCCTAGAATACCATGTGCGTGGTAGGGTGTATGCCAAGATTGCTTGAATAATTTCTATTATTTAGTTGTACCAAAACCTGTTTGTTGTGTTTCGCGTACATGTCTATATTTTGTTTTCAGCATATGCATATCGTCTAGTGTATGCCTCTCCATTAGGTACCATTCTCTTTTATGTATTTGTGTTTCATATTGGAAAGTTATATCATATGAGTGTTTTGTTTAGTATTGCAAGGTTGAATAGGACACATAGTGCTGCAAGGATGCAACGGGATAGGAATGAGGATCAGAGTGAGCAAGTGGAACAGGTTGCGCAAGATGAGCAGATTGGGCAAGTTGAGTCCGAAATTCAAGTTGAGCAGCCGAAGGAACTAGCCGCATCAGCATTGGGCCCTATGTTAGCTTAAATATTAAATATCTTACAATGCATTACTGGAAACCAGCAATGTAAGGCACCAATCTGGAATGATCTAGCATCGCTCAAACAGAACCTATTTGTGAGACCCTAATTCTTAGTGGGTTAGATGCCTTAGAAGTCTCTGTGTCAGAAATGGTGATTTTTGATTGATTGTGCATATGCATACATGCTTGGACTTACTTTCTAGCTTCCGACTTCTGTTCCTTTCCTTTTGTTTCTGAAACTTACTATAAAAAAATGTTAGAGTTTGAGATACCTTTGGGACTTGTGTGTTATGATTCCACTGATTTTTGATATTTATAAAAGCCTTCTGCTTATTTATTTTTTCACTTTGTAATTTGCCAGAATATTTTAAATTATCCAAGATTTAAAACCTCTTAATTAATTAATAAAATTGATAACTAGTGAGACTTAAGCCTTATTGGATTGAAATAGGACGTTGTAAGGGCTTATTTGGGTTTCATAGAGGTAAGGGTCCTTATAGGTGGGATTTGGGTCTTTACAGGTTTGGTTGCGAAGCATGGTTAGGTAATTGTATGATTGATTGCATGATGCTGATGTTTGTCTTGCTAATGAGTATTCTTGTTTTTGTGTTTGTAGGAGAATGAACATGTACCTTTGGAATTTGATTAGAAATTATCGAATACTATGTGTATGATTTTATGCTTTTTGGTGCTTTGTTTTAATGAATGTTCTAATGTGTTCAATACTGTGCACCTTGATGTGTGACTTGGTGTGTTTTTCAGTGTTATGACTGAGTATGACTTGCTGTGTTGCTATGTGATTTGCTGAGTGTTTTTGTGTGTTGATGTGCATACCAAGACTTATTCATGTGCATTGCTGTATTTTGTGTGTAAATCCATGTTTTGTTTCAGCATATGCATATCGTCTGATGTACGCCTCTCCACCAGGTACCGTTTTTTTTTTAGATTATGTGTTTATGGTTATGTATTGGAAAGGTACATCGTGCGTGTTTTGTTTAGTATGGAAAGATCGATTAGGAGGCATAGTGCTCCAAGGGCTCGTTGGGATAGGAACGAGGAACAAGATGAGAAAGTTGGGCAAGTTGAGCCTAAAATTCAGGTGGAGCAAGTGAAAGTTCAAGCCGTTCCTCAAGACCCTGTGCTAGTCCAAATCTTGAACATGTTGCGTGGTATGGCTGAAAAAAAGCAGCATGTGGAGACACCAAACCGATGTGATCCTGCACCTCTCAGACCAGATCCCATTCCTCCTCTTGCTTCAGTTAAGCCGACTAATCCTAGAGAGGCTGAAAGACTTCTAGTTACTAAGTTGCTTAAAGAAGCCTGTCAACTAGGTTGCAAAGATTTCATCGAATCAGCAGGTGCTGCTACAGCCCGCATGTGGATCGATACCTTCTGCTATGTTTCTTTGTTCCTGCACATTTCAGAAGATGTTAAAGTTGTCATCGTCACCTTATGACTTGAGGGAGAAGCCCTTGCATGGTGGATTGCGGTAAGCTTGCGATTTGTAGATCTTTTACCTACTTTGGAGGAGTTCTTGTATGAATTGAATGAAAGGTTCTACATCGATTCCTCAAGCATGAGCATCGACAAGCCTTCTACCGGGTGGAACAAGGAACCTGTCGGTGATGGAATTTGGGAAGGAACTGAGGGAGCTGTCCCATTTTGCACCTGAAGAAGATCGCATGCCCTGATAGCTTGCGAGACAATTCCAGGATGGTTTGAATACCGAAATCAAAACCATTGTGGGCACGACACCTGTGTAGAATTTCCAGGAGCTGATTGTTGCAGCCTACGAAGTTGAAAAGATAGTGCTGAGTACAAAGCCTTATGCACCAAATACTAATGGTCCACTCTGGTATGGTAAAAAATTGGCCGTCATTCAGGACCCTATCCTCCAAAGTCATTTCCTTAGAAGAACAATGGAAATAGAACCTTCAAAAAGAATCCCGCTGGTTCTGGTTCGAATGCAAATGGATCTACATGGACTTCATAGCTGCGTTGACACTATAATTATGGAAAACCGGGCCATATACAGAGGGAGTGTACAAAACCAAAACATAATTCAGGAGCTCCAAATTCAAACCATGGTGGATACGCCAATCTTAGAAAGCCACCAGACTGTGCAACTGATAGACCACCTAGCAGATCCACAACTGAGGTGATGCACAAACCCACAAGACTCTTCACCTTGACCGATGCGGAGGCCAGCCCCGATGTGGCGACAGATACCATATCTGTATTTTTTAATAATGCTAAAGTATTGTTAGATCTCAGAGAAAATAGATTGTTTTTGAGTCCAAGGATAACAGCTAGTTCAGATCAGCCCTTGTCTCCCATGAATCCTCCTATTGCGATTCTGACTCCTTTGGGAGAACAACTGACGTATGATCTAATCTACATCGGCTGTGCTGTATGGATGGGGTCGATTGTGCTTGAAGTAGATCTTATTCCATTGGACATTCGAGATCTGGATGTGATCTTAGGCATGGATTGTTTGGAAAAGTACCAATCCCGAATGCAGTGTTTCACAAAGCGTGTGTGTTTCAGCCTTCTAGATGATTCCGAGTATTGCTTCGAAGGTGATAGGCAAGTTGTTCCAACTCGCATGATTTCCTGGCTTAATGCTAAGAGGTTGATCAGCAAAGGATGTACTGCGTACCTAGTGCATGTGCATGATATTTCCAAAAAATCTCCAAATCTGAATTATGTTCCCGTTGTTCCTGAATTTCTGGATGTGTTTCCTGAAGATGTAGCAAGTTTTCCACCAACGAGAGAAGTTAAATTTGGCATTGAATTAGTGTTGGGTACAAATCTGATTTTCATCTCTCCTTACCATATGGCTCTAACAGAAATAAAGAATTGAAGAAGTAACTAGAAGATTTTTTGGATCATGGTTTCATCTGGCCCAGCGTGTCACCTTGAGGAGCACCCATTCTGTTCGTGAAAAAGAAGGACGGTTCATTGCAATTGTATATCGATTATTGGCAGCTGAATCATGTGACCATAAAGAACAAGTACCCCTTGTCGCACATAGATGACTTGTTCGACCAGAATTTATATTTTCCAAAATCGATTTAAGGTCTGGATACCACCAATTGCAAGTTCATGAGGTAGACTATCCGAAGACTGCTTTCAGATAGCGATATGTCCATTACAAATTTCTATTGATGCCATTTGGTTTGACCAATGCCTCAGAAGTATTCATGGACTTGATGAATAGAGTGTTCCGAGAGTTCTTGGACAGATTTGTGATAGTCTTCATCGACGACATTCTGATTTACTCAAAATCTGAAGAGGAGCGTACTGAACACTTGCGGATTGTGCTGCAAATTTTGAGAGATTGGCATCTCTATGAAAAGTATTCCAAGTGCAAATTCTGGTTATGTGATGTTGATTTCCTTAGCCATATTGTTTCTGCCTATAGTGTGCTTATTGATCCTAAGAAGATTGAAGTCGTTATTGCTTGGGAACCCCCGCAGACTGTGTTTGAAGTTCGCAGCTTTCTTGGCCTAGCCGGATACTACCGATGCTTTATGGAGAATTTCTCATCTTTAGCGGGACCTTTAACAAAACTGACATGTAAAGGAAGGCCATTCGTGTGGTCAGAGAAATGTCAAGAAAGCTTTGAGGAGTTGAAGACCCCGTTTGGTTTCCGCACCTATCCTTACTTTGCTGGTGAGCGGAAAAGAGTATGTGGTGTATAGCGATGCATTGAAATCTGGCCGTGGATGTGTGCTGATGCAAGATGGGAAAGTCATTGCCTATGCTTCCCGACAGTTACTTCCACATGAGAGTAATTATCCTACACATGATTTGGAGAAGCATCTGTGGTGTTTGCACTGAAAATGTGGGGTCATTATCTATATGGCAAGATGTGTAAAATTTTCACCGATCACAAAAGCTTGAAGTATCTCCTTACACAGAAAGCGTTGAACGTGAGATAACAAATATGGGTAGAGCTGATTAAAGACTACGATTTGATTATAGAGTATCACCCTAGAAAGGAAAATATGGTTGCTGATGCTTTGATCCAGAAGACCCCTTCTTCTTCTTCTTCTTCTTCTTCTTATTCTTCTTCTCTTGCTTATGTGTGGTGCATTCTACCTCCATATGTTGTTGGATTTGAGAGCATCATGTGTGCACCTTGGTAGTGATTTTGGTGATTCGTTGTTGGCTTGAATTGATGTTAAACCCACCTTTGTGGAAGAGATCCGAGTTCAGAAATCTGAAGACTCAAGATTGGTTGAGATTCACCAGTAACTCGAGGATGGTGTTGATGCCATAGTTTGAGATTTCAGAATCCGAGATGATGGAGTTCTGGTTTTCCAAGATCGTATATACGTGTCATAAGACGTGGATGTGCAAAATCTGATTTTGTCTTAAGTGTATTGTAAGGACCCCAAATCCTAATCTATTATTAATTGCTCCTATTAGGATCCTAACCGTCGTGAAACCCAAACAAGCCCGAACCAGAACCTATCTGAATCCCACAAGATTTATCCATCTAGTTTCGATTTTAGCATGTTAATTCCTTTAAGATTTTAAAGTTTGAAGCATGATATTGAACAAATATTCTGGTATCATACGTAGTGAATAAACCATCAGCGAAAGTCTTTAAATTTAATCAAGGAATCCATAACACAGAGGTCCCATGGGGATCCAAATAACCAGCAAGTGAATCTCCAACATAATTTGGAAATAACAAGCAAAGGAGGAATCTTGAAAAACCAAAAAATAGTTCAATCAATGATCATGTTATATGCGCAACCAACCAAGGAGCCAAGTATGCAAAAGTGATGCGATATCGCCTTGCAATGCTGCCTTGATTCTCACACACTGGTACCACGAACAAAAAATGTACCTAAGCCTGAAAACTAGTGAAAACAACAGGATGAGATTACAAGAATCTCAGTAGGGTCACATCATTATAAGATCTATAGAAATCTTAATCAAACATCTCCCAAATAACATAAGATCATCCTTACTCATCTAAAGGTATCACACAATTCAAGAATCAACCAAAAATGTTAGGGTCGAAACTAAGGCTGAGGGTGGACTACAAACACTTCCGAAAATCATAAGTACACAGGTAGGAAAACACATCAGGTTACTCTTGGCAGTAGGAAAAAGAAAGGTCATCCCCTTCCATCTGTGTTGTCCAAGGCCTTTCTGCGCAAAGGGTAAAAGGTTAGCACATAAGCTAATCAGCAAGCCTATTCATCTTGCCAGCACACAAAACAAGGCATCTAGCCAACACATAGGACTAGGCATCCTAACCAGCAAATAGGATTAGGGCATCTTGGCAGCACACAGGACAAGGCATCTAGCCAACACAAAGGACTAAGCATCTAGCTAGCACACAGGACTAGGCATCTAGTGCGCACAAGCTAGGGATTGCCACCCATATGACTACCATACTACTAAGAGCCTCCCCTCTCTAAAAAAGCATCAACGCTTACCCCGAATGGCCATCAGAAAAGGATCTTGACACACAAACATGTACAAGCATACACAGGCAAACACAAAGCACAATACCATTACAAGAATCTCAGTAGGGTCACATCATCATAAGATCTATAGAAATCTTAAACAAACATCTCCCAAACAACATAAGATCATCCTTACTCGTCTAAAGGTATCACGCAATCCAAGAATTAACCAGAAAGGTTAGGGCCGAAACTAAGGCTGAGGGTGGACTACGAACACTTCCGAAAATCAGAAGTACACAAGTGGGAAAATTCATCAGGTTACTCTTGGTAGTAGGAAAAAGAAAGGTCATCCCCTTCCATCTATGTTGTCCAAGGCCTTACTGCACAAAGGGTAAAAGGTTATCACATAAGCTAATCAGCAAGCCTATTCATCTTGCCAGCACACAGAACAAGGCATCTAGCCAGTATATAGGACTAGGCATCCTAACCAGCAAATAGGATTAGGGCATCTTGCCAGCACACAGGATAAGGCATCTAGCCAACACAAAGGACTAGGCATCTAGCTAGCACACAGGACTAGGCATCCAGTGCACGCAAGCTGGGGATTGCCACCCATATGAATCCCAAAGTACTAAGAGCCTCCCCTCTCCCAATGAGCATCAACGCTAACCCCGAATGGCCATCGGAAAAGGATATTGACACACAAACATATACAAGCATACACAGGCAAGCACAAAGCAGAATACTATAACAAGGTATCCTCAATAATGTCAGAATGCAATCAGCATGTTCAATACACACAACACATGCAAATTAGGCACCCATAACCTATCTCAAGGGTTCGTTATAGCCTAAGTAATCGTATCTCAATCCGCAATTCATGTATACACCATACAATCAATTCAAATGTAATAATAACTTGAGTTTGCATCGAAAACAACAAACAAACAACAAGGATCTCTAAAGAAACAGATGTGGCATAGATTCTACCTCTCTTGTCTCTGAATAAGAAGCTATTCCTTTGCCTTTATTTAATAGTTCTGAACCACCTATAGCATTATATGGAAAAGACAAAACTAAACTAAGCATGCATACTCAATAACCAACTAAATACCTTATTTCCTTACCAATTCCACCAACAAACCTATCAGAAACCAGTGATTAGATGCAGAAGGTGCCTCCCCTTTGGATGTGTGACGTGATAGCCAAGAACTTAACAAGATTCAACCTTAGTTATCATCCCAATTAACTATACATATTTCAGCATTAAGTATAGGACACAAGAAAAATTGTGTTTTGATGCATACAATGTGTAAGGGTTGTGATATCATGTTAACAAAGGAGGACTAGGTGTTTATAACTTGTACCATCAAAAGAAACAAGATCAGAATCCAATAGGTTAATCAATTAATCAAGATAGGCAATAATAAGGCAAGGGTAGGGCATACTTATTTCATGTATAGAGAAGAATGAAAGGATTAATTCATCATTTTATCACATGAATGGATGCTAAACAATCATACAAATAAGAGGAACAAAATAGAAATCAACTGAAGGCAGATTCATACAATTTTGAAACTTAATTTCGCCGAATTCTGACCTAACTTACAAAATATAAAAAATAACCTCCATACAAAAAAACTCAAGATGGTTGAAAAGAGGACAGAAATAGCTTTCCAACAAGCTATTATTTAGAAGAATCCAACAAAGGATGAGAGAGTTATGCTTGTTTGAAGTTCAAGCAGATTTCAGCAACAATAAAGAAGTGTAAGATTTTTGTTTGGACAAATTTTGTGTATTTTCTGTGTAAGGTTTAAGTGTGGCCAGCTTCCTCTTTATTTATGGTGGTTATGGGATTAATTTCCCTACTTTAAAAGCTATATTAAAGTAAAATCATTAACAGAATTAAATTCTATAAATATCCTTCCTTAAGTTTAGGGATTTTATTTTTTAGGGTAATTATCAACCAATAAAGAACCAAATTAAAGGGAATTGATACCAGAAATAATTACTAGACATTCCTTACCAATTCGGCCATCACATATCCTTTTCTTTAGGGGAAAAATGATCTTTTCACCTTCATTGACTTCTGAATTTCTAGGACTTAAAATTTCACATCCTCCCCTCCTTATAAGAATTTCGTCCTCGAAATTTTAGAACAAGTACCTAAGAAAATAGTTAAGGAAATTTTTCACGCATAGATTCTTCAGTCTCCCAAGACTGATCCTCGATTTGGCCATTATGCCAAACAACTCGTACAATAGGCACATTTTAACTGCGAAACTGACCAACTGACCGATCTAGCACGACAACTGGCTATACGGGATAGGATATGTCTTCAGCAACTTCGATTGGTGATTCTTCGATCACATGAGCAAGGTCTTGCACATAATTTCTCAATATTGAAACATGAAACACGTTGTGAATTTTTTCTATATTCAAATGTAAGTCAAGTCGGTATCCAACAGGGTTGATCCTCTCGACAATGTCATACGGACCAATGTAACGAGGTGGTAATCCGTGCCAACAACAAACCAAAATAATCAGTGCCAAGATGCACACGTGTATCTTTCAAATCCAGCAACATTGGCATGTATTGGGTGCGCAGGTAAGCCAAAACCGATGGAGAAGAAGAATGAAACTTTCAGCTTAAAGCATCAGCAACAACATTTGCTTTTCCAGGATGATATCTGATGATCAAATCATAGTCTTTAATCAATTCCACCCATCTTCGTTGTCTCATATTCAATTCTTTTTGCGTGAGGAGGTACTTCAGGCTTTTGTGGTCGGTGAAGATTCGGCACATCTCGCCATATAAGTAATATCACCATATTTTCAATGCAAAAACGATATCTGCAAGCTCCAAATCATACGTAGGATAATTGCTTTCATACGGTCACAGTTTTCAAGAAGCATAGGCGACGGCTTTCCCATCTTGTATCAATACGCATCCAAGTCCAGATTTTGATATATCGCTGTAAAGCACGCACTCTTCCTACCAACTGGTCAGGTGAGGAAACTAATCGGTTTTTCAGTTCTTTGAAATTTTCGTGGCATCTCTCGTTCCATACAAATGGCTCGCCCTTGCGCATCAGTTTGGTCAATAGTCCAGCAAGCGATGAAAAATTTTCCACGAAGCGACAATAGTATCCAGCCAAGCCAAGGAAACTACGGACTTCAAATATAGTTCGCGGGGGTTCCCAAACAACCACAACTTTAATTTTCTTCGGATCAACAAGGACACCTTCGGAGGAAACAACTTGGCCAAGGAAACCAACTTTACGTAACCATAATTTACATTTGTAGTAATTTGCGAACAACCGCTGATCCCTCAAAATATTCAACACAATCAGCAAGTGCTCCACATGCTCCTTTTCCGAGTTTGAATAAATCAGAATGTAGTGGCCGTATCGTGTTCTGAATGCGGTCTTCGGAATATCAACTTCATGAACATGCTATTGATGGTATCCAGATCTAAGATTGATCTTGGAGAACACGGCTTCACCTTGGAGCTGGTTAAACAAGTCATTGATGCACAGCAAAGGGTACTTATTCTTCACGGTCACACGATTCAGCTATCACCACATCAGAGCTAGCTTCAACATTAGTCAGGGTGAACAATCTCATGAGCCTGAGCTAGGCCCCACTCGTAGATCCTGTGGGTGGTCCTTCCGGTGCAAGTGCTAGTGGTTTGGTGGGATTGATGTACCCACCTAGGCCTGCGTTTGGTGTGCCTGTGATACGCCTTGGTTTCAGGCAGTCCCTTTGAACATGGCCCATCTCGCCACAATTATAGCATCGACGTGGCTACGGATTCCACTTAGATCCATTAGAATTCGGACAAAAAAAGTTCTTCTTTTTGTTACCTCCATTGCCAACATTGTTTTTTCGGAGGATAAGACCTCCAAGGATAGGGTACCGTACGCCGATTGAACTTCGAATCTCGCCTAAAGGATCCGCCACCAGTTGCTGCGGATGGCTTTCTGCTTTGTATGATTTTCTCAGCTTCAGTTGCGGCAACAATTAGTTCTTGGAAATTCTACACCGGCGTCGTACCAACAATGGTTTTGAGTTAGGTACTCAGCCCATCCTGAGATCATCTCGCAAGTTGGTATGGTGAACAATCTTTCTCAGGTACAAATCGGGACAACTCCCTTAATGCCTTCTCATATTCTAGCACTGAACGTGTGCCCTGCTCAAGCTTGTAGAAAGCTTGTCGCTACTCGCTTTTATGGAATCTCATATAAAACCTTTCGTCGAACTCATACCGAAATTCTTCCCAAGTAGGCAAACGATCGCCGAATCGCAAACTCACAGTTGTCCACCATACGAGGGCTTCTCCCTCAAGTAGGAAAGCGGCGATGGAAACCTTGTCATCATCCGAGATACACAAGAACAAGGACACTGGCACAAGATGTCTATCCATTCACGAGCTACAGCAGCTCTGGCTGAACCACTGAAATCTTTACATCCCAGTTGACGAGCTTCCTTTTGCAACTTCGTAATAACGATTGGAAGTCTCTCAATTTCCTTAAGGTGAGCTGGTTGTACAAGCTCAAGTGGAGGAATAGGTTCTTCCACGGGCCCGGGTGCAGGGGCATTCTGAAATTGCGCCTCCATACGTTGCTAATTCACAGCAATCCCTTGCAATACGTTTAGGATTTGTGCCATCATAGGATTAATGGCTGGTGCGGTTGGTGCCTCAGGTTGGTTTTCGGGCTCAGCTTGCCATCCCTGCTCAATTTGTGCATTCGGCTCCTCTTGCTCAACTTGTTACAGTCCGGCCTAAACCTCATACCTACCCCGTCTACCCCTTTGTACACTTGGCCTTGCCATACTATACGAATACAAAATCTTCACTCAACACATAACCCAAATACAAAATTATGAAAAGAAGTGGTACCTAATGGAGAGCCATGCACCAAACAATACGAATATGCTGAAAAACAAAATACACATGCACCCAAGTACACACAAATTTCGGAAATCATATGCACACATGCAATGCACACTCAGAAATTACATCAATACCCACATATAAGCACTCGACAAATAATCATCAAGCATTCAGTAAACACACAGGGACATTCGGCAACACTCTTAGGAATTATAATTATCATGTAACAACATACATACGTATTCGGAAGGAAAATATGCATCAACAATACCCATTCGGCAATAATTAAAGAAAACAAAGCAAACACATTAAGTCATACAGGGCATAAAAATACACATAAACACATAGCAAGTCAAATTATCAATTTTATTATTTAAATCTTACAAACCAATCCCTTTTTAGTATTAGATCATTTTCGGTATTAGCCCCTAAGTGAGTGGGTGTGTGCGCATGTACCTACCTACAAATACAAAATAAACAAACAAATTAGCATATAACAAATCATATTCCCTAAACCATACTCCGCTACCAAACCTATAAGGACCCTAAATCCTAACTTATTATTAATTACTCCTATTAGGATCCTTACCAAGGTGAAACCCAAACAAGCTCGAACGAGGACCTATCTCAATCCCACAAGGCTTATCCATCTAGTTTTGATTTTAGCATGTTAATTCCTTTAAGATTTTAAAGTTTGGAGCATGATATTATACAAATATTCTGGTATCATATGGAGTGAATAAAACATCAGCGGAAGTCTTTAAATTTAATCAATGAATTCATAACACACAAGTCCTATAGGGATCCAAATAACCAGTAACCTCCAACATAATTCGGAAATAAGAAGCAAAGGAGGAATCTTGAAAAACCAGGAAATAGTCCATTCAATGTTCATGTCATATACGCAAGCAACCAAGGAGACAAGTATGCAAAAGTGATGAGCTATCGCCCCGCCGTGCAGCCTTGATTCTCACACACTGGCACCACGAACAACAAATGTACATAAGCCTGAAAAATGGTGAAAACAATAGGATGAGATTACAAGAATCTCAGTAGAGTTACAGCATCATAAGACCTATAGAAATCTTAAACAAACATCTCCCAAACAACATCAGATCATCCCTACTCATCTAAGGGTATCACGCAATTCAAGAATCAACCAAAAGGGTTAGGGCTGAAACTAAGAGTGAGAGTGGACTACAAACACTTCCGAAAATCAGAAGTACACAGGTAGGAAAACACATCAGGTTACTCTCCACAGTAGAAAAAAGAAAGACCATCCCCTTCCACCTGTGTTGTCCAAGGCCTTGCTGCACAAAGGGTAAAAGGTTAGCACACAAGCTAATCAGCAAGCCTATTCATCTTGCCAGCACACAGGATTAGGGCATCTTGCCAACACATAGAACAAGGCATCTAGCCAACACAAAGGACTATGCATCTAGCCAGCACACAGGACTAGACATCCAGCGCATGCAAGCTAGGGATTGCCACCCATACAACTCCCATACTAGTAAGAGGCTCCCCTCTCCCTAGGATCATCATCGCTTACCTCGAATGGCCACCGGAAAAGGATCCTGACACACAAACATGTACAATGACCCACAAACATGTACAAGCACACACAGGCAAGCACAAAGCATAATACCATAACAAGGTATCCTCAATAATGTCAGAACGCAATCAGCATGTTCAATACACACAACACATGAAAATTAGGCACACATAACCTATGTCAAGGGTTCTGTATAGCCTAAGTAATCATATCTCAATCTGCAGTTCGTGTATACACTATACAATCAATTCGCATGCAATAACATCGAAAACAACAAACAAACAACAATGATCTATGGAGAAACCGATTAGGCATAGATCCTACCTCTTTTGTCTCTGAACAAAAAGTTATTCCTTTGCCTTTATTTAATAGTTCCGAACCACCTATAGCATTGCAAGGCAAAGACAAAACCAAACTAAGCATGCATACTCAATAACCAAGTAAATACCCTATTTTTTTATCAATTCCACTCACCAAACCTATCAGAAACCAGTGATCAGATGCCGCAGGTGCCTCCCCCTTAGATGTGTGATGTGATAGCCAAGAAATTAACAAGATTCAACCTCAATTAGCATCCCAATTAACTATACATATTTCGGCACTAAGCATAGGACACAAAAAAAATTGTGACTTCATGCATATAAGGTGTAAAGGTTGTGATTTCATGTTAAAAAAGGAGGATTGTATGTTTATAACTGTACAATTAAAAGAAACAAGATCAGAATTCAATAGGTTAATTAATTGATCAAGATAGGCAACAATAGGGCAAGGGTAAGGCATACTTATTTCATGTATAGAGAAGATAGAAAGGATGAATTTATGATTTTACAACATGAATGGATGCTAAACAATCATACGAACAAGAGGAACAACAATAGAAATCAACTGAAGGCAGATTAACATAATTTTGAAACCTAATCCTGCCGAATTATGACTTAACTTACGATAAAGGAAAACTAAAATTCAGATAAAATACACAGTATGGTTGGAAAGAGGACAGAAATATCTTTCTAACAAGCTATTATTTGCAAGAATCCGACAAAGGATTAGAGAGTTATGCGTGTTTGAAGTTCAAGCAGATTTCGGCAGCAATAGGGAGCTGTAGAGCTTTTGTTTGGACGAATTTTGTGTATTTTCTATGTAAGGTTTAAGTGTAGCTGGCTTCCTCTTTATATAGGGTGGTTATGGGATTAATTTTCCTACTTTAAAGGCTATATTAAAGTAAGAACATTAACAGAATTAAATTCAGTAATTATCCTTCCTTAATTTTAGGGATTTTATTTTCTACGGTAATTATCAACCAATAAAGAACCAAATTAAAGAGAATTAATACCAGAAATAATTACTAGATATTCCTTACCAATTTTGGCCATCATATATCCTTTTCTTTAGGGGAAAAATGGTCTTTTCACCTGCACTGGCTTTTGAACTTCTAGGACTCAAAATTCATGGTCTCACACTTATAGTTCGAAGTTTGCTATTCATCTCGAATGTACTAAGATGTATCGAGACTTGAAGGAACAGTTTTGGTGACAAGGAATGAAGCGTTGCATTGCTGATTTTGTTGCTCGATGCTTAGTATGTCATTGAGTGAAAATCAAGCATCAAAGACCCGACGGTTTGCTACAGTCACTTTTGATTCCTGAATGGAAGTGGGAGCACATTACCATGGATTTCGTTGTTGGATTACCAAGATCTCAGCAAGGATTTAATGCCATTTGGGTGATTGTGGACTGATTGATAAAATCTGTATATTTTCTGCCTGTTCGTATTACAGATACACCAGAGAAATTGGCTACCTGTTATTTGGATGAGATTGTTCAATTGCATGATGTGCTAGTGTCTATTGTTTCAGATCAAGATCCCCGTTTCACTTAACATTTTTGGGAGAAATTCCATAGTGCTTTAGGTTTGAGACTGAATTTCAGTACTGGCTTTCATCCACAAACAGATGGGCAATCCAAAAGAACAATTCAGACCTTAGAAGACATGTAAGCATTGGAATGACATCTTATAAAGCCTTGTATGGAAGACGATGTAGGACTCTAATTTGCTGGAATGAAGTAGGCGAGAGACACCTAGATAATTCAAAATTGATAGGCCAAGCAACCGAGCAACTGAATTAGATTCAGCAAATATTGAAGATGACGTAAAATAGATAGAAAAAAATATGCTGATAATCGACGAAGAGAGCTTGAGTTTACAGTTGGTGACAAAGTATTTCTGAAAGTTGCCCCGTGGAGAGGTGCTCTTCGATTTTTGCAGTGAGGCAAGCTAACACCTCGTTATATTGGCCCATATGACATTACTGAAAGAGTTGGTCTATTTGCTTATCGACTCACTTTACCTCTGAGTATGGAAAGAATCCATAGTGTGTTCTATGTTTTGATGTTAAGGATATCTGAGACCCTGCTCATGTTCTTCAAGAACCACCAGTTGAAGTTGTTGAAGACCTATCCTATCCCATACAAGCAGTTGCTGTACTAGATCATTCTTTTCTTCTGTTCCTCAGTCTAAATTGTGAGACCTCGATCCTTCCTAGTTTAGATGTCCAGAAAGTTTATAAGCCGATGCAGTTGAAATGACTATTTTACTCTTGAAGAAAAGGATGTGTGATGGCCTAAAATAGTTGCTGCTGAATATTTTCTATTTTAATTATGGTATTTTTGTGTTAATTATCCTTATTGTTATCCCTTATTATCCATAGTATTAGATAATTCTTCTTTTTAAATAGAATTACCCTTTAAATAAGAATTATCCTTTTAATAGAATTATCTTTTTATTAGAATTATCTTTTAAGCATTATCCTAACTTATCTAGGATTAAAAGTAGGAAAATTAAACCTCCTTAAGACCCTATAAAAGAGTGACCAGCCTACCCTACCTAAACATACTAAAACCCACTTGGAAATTTTGAAATTTATTCCCTTCCTCTCAATTTCTGATTTTTTCCTACCTTAAACCTAGCCGAAATTCCTTGAACTTCATCCTAGAATAACTCTCTCATCTTCTGTCGGATTACGGAAAATAATAGCTTGTTTAAAAGCTCTTTTCATCCTCTACCTATCTATCTTGGTTTTATTATCAGAATTTCAGTTCTTTCCTGTCGAAATTTAAGTCATAATTCGTCGGTTTTGTGTAAGAAATTCCTTGATCTTAATCCTAGCATAACTCTCTCATCCTTTATCTGATTTCTATAAATAATAGCTTATTGGAAAGTTCTTTCCATCCTCTATCTAGCTATTTTGGGTTGTTTAATCGAAAGATTAGTTCTTCCCTGTCTAAATTTAAGTCATAATTCGTCAGTTTTGATGCCAAGATTGTGTGATTCTTCCTTCAATTTATTTCTGTTGTTATTCCTTTTGTTCGTATGATTGTTTGGCATCCATTCATATTATAAAATCATGAATTCATCCTTTAAATCTTCCCTATACATGAAATCAGCATACCTTATTCCTAACCCTATGTTTGCAAATTTGATTAATTGACTTGTCTATTAGTTTTAGATCTTGTTCCTTTTAATCATTTGAGTACTTGACACCTATTCCTTTTTTAATTTTATGAAATCATAACCCCTAACCTCTCTAATGATGAAATCACAATTTACCTTAATAAGTCCTAAGGTGTTGCAGAAATTTGTATAATGAATTAGGATGAATTATCAGGTTGTTTCTTGCTGAATTTTTGGCCATCACATCATGCATTTAGGGGAAAGATATTGCTACATCTGGATCGCTGGATTTCAGTAGGCTAATTGGTAAGGATTTCCAATGCCTTTGGTTTTTAAGTAATCTTGTGATATAGTATTATGTGATCTTTGTCTTGTGATTGTTTAGGAGATTCTGATCTTATTGGAAAGACAGAGTATTGCATCTGATTTGGACTCGTGAGAGGTAGAATCTATGCCTCATTGGTTCCTTTGGTTACCCTATTGTTTGTTTGTTTGAATATGATTGAATTCGATTGCCTATCTTGGTTATATGCTTGCGAAATGTGTGATTATGATGATACGGAATCTCGAAATTTAATAGGAAAATAAGTTGCCTAATTCATTTATGAATTTAATGATTGATCTTTGATTTGTATTGTGATTTAATTGAGGATCCTTTGTTGTGATTTGTGTATGTGTGTACTATATTTGTATGCATGTATATGCCTGGTTTGTGCTTTGTATAAAGGATCCTTTTGTCACTGGCCATGCGAGGTAAGTATTGTTGCTCCTAGGGAGAGGGGAGATGCTTACCAAACCGGGAGGTTTATGGGTAGTTATTCCCAGCAAGAGCTTGTTGGATGCCTTGTAAGCCGGTTCAAGTCTGGATGTCAGGAAGCCTTATAGGCTAGTTCCAATCTGAACGTCAAGATGCCCCATAGGCCAGTTCGACTCTGGACGTTAGGATGCCTAGTTTTTGTATGGCAGGATGACTTGTATGCGCAGCTGCAAGAGTGCTCCTAGGCTAGTTAAAGTCTGGATGTCGGATATAACTAAAAGGCTTGTTGTAATATTGATTATCTAACCTATAACCTTGGTTTTGAAAATCAGATTATGTTATAGGTTGCTTGTGTGCTTCTGAATAAGAAGTGTTTTCAGTATTTTCTTTTGTTTCTACCAATTTCGGCCTACCCTCATACTGTCTGTGCTTGTGATGATTTTGGCCAATATTATGTGTGTTTGATGCTTGTGGTTTTAATTAGATATCTTAGCTGGTTTAGGTGTTGTTCTTTTGGTTATTAGGAGATGTTTGATTGGGAATCTTTAGGACTTATGATGCTGTAACCCTACTGAGATTTTTGTAATCTTATCCCTTCTTTTCTCCCCCTTTACAGGCTTAGGTGTGTGCTTTGTTACTGGTACCAAAGGTGTGAGATCAAGGCTGCACGACTGGACGAATTTACACTTCATTTGCACCCCTTTCCTATTGAATGCGGATGCCATGTCTTTTAACTTGTGTGGATTTGTATTCTTGCTTTCCAGACCCTCTTTCTCTTTTTTGTTCTATACATGATATTATTGGTTGATGTTTTGAGATTCCTATAGGACTTGTGTGTTATGTTTCTACTTGTTTTCAGTGTTAATATAAGACTTCCGCTGATGTTTTCTTTCACTCCGTATAAACCAGAAATTCATTAATGTATGAACATGCTCCAACGTTTAAATAACATATGAATCAATTAATAAAATTAATAATTAGGTGACTTGAGCCTTGAGGGATTCAAATAGGACCTTGCGAGGGCTTATTTGGGTTTCACAGTGGTAAGAGTCCTAATAGGTTGGGTTTGGATCCTTATAGAAATGTTCTTATGGTCTGAGTTATTTGGTGTAATGGCCAAGTTGAGGAGCAGTCTTGGGAGACAGACGAATCGATGCGAGTGAGATACCCTCACCCTTTTCCTTAGGTACTTTGTGCTGAAATTTTGACAATGAAATTTATATAAGGAGGGGAGGATGTGAGACCCTGATCCTCAGTGGGTTAGATATTCTAGAAGTCCTTATGTCAGAAATGACACCCAGGTACAGGTGCAGCTAAAATGATCATTTTCCCCTAAAGACATAGATGCGACCTGAAATGATTGTGTCAAATCTTTCATATTTTAATTTTGATGTTTTTATTCATTTCTTTCCTAAATTGATAATTCTAAAATCACCTTCTAGAAGATTTATCTCCTAGGCATTATCCTATCTTATCTAAGCTTAAAAGTAGGGAAATTGAATCCCTTAGGCATCTATAAAAATCATGGTCGACTACCCCATAAATCCACATAATTCATTCTCTCTTTTCCTTCCAAAAACATAAGACTTTTCTCCCTTTTCTTCCTTGTGAGTGCCGACTTTTACCCTAGTCCCCCAAATGCCAAAATTTGTCATCCTTCATCAAATTCTTGTGTGTGATAGCTTGTTAGAATCCTCTTTTCGTGCAGCATCTTCCTAGCTTAAATTCACATTTAGAAGGTTAGTTCTTCTCTTTTATTATTACTGTCGAAATCCCCCACCTAGGTATGTGTGCCAAAATTCTTCCATCCCTTTCTAATGCTTCTGAATATTGTTCCTCTTATTTTTATGAGTATCTGGCACCTATTCCTCTTTTATTATTATGAAATCGCAGTCTATATCTTCATATATGATGAAATCAACAATTCCTTCCCTAATACCCTAAGTGTGCCGAATTTTATACTTGAATGGGATTGAATAATCAGGTTGATTCTTGTTGAGTTCTTGGCCACCACATCACGCATTCAAGGGGAGATTACAGCTACATCTGATTGCTGGTTTTTGGTAGGGTTTGGTGAGTAAAATCGGTAAGGGACCGTAAGATGTCCTTTGGATTTCTGATTTGATATTGTATGCTTAGTATTGTGTTGTATTTGCCTTATGTTTGGTTAGGTGTTTCTGATCCTAGTGACAAAGACAAAGGAATAACTACTTGTTCAGACACGTGAGAGGTAGGATCTAAACCTCATCGGTGTCTCTAGAGATTTCCTTGCTTGTTTCTTTGTTTTCGGTTGTGTAATAGTGTATGCATTGTATATGCTTGAGGATTGATTGTTGGTTCCTTAGGTGATTTCCGAACTTGTGATTAAAGATTGATCGTATGTGTGTCAGGATCCTCATTCTGGTGGTCATTCGAGATAAGTGATCAATTGAGCAATTTTCTACATATGCTTACATACTTGGACTTATCTTCTAGCTTTTGATTTCTGTTCTTTCCCTTCTTATTTCTGAAACTTACTATAAGCAGCTGTTAGAGTTTGAGATTCCTTTGTGATTTATATTTTATGATTCCACTAATTTTTTTCATTTATGAAAGCATTCTGCTGATGTTTTTATTCATTCCATGCCAGAATATTTTGTATACTCTAACCTTTAAAGTATCTTAATGGATTAATAAAAATGATAAACAGTAAGGCTTCAGCCTTGTAGGATTTAGATGAATTCTTAAGAGAGCTTGTTCGGATTTCACAACTATAAGGATGGTTGGGTCATGCTCATTTCCTCTAACATTAGTAAATGTGTTTGAAAAATCGTAAAATCTTGTGAGATTTAGATTAATCTATGTATTGAACTATTCTGGATTTGATGATAATAAAGACTTTGATTTTGGGGTGCGAATCCTTATAATAGCAGATGACGTGACTTCACCAGGTTCTACGGGAAACATGGGGCCGCCAGAGTAATACATTGGAAAGAAACTCTCTTGCTTGTGTTTGGAAAGATAATGTGACAAATGGGCTCCAGATGATGATATCTTCTTACGTGGATGAATTAAATATTTCCAGCTAATAGCAGCAGGCACTACGTTGCAAATTTTTGGGCATTGATGTCAGGAGGTAGGTAGCTGCAAAGAGTGGCTGGCGTTCCTCCTCTGTCGCTTTATTCTTCAGCGGTACAAGTTGAAGACCTGTGGTGTTGTGGTGTTGCGGTGTTTTTCTGCACACCACAAAATGCAGCTAACTGGGTGATCATCCAAGTATTTAATGTATAAGGGTACCTTTTCCTGGAAAGGGCCAACCTTTTGTTTTTCTTTTAAACAAAATACCTTTATTAATTATCAGGGCATGATCGTGGCTAAGCAGTGGCAACATTGTCTGCAAACAATTTGTGAATCAAATAAGGAGGAGGTTGGTCAAGTCTATACACTCCAATTGAAAACGACTTAAAATGGTTAGCCAGGAAGTTTGAGCAGCTGCACCTTTCACCACCATATTCAACTAATAAGTGCTTATGAGTTTCTAGAACTATGCAAACCCAACCCACCCAAATCCACCCCATCATATTCAACTAATCAATTTTGATACAGTTTTCATCGATTTATTAAATATATATTTTGAATTCGGTTTGATACAATAATACTAATTGAAATCGTCCATATGGTTCTTATTCTTATGTTATAAATGTGATATATCCAATGTAATCGAATCGAATTAAAAATTATTAGAGATATTTTTCATTAAAATATTATTATAAAAGTAGATGTTCATTGATAAAAAAATGGTTACAAAATTATTTATATCTCAGGATTCTTCTGGTTTTAAAAAAAAAATTATTTTTTCAGATCAAATAATATAATTTAAATTTACTTTTAGGACTATTCAAACAGTAATAGACCCTTAATTGTCACATATCCAAAGTCAAGTTTTTCTTCAAGCTACTTCCTTCAATATATCAAATCAACTATCACACAATATCTAACAACCATACATACAAAATATAACACAATCTTACAGTTTCACAATCATACGACCTAAAAAACGTGCAACTACACCACCGTAAAGATTAATCTTTGATAACGTAATAGGTCTTTCTTTTTCAAATATAATAGTAGTCGTCGGCGTTTTTCTAGAATTTTGCGCAAACCCCTTTGAGATGAATAGTCTTTTTTATGCAATTCAAAATGTGGAACAAGCATGAATAGTCTTTTTTATACAAGTCAAAATATGGAACAAGCATAAATAGTCTTCCTTATACAATTCAAAATGTGGAACAAGCATGAATAGTCTTCCTTGTACAATTCAAAATGTGGAACTATGGAATTGTGGTAATAAAATATTCTTATATCTTCTCTTTTTCTCCTATATTTTCTCAGAATTTTATGCTGTTATTTTTTTTTCTTTATTTATTCTAGAAAATATAATAATAATAATGCTATCTTTTAATGTTGACACATACCGAACCAGAAAAAAATCCGATAAATTAAATAGATTAGGTATTTTTTTTTCTAAATCTACATCAACTTTGACCGAGTCACCACACATCCCTTTCTAGTTTGTAGTTTATAGTTTATAGTCTATTGTTTCTTTGTCCATCAATCAATGAGTGACCTACCCATTAATTACAATCATTAAAAATACAATCATTAATTACTGTATGTGTAACCTTATGTATAGAGAGAGAGTTGCCTATTGCAAGCTATTATTATAAATATCTCCTGGCTGCTGCCATATCCTACAACAAAGCCCAAGTGAGACCATCCCACACTTAGACTTTAAACTAGCAAAAGTATCACAAAGATGATGACGGTTGAGCTCCTCTTGCTGCTCTCTGCTTTTATCTTTTTGATCATCCTCTACAAAAGGAAACAATGGCGCCGGCTTCCTCCAGGCCCCATCGGCTTGCCAATTGTGGGTCACCTTCACCTTCTTCAACCCCTCATCCACCGCTCCTTCCACCAATTCACGTCTCGCTATGGCCCCATAGTGTATCTAAAGCTTGGTTCTGTCCCCTGCGTGGTGGTTTCCTCACCAGAAATAGCCAAAGAATTCCTCAAGACCCAGGAGCTCACATTCTCTTCTCGAATGCGTTCCCGGGCCGTCGAGCGCCTCACCTACAACACAACCTTAGCCTTCTCACCCTATGGACCTTACACGAAATTCATCAAGAAGATCAGCACATCTGAGCTCCTGGGGAACAGAATGCTCAACCAGTTTCTGCCTATAAGAACCCAAGAGTTGCGGGAGTTTCTCAGTGCTCTCTATCGCAGCTCCAAACTTGGTGAAAGTGTCAATCTGTCTCAGGAGCTGCTGAAAATGACAAATAACGTAATCTCTCAAATGATGCTGGGCACTAGGTCTTCAGAGACGGATGCCCAAGCCGATGTAGCTAGAAGCGTGGTACGGGATGTAACCAAGATTTTTGGGCAGTTTAACGTCTCTGATTTCATATGGCTCTGTAAGAACTTTGATTTGCAAGGTTTCGGGAAAAGAATCGAGCAGATATATGACAAGTATGATGGGCTGCTGGAAACGATAATCACAGACCGCCAACAAGCGAGACACAAGATTAAGAACAGTGGCTTGCAGTATGAGGCCAAAGATTTTGTTGATTTAATGTTCGAGGTTATGGAGGATGAGTCTTCAGAGATAAAAGTAACTAGAGACCATATTAAAGGCATGGTCATGGTAAGTATCCCTACACATCACATGTGCTTTCTTTAATGCTGCTTTTCTTTTTACTTGAAGTATTAATTTGGACAGGGAAACCAAGCAGTTTCCAGAAAAGTTAGTTGAAAGTTGTGCTACTAATGTATATAAACAGAGAGTAAAGACTTGCCATTACACTACATATGTGAATAACCCCAGATCTAACCACTCCAACATCCACAGTACTGTGATATTTTAACTTTTTATAAAACCATTAATACAAATATTTTCTTCTGATATGGATGGATGCGTTTTGCAGGACTTCTTCACAGCTGGTACTGATACCACTGCAATCACAGTCGAATGGGCACTTGCCGAACTCATCAACCATCCAAAAATCTTAGAGAAAGCACGAGAGGAAATAAAGAGTGTGGTGGGAGATACAAGGCCGGTTCACGAATCGGATGTCTCCAACCTGCCCTACATTCAGGCCATCATAAAAGAGACTTTCCGTCTGCACCCTCCAGTCCCAACGGTAGCTAGAATATCAGCGCAAGCGTGCAAGATCAATGGCTTCACATTACCTGCAAAGACACTATTATTTGTGAATTCATGGTCCATTGGAAGGGACCCAAAGTACTGGGAAAACCCTTTAGAATTCCAACCGGAAAGATTCTTGGATGGGGAGACAAGCTTCATGGATGTTAAGGGCCAGCACTTCCAATTGTTACCCTTTGGCTCAGGAAGGAGGATTTGTCCTGGCATTCCTTTGGCCATGCAACTAGTGCCAACTACTTTGGCGGCTTTGATTCAGTGCTTTGATTGTGGGGCGGTAGATCCAAATGGGAAGGAAATCAGTGTTGTCGACTTAACCGAGCTTCCTGGGTTGACAGCTCCGAGGGCAAATGAGCTATTGTGCGTTCCAGTCGCACGAGTGCCTCTTAATGATTTTTATCCATGAGTTATGATTGTTATCCCTCTTATTTTTTTTAAAAATAAGGGATATTACCTATTGTAATATATTCTATTATATCGTAACTACCAAGTACGGGTTGGTTTAGTTAGTCTGAAAACAAGGATTGTTTTCCTTGATATATGATTAAGAATGAATAAATTTTATAAGTCAATCATACTTTTTAGATTTTAGTATGCTATTATTATGGAGTTAATCACTGTTAAATTTTAATTCATAATATTATTTGAGCAAGAAATATCTCTCTCTAACATATTCAGTTATAGAATTATTAGAATTAGAATTTTTAAAAAATAAAATTTTATTAAAATAATTTTATATAAATAAATTTTGATTTTACTTAGATAAAAAAAATTATTATTTATGAATTTTAATATACATAATTTTTATGTATATATGCCATTCTTATGAAACCACATCCTTCTAATTGTCTTAGTTTAGCCAAGGAGTAGACTGAGTGCCACTCAAAATCTTGACATTTACTGCCATACAGCCTCAATTAGACCAAATAGTGAACCAATTAAAACTACATAATACTTATCTTATAAAACTTCTAAAATATATTTTCTAAAAATACAAACAATTTAAAATTTTTTCTTTAAATAGAAGCGCAGTATCACTTCTTTAAAATTGACTCGACAATATCATAACCACACGTAGTAAATAATGTAGCGAACTCACACAACATAATTACAACATAATTACAACATAAGACTTTAAGAATAAAGACCAAAAGACAAAAACTTAAGTACTATACAAAAATCAAGGTCTAATGGCCACATACATGTCACAATACACATAGAACGGCTGCACGGCCCAACTATACTCAGCAATCTCATAAATACTTAATAGGCCCACCAGCCATACCAAACACATAGAATCTCAAGTGTAAAACCACATATATATTGATCAGACAAACCAAAACAAGGAGTATAAGGACACCAAATGAGTATACATCGAATCCAAAATAAATAAAAATATGTCAGGTAATCAAAATGTGAGTGCAATAGTCAAACTCCTAAAGGGCTCCAAACAGCAACTTGAGGGATCACGGTAACACTCTAGGCTAATCATGAGAAAAAGGACAACAACAGAGAGTGAGATCACAAGAACCTCTGTGTGAGTAGAAACGTCATATACAATCGAGGGGGAAAGAAGGCAATCCCTAAAACAAGTATAAACATACCTTTATTAATAAACATGCTTTGATGCAACATGTGCATTCTATAGTGCAAAACAACCTCACATATGCAAATATATGCCATTATGAAAAGTAAACAGTAAACAGTATCTCATGTAACCCAATAGGTGAATAAATCACAAATCCCATGAACATGCCATCACATACTCATAACAGACAATAGGCCCAAAACCTGTCGGGGTGGACGTAAAAAGAAGTTAAAGAAAACTTCCCCACACATGGAAGATTTCCAAGCCCGTTGGTGGGTTTTCATGTATTTATTTTTTAAAATCTTATATAATTCTCATATTCACAACTTCATCCACCAATGTTGTCCGAATTAAGAGGAGAGAAAATCACACACAAATATACATCACACTTGATCCTATAGTATCATATATGATACATCACATAACTATATTCACACATAATAATATTGAGCTCATAATTACATACCATCCACACAACTCCAAGCAAGTGACTAGCTCCACTTGAGCCCTCGTACACTGCCTAGTAAATACAATATATACCATCCGCACCACTCCTAGGTAATCAATTGTCCCCTCAGCTGGGATCCCACATACTTACATCGCATTGGCCAAGTGCAAAGAATAATCAATTCTGTAGGTATATATGGCATATATACTCATAGGTATATTTATCATCTCAAAGTGCACATCAAATCGCAAAACTTTTTATGCAAAAGAAAATAGTAGGCTTATATGCATGATAATATACTCATTACACTCACAATTAATATACACCAAAAAATCCACATATGTGATCATGCACACTACTTTGTCCCCAATGAATATACACAAATATGCTCACATGGAAGATAAAGAACTAACTCACACTCAGAAGTCATACTAATCTCATTGATATCAACAAGCAAATCTAAGCATGAGAATTCAACAACAAAATATCAAAGGTCCAACATACACATCCTCTATACTCACCTCTCCAAAATTCAAACTTAACCTCTAAAGGGAAGATAGACTGGAAAGCACTCTCCCAGAAATTTAAGTAATAGGAGCTGGTTAGCAAGGATCAATAAACTCACGGGTCAACAATCTCTCATACAAGGATCAATCACGAATCAACAATCTCTCATACAAGGATCAATTTCTATCACTCACCTCTTTCTCTCAACCTTAGGACTCTAAGTGATCAAAGCATGGGGAACCCTCAATATACTCATCTAAGGTTGGGAAAGGTGTAGGTAGACATTTGGTTAATGTTAGGTTGGTCGTGGTTGTCTAAACTAGGTATGGGTGTGTTGGGGACACTAGTGTATGAACTGGTTATGGGTTAACAAGGGCTACGACTGTATAGACTGGTTATGGGTGTGTTTAGGGGCGATGGGCATATGAACTGGTCATTATCTGTCTGGGGACCATGATCGTATGGATGTGTCATGGGTGTGCCTGGAGACCATAATTGTATAAACTGGTGGTGGGTGTATTGGGTCATAAGTGAATAAACTGGTTGTGGGTGTATTGCAATCACGGGTGAATAAACAAATCGTGGGTTGACTAGGGCCACAATTATATAGACTGATCATAATTATGTCTGGGGGGCACTGGTGTATGAGCTAGTCATTGTCTATCTGGGCCTTGGAAGTGTACACTGGATATGGGTGTCTTAGGGACCATGGATATTCGAATTGCATGTTGATGACCCGTATTTGTATCAATTATTTGGTATATTATTGGGCATTATTTGGATTGAAATGCAAGTCATTTTGTTGATTTTGTAGAGGCTAATGACATATTTGTTACATATTGTTTAGTAAGCCATTGTAATAGGTTTTTGGAACTGAATATTTTTGGGAGAACAATTCGTATAACGAAAGGAGAAAAACTATGGGCCGGACTTAGAATGTGAGTGTACGAACATTGTTGCAAGGTCTGGGGGCGACGACCGGTCGAACGCTGCAAGAAACTAATTCGAAACAGAAACGACCGATCATTGGTCCATCAATGACCAGTCGGAAGGGCACCTCAGAGCAAGGACGACTGGTCGTAGAAAATTGAACAACCAGTGGTGCAAACAATGAAGACACGATGGATTTTAAGGCAATGATTGGTTGTTGGGATAGACACGACCGGTCGGAGTGGATTTTCTATTTAAGACACGTAGAGTTTTAGTTTTATTTTCATCAAAAACTATACGCTGTTACTTTATTATCTTCAAAATGGCTATCGATCCGTCAGAGATCAAGACGTTGATATGTTTGTTTGAGTTTTAATTAATGCAAAGAATTTTTGGATTAATTATTTCTCTTCATCTTTTGAAATCTTGATTTCCTGACGTAAAACTGGGATTCAAATTTACTGTGTAATGATTATAAATTCTTAACTCTATTTCTAATCTTGACCAATTGACAAACCTGGCCAGTTCATCTATAGGTGAGTTTAAATTGATTCAGAAAAATAATTAAACTATGACAACATATTAGAATTCTTAGGGCATTGTTGAAACTTGGTAGAATAGGAATATATCTGTCAAACTTAGCATTCATATTAATTGGGAAAAACGGTTTAGAAGTTCAATTATCATAGGAATATAGTTAGTTGGGAGTCTAAATTAGCACCTAATAGTCTAGAACGATAGTAGGAGATTAAAAGATCATCAACAACAAGTACAAAATATTGGAATTGAACAATAGTTGGATTGATTCCCAGATTAACTAACTACCCCAATTCTAACATCTAACAAGTTAATTTAATTTTTAATTTTAGTTTAATTATAACTCCTTATTTGATTCATTTAACTAGGATAGCGGATTAGACGAATTGATTAGTTATAAATGAATTTACATGTGGGATCAATACTTGTTCTTTTGAACTATATTACTTGTTGACAGTCATGCGCTTGCGATTAATGGTAAATTCAATTTACCGTCAACAAGTTTTTGCCATCGTTATCGGGGAAATGGTTTTAAAATTAACAATTGTTTCCTAATTCTTTTTCTAAATTAATTTTTTTTTTGTTTCTAGGGTGTTGAACTAGAGAACTGGCATAACTTAAAGAACAAGAAGCTTGATCTAGAACCTATTGACCTTTCAATTGACAAGACTATAAAGTGGCTCAGGCTTAAGTTATCAGATCAAAATATGGAACACTATAAAGTAGAAGTTGTCAATGGAGGTGACAATGTAGACCCAGCTCCAGCAGTAGACAATTTGCAGCCAAAGTGTAGGACTGTTATGGACTACAACATTCCAACAATTGAGGCATTAGAAGATAGCATCCTTAGGCCTACAATTGCAGCCATTAGTTTTGAGATCAAGCCTGCGATGATCCAGATGATGGAGAACCACCAGTTCTTTGGGCTGGAAAAGGAGAACCCAATGAAGCATGTGAAGACATTTGTGAAGCTAACAAATATATTCAAGTTCAATGGAATATCTTTTGAAGTATTCAGATTGCATATATTCCCTTTTTCTCTATCTGGAAAAGCTACAGACTGATTGAAGAATCTGCCCACTGGTTCTATTACAACATCGGAGGAGCTGATGAATGCATTCATGATCCAAATCATTCTAGGGGCAAAGAATTCCCAGTTGAGGCATGAGATCAGTAATTTTAAGCAGCAATCATAAGACCATATAAGGCTTATGCAAGATTCAAGGGATTGCTAAAAAAATTCCCACATCATGGCATTCCAGATTTTCTACTTCTGGATGCTTTCTACAAAGGCATATTAGATATGTACAAGTTTATGTTGAATTCAATTGTTGATGGGAACATTTTGGAAAAAGAAGCTAATAAAGCTTTTAGACTAATTGAGAAAGCAACTGAGGGAGGACAAATTTGGCATTTTGATGCAGATTTTGACTGGACTCCAGGGAAGCTTGAGGTTGGTGCCATTACCAAGCTAACAGTAGAGATGGCTGCAATGAGACATGAGTTCAAACAAATTAGAGTATGAGTGGAAGTAGTCCAAAAAAATCTTGAAACCAGCCTATTTTGGCCCTCAATGATCGTTGTGGTGGGAATCACAATAATTACTAGTTCCCTATGAATATTGAAGAAGCCAACTATATTAGAAATCTAGGGAAGCAACCTTACTTCGGGATAACTAATAATGAAAATTGGAAATACCATTCCAATTTTTCTTATAAGAATAATAATCCTAATTATGGTTCAAATCCCAATCAGAATAAAGAAGGAGGCTATGACCCAGGGTACCATCAGGGGAACCAACTGTTACCACCAGCAAAAAAGAATAGTGGGATTAAAGTTTTGATGCAGCAATTCACTATGTCAGCGGATTCCAGAATTAAGAATTTGAAGATGCGGATGGGTCAGTTAACACAGGTTTTGAAGAATAGACCGCTAAGGGCTTTGCCATCTGATACAAAGTCACCAACATAGGCTACAAACTGAAGTTGAAAAGGTCATGACATGATCATAATTAAGACGCTTAATGGGAGGCAACCCATTATCAAAAAAGAAGAAGAGAGGAAACAGAAAGAAAGATGATAGAGAAGATATGAAGAGGTTCTGTATACGTCAGAGACTAAGTTTGAGGAGGAACATTTGAAGAAAAATGGCAGCATCGAGGTAATTATCTATCGAGAGACGAGAATTCTTTGTACGAGAGGCAAGGATCGGTTGTACATTCAATTTCAACCGATTGTGCATATACCAAGAGCCACCTACCGGTCATACAATATTAACAACTAGTCGTTGACATGTCAAAGGTCTTCTGACTGGTTGTATCTTACGAACGATCAGTTGGAACTGTAAGGATCCGGATGTGAGGAGCGACTGACTAGTCATGCAACACAAAGCAACCAGTCAGCTTTGAAGGAACCCATGTAGAGAAATTTTTGATTGGCTGTACACTTTGTATGACCGGTCATAGCTAGTTGCGAAAAACTGTTTCGATCAGTCGTAGCCACGTTTTAGAGCTTAAAAACCTTGTTTCTTCAGTTCCTAGCCGACACACTTCCCCCTTTCTTCTCTCTCAAAATATCAAAAATTTTCTCACTTCTATTTAGCCTACAAGTGTCAGACCAAATCTCAGCTCAAAGTCCCTCACTCAAACTCTCCCACAACCCTTCTCGACCCTTAACTAGTTAGATTCCAGCCACTCACTCAATCTTTCAACATGGTGAGGATGAAGAATGTGTCGTGGGATTCGTCTCCTCCCCAATATTGTCTAAAAAGAGGACAAACGTCTTTTTCAAAAGCTCCTTCGGTCATCGATTTCGAAACTAAAAGGTTCACCTCCACGAAAGTAGAGAAACGATATAAAGCACTCAAAGGGCATGCACTTCACCAATAGAAGTTCTGCAATTTCAAGCCTTCCATGAAAACATCTAATAAATGCTATGGTATAGTTCGTGTGAGACCCTGATCCTCAGTGGGTTTAGATGTCTTAGAAATCTGTGTATCAGAAATGGTACCTAGGTACTGATGTAGCTGAAAAGACTATTTTTTCCCTAAAGAAATAAATGTGTGATGGCTCTAATGTTATTTCTGAATTTTTTCTATTTTAATTCTTGTATTTTTGTGTTAATTATCGTTAGTTCCTTATTATCCAAACTATTAGATAATTTCTTTTATCCTAAGTAGTTAATTATCTCCTAATATCTTTTAAGCTGAATTATCCTTTAACTCTTATCCTATCCTTCTAAGCTTAAAAGTAGGAAAAATCAATCCCTTAGGCACCTATAAATAGATAGACCAGTCATACCTTTATTCCACACTCTCATTCTCTCTTTTGTTCCTAAAAAAACACAAATCTTCTTCCCTTTCCTTCCCTTGTGTGTGCCGAAATTCCTCTTACCTTCACTATTGTCGAAATTCCTCTTACCTTCACCATTGCCGAAATTCTTACTCCTTTATCAAGTTGTTGCGTCTGATAGCTTGTTGGATTCCTCTCATCTTGCTGCATCTTCCTTGCTTGAATTCACATTCAAAAGGTTAGTGGCTTTCAATTAAATATATGCCGAGATGGCCCTCCTCTTTATGTGTGCCGAAGTTGATTTCTCCTCTTATGGTATTTCTGAATCTTGTTCCTCTTATTCATATGAACATCTGACACCTATACCCCTTTTAATATTACAAAATCATAACCTATTCCCTCATGTTTCTTAAAATTGGAATTTTTGTCTTTAAACCCTAGTGTTCCCAAAATTTGTATTGAATAATCAGGTTGATACTTGTTGAATTCTTGGCCATCACATTACACATTCAGAGGGAGGTTATTGTTGCATCCGAATAGCTGATTTTTGGTAGGTTTTGGTAAGGATCGTAGGATGCCCTTTGGTTTCTGGTTTCGTATTATATGCTTAATATTGTGTTGTACTTGCTTGTGATTGTTTAGGTGTTTCTGGTTCTTATGATAAAGGCAAAAGGATAGCATCTTGTTCAAACGCATGAGAGATAGGATCTATATCTCATCGGTTTCTCTGGAAATCACCTTGTTTTTTTAATTTTGGTTTGATTATTAAGTGTATACATGCTTGCGAAATATGGTATTGGTTTCTTGGTAATTTCAGAACTATATAGGATCTATACCTTATCGATTTCTTTGAAAATTATCTTTCTTATTTTCTAGTTTTGGTTTGTTCATTAAGTTTACACATGCTTATGGATACATATACATGCTTTCGGATACATATACATGCTTGCGAATTGATGATTGGTTCCTTAGGTGATTTCGGAACTTATAAAGGAATAGAATTTCCCTCTTTTGGATTGGTTGTATAGTATTAAATTATGCTTTGTGTTGTGACTTAATTGAGGATACCCTACTGTGATTCTATGTGCTTGTACTTGCTTATGCTTGTATTGTGGTTGTGTCAGGATCCTCTTTTCGGTGGCCATACGGGGTAAGTGATTGATGCTCCTAGTGAGAGGAGAGATACTTGCCATATTGAGAGGTGTATGGTGTTTGTTACCCAAAAAGTGCAAGCTAGATACCTTGTCCTTGTGTGGCTTGGATGCCCAGCCCTTATGTGGCTCCAATGCCCAGTCCTTGTGTGGCAAGATAGAAAGGCTTGCTATAAGTTTGTTTGATAACTGTTTTCTTTTTTAGTCCACCCGTTCCTTTAATAATTTCGGCCCTAAAATATTTGTGCTTGCTTGCTGATTGTTTGAGCCTATTAAATGTATATGTGATTCATCTATGTTGTTCGGGAGATATTTGTCTAGGTTTCTGCAGATCTTATGATGTTGCAACCCTACTGAGATTCTTGTAATCTCATTCCATTGTTTTCCTCCTTTATCAAGCATAGGTTTGTGTTTTGCTAGTGGTACCAGGGTGTGAGATCAGGGCTGCATGGCAAGACAATTGTATTTCACATTTCAGTTTCGATTCTATTCTATTTCTGGCTTCCGATTTTCTGTTCCTATTTCCACACCTTACCCGGAACAGATACTTGCTGATTGAGATTCCTTGGGACTTGTGTGTTATGTTTCCCCTGAATTCTATATTTTTGAAAGTCTTTGGCTGATATTTTCTTTATACTCTATTTATGCCAAAATGAAATTACAAGCTCCAACCTTAAAAACAAATTAATTAACTAATGAATTTAATAACTAGTTGACTTGAGCCTTGTGGGATTCGAATAAGACCTTGTGAGGGCTTATTCGGGTTTCATGGCGGTAAGGGTCCTTATAGGTTGGGTTTGGGTCCTTACAGGTGTGGTAACAGAGCATGGTTTCATGATTTGCTTGTTTTGCATGTTTGGCATGTTTTGCATGTTTGTGTGATTGCATGATTGATGTGTTTCTGAAATGTGTTCTTGTTTTGATGCATACGCATGTTCTTCTTTGTTTGATTATGATTTTTTGTGTTTTGATGTGTTTGAATGTTTGTATGCCTATGTGATTTGCTATGAATTGTGTGCATATTTGTGTGTTGTTTTCTGTATGAATGTTTCAGCCTTATATGCAAATCGTCCGGTGTATCCACCAGGTACCATTTTCTTTTGCTGATTATATATTTATGATTGTGTATTGGAGAGTTACATTATGTGTGTTTATTTACTATGGCAAGGTCGATTAGAAGGCGTAATGCTCCAAGGGCTCATCGAGATAGGAGCGACGAATAGGTTGAGCGGTTGAACAGAATGTGCAGATTGGGCAAGTTGAGCCTGAAATTCAGGTTGAGAAACCAAAAGATCAGATCGCACTAGTTGCCCCAGCCGCACCAGCCCAGGACCCCGTATTGCTCGAGAGATCTTAGCTTTGATGCAAGACATCTTACGTGGTATCGCTGAAAACTAGCAACGAGTTGAGGCATCAATCCAAAATGATCCTGCACCACCCGGATCAGATCTTATTGCACCTCCGCCCCAATTCAGCCAACTATTCTTAGAGAGGCTGAGAGACTTCCTGTTGTGATTACTAAGTTGCTGAGAAAAGCTCATCAATTGGGTTGCAAAGATTTCAGCGGTTCAGCAGGTGCTGCTGCAGCTCGTGAGTGGATTGACACCTTGTGCCGTGTTGCTCTGTTCCTGCACATTTCTGATGATGATAAAGTCGCCATCACCATATTCTTACTTGAGGGAGAAGCCCTTGCATGGTAGACTGCTGTTAGTTTGAGGTTTGGAGATCGTTTTCCAACTTGGGATGAATTCCTGTACGAGTTTAATGAAAGGTTCTACACCAGATTTCACAAGAATGAACAGCAACAAGCCTTGTACAAGGGTTGAACAAGGTACTCACTCAGTTATGGAATACAAAAAGGAGCTGAGAGAATTGTCCCGTTTGCACCTAAAGAGGATCGCATTCCCTACCAGGTTGCATGATGATTTCAGGATGGTTTGAACACTGAAATGAAGTCCATCATTGGCACGAAACCTATGCAAAATTTTCAGGAGCTGATCGTGGCAACCTATGAAGCTATAAAGATGATACTGAGTACGAAGCTTCCTATAGAAAATAATAATGGTCCATTCTGTCGAGGTTCTAAGTTTGGTCGTCGTTCGAGACCTTATCCTCCAAAACTATTTCATTTGAAAGGCAATGGCAATGGAAACTTCAAGAAAAATCCAGCTAGTTCTAATCCAAATATGAATGGATCCTCGTGGATTTTGCAGTCGCGTAGATGCTACAACTTTAAAGAGCCTGGCCATATACTAAGAGAATGCACTAAACCAACGTGTAATTCCGGAGCACCAAGTTCAAACAACGGTGGATGTGGCAACCCTTCTAAACCACCAGCCCATGACCTCCTAGCAGATCCACATCAGATTCACAGCTCAGACCCACAAGACTCTTCACTTTGACTGGTGTCGAGGCAAGCCTTGAGGTAATGACAGGTACCATCTCTGTCTTTTCTCAAAATGCTAAACTATTGTTAGATCCCGGAGCAAATAGATCATTTGTGAGTCCAAGGATAGCAACTAGTTCGGATCTACCCTTATCTCCTTTTATTCCTCCTATTGCGGTTTTGACTCCTTTGGGAGATCAATTGACGTGCAATCTAGTGTCCATGGGTTGTGCTATACGAATGGGTTTAGTGGTGATTGAAGTGGACCTGGTTCCATTGGACATCTGAGAGCTGGATGTGATCTTACGCATGGATTGTTTGACAAAGTACCAAGCCCGGATGGAATGTTTTACAAATCGTATGTGGTTCAGCCTTCCAAATGGTTTCGAGTATTGTTTTGGTGGTGATAGGTGAGTTTTTTTTACTTGCACGATTTTATGGCTCGATGTGAAGCGATTAATCAGCAAGGGATGCACAGCGTACCTTGTGCATGTGCATGATAGCTCCGTGGAATCTTCAAATCTAAATTCTGTCCCCGTGGTTCATAAATTTCTGGATGTATTCCCAGAAGATGTAGCTGGTTTGCCACCAATTAGAGAAGTTGAGTTCAGTATTGAATTATTTCCAGGTACAAATCCTATTTCTATTCCACCATACCATATGGCTACAGCAGAAATGAAAGAATTAAAGGCGCAATTAGAAGACTTGTTGGATCGTGGTTTCATTCGACCTAGTGTATCAACTTGGGGAGCAGTCGCTCTGCTCGTGAAGAAGAAAGATGGTTCGTTGCGGTTGTGCATCAATTACCAACAGCTAAACCACTTGACAGTGAAGAACAAGTACCCCTTGTCATGCATAGACAAATTGTTTGACCAGCTACAAGGTGCAGCCATGTTCTCCAAAATTTATTTCAGATCCGGATACCATCAATTGTGGGTTCGTGAAGCAAACATACTGAAGACTGCTTTCGGATCACGTTATGGCCACTATGAATTTCGGGTTATGCCATTTGGTTTCACCAATGCTCTAGTAGTGTTTATGGACTTGATAAACAGAGTGTTTTGTGAGTTCTTGGACAGATTTGTGATAGTCTTCATCGACGATATTCTGATTTACTCAAAATCGGAAAAGGAGCATACCAAACACTTGTGGATTGTGATGCAAATTCTGAGAGATCGGCAGCTGTATGCAAAATATTCTAAGTGCGAATTCTGGTTACATGAAATCAGTTCCTTGGCCATATTATTTCTGCCCGTGGCTTTCTTGTTGATCCTAAGAAGATTGAAGCTGTTGTTGTGTGGGAACCCCCGTGAACCGTGTTCGAAGTTTGCAGCTTCCTTGGCCTAACTGAATACTATCATCACTTTGTGGTGAATTTTTCATCGCTAGCTGGACCATTGACAAAATTGATGAGAAAAGGAGAGCCATTCATGCGGTCTGAAAAATGTCAGCAAATTTTTTAGGAGATGAAATCCAGGCTAGTTTCCGCACCTATCCTTACATTGTCGGTGAGTGGAAAAGAGTACATGGTGTACAACGATGCATCAGAATTTGGCCTTGGATATGTGCTGATGAAAGATGGGAAAGTTGTTGCCTATGCTTCCTGACAATAACGTCTGAATGAGAGCAGCTATCCTACACACGATTTAGAGCTTGCAGCTGTGGTGTTTACATTGAAAATTTAGTGCCATTACCTGTACAGTGAGACTTGTAGAATTTCACTGATCACAAGAGTTTGAGGTATCTCCTTACTCAGAAAGAGTTGAACATGAGAAAACAAAGATGGGTAGAGCTGATTAAAGATTATGATATGATTATTGAGTATCACCCCAGAAAAGCTAATTGTAGCTGATGCTTTGAGCCGGAAGACCCTTCCCCTTCTTGTTAGGACTAACATTCCTGAATTGCTCCTAAGTGAGACCCTTAGAAGAACCAACATTCCCGAAATGATCCTAAGTGAGACCCTTAGAAGAACCAACATTCCCGAATTGATCCTAAGTGAGACCCTTAGAAGAACCAACATTCCCGAATTGATCCTAAGTGAGACCCTTACCACTGTGAATCCAAAGCAAGCCCAAATAAGGACCTATATGAATCCCACAAGGCTTAACTATCTAATTTCCGATTTTAATATGTTTATTTTTTAAGTTTATAAAGTTTGGAGCATGATTGTATTGGACAAACAATCTGGATTCATACGAAGTGAATAAATCATCAGCGGAAGACTTTATGATTAATCAAGGAAACCACAACACACAAGTCCCATAGGGATCTAAAAATCCAAGAAGTAAAGCCTCAGTAAGTTTTCAAAACAATCAAACAAAGAAGACATTCAAAAAACCAGAAAGTGGTCCAATCAATCTTCATGTTATATGTACAAGTAGTAAACGAACAAGTATGCAAATTTGATGTAATATCGTCCCGCCGTGTAGCCTTGATTCTCACACACTGGTACCGCGAACAGTGAATGTACCTAAGCCTGAAAAATGGTGAAAAAAATGGAATGAGATTACAAGAATCTCAGTAGGGTCACAACATCATAAGATCCATAGACATCTTAAAGAAATATCTCCCAAAAAATATCAGATCATCCTTACACATCTAAGGATATCACCCAATTCAAGAAAAAATCAATAATGTTAAGGCCGAAAGCTAAGACAGTGGGTGGACTACAAAAACTTCCAAAAAATCAAAAGTACACAGGCAGGAAAACACATCAACCATTCTCAGCAATAGGAAAAAGGCCAACCCCTTCCATCTGTGTTATCCAAAACTTCCCTGTAAAAAGAGTAAAGGTTAGCACACAAGCTAATCAACAAGCCTATTCATCTTGCCAGCATATAGGACAAGGCATCTAGCACACAGGACTAGGCATCCTAACCAGCATACAGGATTAAGGCATCTTGCCAACATATAGAACAAGGCATCTAGCCAGCACACAGGACTAGGCATCCTAACCAGCATACAGGATTAAGGCATCTTGCTAGCACACATTACAAGGCATCTAGCCAGTACAAAGGACTAAACATCTAGCCAGCACACAGGACTAGGCATCCAATACACGTAAGCTGGGGATTGCCACCCATATGACTCCAATACCAGTAAGAGCCTCCCCTCTCCCAAGGAGCATCAGCGCTTACACCGATTGGCACATGGAAAAGGATCATAACACACAAATACATACAAGCACACACACACAAGCAAGCACAAGGCACAATACCACAATAGGGTATCCTCAATCATGTCAGAACACAATCAGCATGTTCAATACAAACAACACATGCAAGCTAGGCACTCATAACCCAGCTTAAGGGATTCGGTATAGCCTAGGTAAGCCTCAAATCTATCCGCCACTCATACATACACTATCTCACACATCTGTGCATGCAATATTTCAAGTATAGGTACCGAAATCAACAAGCAAACCATAAAGATTTCTGGAGAAACCGATAAGACATAGATCCTACCTCTGTTTTCTCTGACCAAGAAGCTATTCCTTTGCCTTTATTCAAGGGATCTGAACCACTTATAACATCATAAGGCAAAGACAAAACCAAACTAAGCTTGCATAATCAATAACCAAGTAAATATCCTATTTTCTTACCAATTCCACTCACTGAACCTATCAAAAACTAGTGATTAGATGTCGCAGGTGCCTCCCCCTCGGATGTGTGATGTGATAGCTAAAAACTTAACAAGATTCAACCTGAATTACCAACTCAATTATCTATGAAAATTTCGGCACTAAAGATAGGGCACAAGGAAAATTGCGATTTTATGTATACAAGGTGTAAGGGTTGCGATTTCATGTTAACAAGGAAGGATTAGGTGTTAATAACGCATACAAACAAAAAGAACAAGATCAGAAACCAACAGTTCAATCAATTGATCAAAATCGGCAACAATAAGGCAAAAGAGTAGGGCATGCTGATTTCATGTATAGGGAAGATTAAAAGGATGAATTCATGATTTTACAGTATGAATGGATGCCAAACAATCATACAAACAAAAGAAATAACAACAGAAATCAATTGATGAAAGAATCACACAAGTTTGGCACCAAAACTGACGAATTACGAGTTGAATTTCGGAAGGGAAAAATTAACCTTCTGATGACCAAACTTAGATAGTTAGATAGAGGATAGAAAGATCTTTCCAACAAACTATTATTTTTAGAAATCTGACAAAGGATGAGAGATTTATGCTAGTTTGAAGGTCAAGGATATTTTGGCAGCAATAGGGAGGTGTAGGGTTTGATGTTTGACAAATTTTGTGAGTTTTTAATATGGGATTTAAGTGTGGCCAGCTACCTCTTTATATAGCATGGTTATGAGATTAATTTTCCTACTTTAAAGGATTGATAAGGTAAGATAATTATCAGAATTAAATTTCTGAAATTATCCTTCCTTAACTTTAGGAATTTTATCTCCTAAGGTAATTATCAACCCATAAGGAACAAAATCAAAGAGAAATGAACAGAAATAATTAGTAGATATTTCATATCATTTTCGGCCATCACACATCCATTTCTTTAGGTATAAAATGGTCATTTCACCTGCACTGGCTTCTGGATTTGTAAGACTCAAAATTTATGGTCTCACATCCTTCCCTCCATATAAGAATTATGTCCTCAAAATTTCAGCTCAAATACCTAAACAAATAGGTAAGGAAATTTTGCACTCATAGATTCCTCAGTCTCCCAAGACTGTTCCTCGATTTAGCCACTACACCAAACAACTTGTACCATAGGCACACTTCAACTGCAAAGTTGACAAACTAACCGATCTAGTATGGCAATTGGCTGTACAGGATAGGATAGGTCTTCAACAACTTTGACTGGTGGTTCTTCAAGCAAATGAGAAGGGTCTCGCACATATTTTCTCAACATCGATACGTGAAACACATTGTGAATTCTTTCCATATTCGGAGGTAAAGCAAGTCTGTATGCAATAGGGTCGATCCTCTTGATAGTGTTATATAGTCCAATGTAATGAGATGCTAGTTTACCTCGTTGCTGAAAACGTAGGACACCCTTCCATGAGGCGACCTTCAAAAACACTTTTGTCACCTACTGTAAATTCCAGTTCCCTTTGTCGATTATTTACGTAGTTTTTCTGCCAATCCTAGGCTGTCTTAAGCCATTGTCCAATCAAGTTCAGCTACTTTGTTGCTTGATCAATTAATTCCGGATTTTCTAGGCGTCTCTCGCCTACTTCATTCCAGCAAATGGTTGTTCTGCAACGTCTCCCATATAGTGCTTCATAAGGTGCCATACCGATACTTACATGAAAGCTACTATTGTAAGCAAATTCTACCAATTGTAGGCATCTCTCCCAACTCGTATGCCAGTCCAACACACTCGCACGTAGCATATCTTCGAGTGTCCGAATCGTCCTCTCAAATTGACCATTGGTCTAAGGCTGAAATGCAATACTGAAATTCAATCTCGAACCAGCATATTCTGAAATTTCTCCTAAAATCATAATGTGAAACGAAGGTGACGATCAGAAACAATGGAAACTGGCACTCCATGCTATCAAACAATCTCATACAAGTAACGAACAACCAATATCTCAGGGGAATCTGTCATACAAACAGGAAGGAAGTGTACAGATTTCTTCAATCGATCCACGATTACCCATATGGCATCATATCCTCAATAAGATCTAGGCAATGGGTCTTTGATGCTCGATCTTTACTTGTTGACATATGAGGCATCGGGCAACAAACTAAGCAATGTGGCGCTTTATGTTTAGCCACGAATACTGTTTCTTTAAGTCTCGGTGCATCTTTGTGCTACTAGAATGGATAGCGAACTTCAAACTATATGCTTCAGACAATATTAGATTACGAATATCAACATCTTGTGGCACACATACCCGGTTTCTGAAGACAAGAATTCCATTATCTCGCACTTTGAAATCGAAAGCTATGGCATCAACACCATCATATAATTGCTTCCAAATTTTAACCAGCTTCGGATCTTCTGATTACTGATTCCGGATCTCCTCAATCAAGGTAGGCGTTACTTCGATTTGTGCCAGCAACGAACCAGAAAAATCAGTGCCAGGATGCACACATGTAGCTTTCAAATCCAGCAACATTGGCATGTATTGGGTACACATGTAAGCCAAAATCGATGGAGAAGGAGGATGAAACTTTCGGCTTAAGGCATCAGCGACAATATTCGCTTTTCTAGGATGATTTTTGGTGATCAGATCGTAGTCCTTAATCAGCTCTACCCATCTTCATTGTCTCAAGTTCAACTCCTTTTGCGTAAGGAGATATTTCAAGATTTTGTGGTTGGTGAAGATTTGGCATGTCTCTCTGTACAGGTAGTGGCGCCATATTTTCAATGCAAACACCACGGCTGCAAGCTCCAAATCGTGTGTAGGATAGTTGCTTTCGTGTGTCACAACTGTCAGGAAGCATAGGCAATGACTTTCCCTTCTTGCATCAATACGCATACAAGTCCAGATTTCGATGCATCGCTGTACACCACATACTCTTTCCCACCGACAAGTAAGGTGAGGATTGGTGTGGAAACCAATTGAATTTTTAATTCTTTGAAACTTCGCTGGCATTTCTTTTTCCATACGAACTGCTCTCATTTGTGTGTCAATTTCATCAATGGTCCAGCAAGCGATGAAAAATTTCCACAAAGAGACGGTAGTATCCGGCCAAGCCAAGGAAACTAGGAACTTTGAATACAGTTATGGGGGTTCCTAAGCACCTACGGCGACTTCATTCTTCTTTGGATCAACTAACACACCCTGGGCAGAAACAATATGGCCAAGGAAACCAACTTCGCGTAACCAGAATTTGCATTTGGAGTACTTTTGCAAACAACCGTCGATGCCTTAAAACATTCAACACAATCCGTAAGTGATCAGTATGTTCCTCTTTCGATTTTGAATAGATCAGAATGTCATCGATGAAGACTATAAAAAATTTGTCTAGGAACTCACGGAACACACGATTCATAAGATCCATGAACACAGCTGGTGCATTGGTCAAACCGAATGGCATAACCAGAAATTTGTAGTGGCCATATTGTGATCTGAATGCAGTCTTTGGAATATCAACATCTCGAACTCACAATTGATGGTATCCAAATCTGAGATCAATCTTGGAGAACATGGCTGCACCTTGGAGCTGGTCGAACAAGTCGTCGATGCGCGGCAAAGGGTACTTGTTCTTCATGGTCACACGATTCAGCTGCCGATAGTTGATGTACAATCGTAGCAAACCTTCTTTCTTTTTCCTAAACAAGACAAGTGCTCCTCAAGGTGACACACTGGGTCGGATGAAATCACGATCCAGCAAATCTTGCAATTATGTTTTCAGTTCCTTCATTTCCACAAGAGCCATATGATAGAGAGGAATAGAAATCGGATTCGTACCAGGAACTAACTCAATGACGAATTCCACTTCTCTTAATGGTGGCAAACTAGTTGTGTCTTCTGAAAACGCATCCGGAAATTCACGAACCACACACACCGGTTGTGTCTTCCTATCACCTTCAAAATAGTACTCGGCATAATCAGGAAAAATGAACCACACACACTTGGTAAAACACTCCATACGGGCTTAATATTTTGCTAGACAGTCCATGCCTAAGATCACATCCAGCTCTCGGATGTCCAGTGGAATCAGATCCACCTCAAGTTGATTCGGACCCATATGTACAGCACAACCGATGTAGACTTAATCACAAATTAGTTGCTCTCCCAAAGGAGTCAGACCGCAATAGGATGAGACAAGGGAGACAAAGGCCGATCCATGCTCAGTGTTATCCTTGGACTTACAAATGACTTATTTGCTCCTGGATCTAATAATACTTAAGCATTTTGAGAAAAGACTGAAATAGTACCTGTCACCACATTAGGACTAGCTTTGTCATCAATTAGGGTGAATAGCCTCATTGGTCTTGGTTGCGCCTCACTTGAGGATCCGTTTGGTGGTCCTCCCGATGAGTGTGTTGGTGGTTTGGCAAGATTGACATACCCACCTCGGCCTACATTCGGTGCGTCTGTGATACACCTTGGTTTTGGGCAGTCCCTCTGAAAATATCCCATCTCGCCATAATTATAACATCAATGTGGCTGTGAATTTCACGTAGATTCATTCGAATTTGGACCAGAAAAGTTTTTCCTGTTGTTTCCTCCATTGCCACCATTGTTTTTTGAAGGATAGGACCTTAAAGGATAGGGTCCCATACGCCGATTGAACTTTGAATCTCACCTGAAAGATCTGCCACTGGTTGGTGCGGATGCCTTCCTGGTCTGCACAATCTTCTCAGCTTCAGTCGAAGCAACAATTAGTTCTTGCAAATTCTACACCGGTGTCATACCAATGATTGTTTTGAGTTCGGTACTCAGCCCATCCTAAAATCATATAGCAAGCTGGTACGGTGAACGATCCTCCTCTAGTGCAAATTGGGACAACTCCCTTAATGCCTTCTCGTATTCCAGCACCGAACGGGTGCCCTGTTCAAGCTTTTAGAAAGCTTGTCGCTGCTCGCTTTTGTGGAACCTTGTATAGAACCTCTCGTCGAACTCGTACCAAAATTCTTCCCAATAGGAAAATGATCTCCGAATCACAAGCTCACGGCTGTCCACAATGCGAGGGCTTCTCCCTCAAGTAGAAAAGTAGCGATGGAAACCTTGTCATCATCAGAGATACGCAAAAACAAGAACACTCGGCATAAGGTGGCGATCCATTCATGAGACTCAGCGACACCGACTGAACTGCTGAAATCTTTACATCCCAGCTGACGTGCTTCCTTCAGCAACTTCGTTATAACAATCGGAAGTCTCTTAGCTTCTTTAGGATAAACAGGCTGTACAAGTTCAAGTGGAGGAATAGGTTCTTCCATGGGCGCGGGTGTAGGAGCATTCTGAAATTGCGCCTCCATACACTGCTGATTTTCAGCAATTCCTTGTAATACATTCAGAATTTGTGCCATCACAGGATCGATTGCTATTGCGGCTGGTGCTTCAGGTTGGTTTTCGGGCTTAACTTGCCATCCCTGCTCAATTTGTGCATTCAGCTCCTCTTGCTCAATAGGTGGCTATTCGGCTTAAACCCCATACCTACCCCGTCAATCCCTTACACTTGGTCTTGCCATACTATACGAACATACAATTGCTACTTTACACATAACTAAATATGAATACTAGGAAAAGAAGTGGTACTTGGTGGAGAGGCTTGCATCGGACAATATGGATATGCTGGAAAACAAAACACACACATGCACACAAATATACAAGTTTTGGAAAACACATGCATACATACAAATGCACTCTGAACAATTATATTAACACACACATAAACACTTGGCAACAATCACCCAAAACATTCGGCAATGCAAATCACACTCGGCAGCACACATCAATAACACACACATACTCGGCAGTAATGACCTTCACATACATTCATATTTGTCAATACTCGACAACACTCACAACAAGAGATCACAATCATCATTCAGCAATTAGACATACGTTCGGAAACATATATACATATTTCGGCAATGAAAAAGGAACACAACATAACACATCAAGTCATGCAAGGCATAAAAACACACATAAGCACACAATAAACTAGACAATTAACATCTAAACATTCCAAACCAGGCTTATTACTTTCGGTTTTTAGCCCTCTAAGTGTGTCGGTGTGTGCTTATATACCTACCTACAAACACAAAACCAACAAAACAGATGAGCATATAACAAATCATATTCCCTAAACCATGCTCCGCAACCAAACCTGTAAGGAACCACATTCCCGAACAGTTACTAAGTGAGACCCTTACCGCCGTGAAACCCAAACATGCTCAAACCAAGACCTATTTGAATCCCACAAGGCTTAACCATCTAATTTCCGATTTTAATATGTTCATTCTTTAATTTTTTTAAATTTGGAGCATAGTAGTATTGGACAAAAAATCTGGATTCATACAGAGTGAATAAATTATCAGCGGAAGACTTTATGATTAATCAAGGAAACCATAGCACACAAGTCCCATAGGGATCTAAAAATCCAGCAAGTAAATCCCAGTAAGTTTTCAAAACAATCAAAGAAAGGAGAAATTCTTAAAACTAGGAAGTGGTCCAATCAATCTTCAAGTTATATGCGTAATTAGTCAAGGAACAAGTATGCAAATATCATGCAATATCTCCCCACCGTGTAGCCTTGATTCTCACACACTAGTACCATGAACAGTGAATGTACCTAAGCCTGAAAAATGGTGAAAACAACAGGATGAGATTACAAGAATCTTAGTAGGGTCACAACATCATAAGATCTACAAAAATCTTAAATAAGCGTCTCCCAAACAACATCAAATCATCCCTACACATCTACGGATATCACATAATTCAAGAAACAATCAACAAGGTTAGGGCTGAAAGCTAAGGCAGTGGGTGGACTACAAACACTTCTGAAAAACCAGAAGTACACAGGCAGGAAAACACATCAACCAGTCTCGAAAATAGGAAATAGGACAATCCCTTCCACCTATGTTGTCTAAGGCTTCGCTACAAAAAAGGTAAAGGTTAGCACGTAAACTAATCAGCAAGCCTATTCATCTTGCCAGCACATAGGAAAAGGCATCTAGCCAACACATAGGACTAGGCTTCCTACCAGCACACAGGATTAGGGCATCTTGTCAGTATACAGAACAAGGCATCTAGCCAGCACACAGGACTAGGCATCCAGCACACGCAAGTTGGAGATTGCCACCCATACGACTCCCATACTAGTAAGAGCCTCCCCTCTACCAAGGAGCATCAGCGCTTACCCCGAACGACACACAGAAATAGATACTAACAGACAAACACGTACAAGCAAGTACAAGGAACAATACCACAACAGGGTATCCTCAATCATGTTAGAACACAATCAACATGTTCAATACACACAACACATGCAAACTAGGAACTCATAACCTATCTTAAGGGATTTGGTATAGCCTAGATAAGCCTCAAATCTATCCGTCACTCATGAATACACCATCTCACACATATGCACATACAATATTTTAAGTATAGATACTGTAATCAACAAGAAAACAACAAGGATTTCTGGAGAAACCAATGAGGCATAGATTCTACCTCTCTTGTCTCTGACCAAGAAGCTATTCCCTTGCCTTTATTCAAGGGATCCGAAGTAGCTATAACATCATAAGGCAAAGACAAAACCAAACTAAGTATTCATACTCAATAACCAAGTATATACCATATTTCCTTACCAATTACACTCACCAAACCTATTAAAAACCAGTGATCAGATGCCATAGGTGCCTCCCCCTCAAATGTATGATGTGATAGCCAAGAATTTAACAAGCTTCAACCTGAATTACCATCCCAATTAACTATGAAAATTTTGGCACTAAAGATAGGTGTTATTAACACATACAAACAAAAGGAACAAGATCAAATGCCAACAGGTTAATCAATTAATCAAAATCGGCAACAATAGGGCAAAGAGTAGGGCATGTCGATTTCTTATTTAGGGAAGATTAAAAGGATGAATTCATGATTTTACAGCATGAATGGATTCTAAAAAATCATATGAACAAAAGGAACAACAACATAAATCAATTGAATAAAGATTCACACAAGTTTGGCACCAAAATCGATAAATTACGCCTTGCATTTTGACAGGAAAAAACTAACCTTATAATTCTCAGCCTAAGATAATTAGATAGAGGATGGAAAGAGCTTTCCAACAAGTTATTATTTTCAGAAATTTGATAAAGGATGAGAGAGTTATGCTAGTTTGAAGGTCAAAGATATTTCGGCAGCAATAGGGAGGTGTAGGGTTTGATGTTTGACGAGTTTTGTGTGTTTCTAATGTGGGATATAAGTGTGATCAGCTAACTATTTACATAGGGTGATTATGGGATTAATTTCTCTACTTTAAAGGCTTGATAAGGTAATATAATTATTAGAATTAAATCTCTGGAATTATCATTCCTTAATTTTAAGAATTTTATCTCCTAAGGTAATTATCAACCCATAAGGAACCAAATCAAAGGGAAATGAAACCAGAAATTATTACTAGATATTCCATACCATTTTCTGTCATCACACATCCATTTCTTCAATGGTAAAATGGTCATTTCATCTGCACTGGCTTCTGGACTTCTAGGACTCAAAATTCGGGGTCTCACACTTCTTCTGCTTCTGCTTCTTCTTCTTCTTCTCCTTCTTCTTCTTCTTCTTCTTCTTCTCCTTCTGCTTCTCCTTCTTCTCCTTCTGCTTCTCCTTCTTCTCCTTCTGTTTCTCCTTCTTCTCCTTCTGCTTCTCCTTCTTCTCCTTCTTCTCATTCTCCTGCTTCTCCTTCTTCTCCTTCTTCTCCTCCTTCTTCTTCTTCTTCTCCTTCTTCTCCTTCTTCTTCTTCTTCTTCTTCTTCTTCTTCTTCTTCTTCTTCTTCTCCTTCTTCTCCTTCTTCTCCTCCTTCTTCCTCTTCTTCTCCTCCTCCTTCTTCTAATTCTTTTTCTTCTTCTTCTTCTTCTTCTTCTTCTTCTTCTTCTTCTTCTTCTTCTCCTTCTTCTTCTTCTTCTCTTCTTGCCTATATGTGTGCACACTACCTACCTATGTTGCTAAGTTTGAGAGCTTCACATATGCATCTTGGTAGCGATCATACTGGTTCGTTATTCGCTTAAAGTCAAACCTACCTTGCTAGAAGAAATCGGTGTTTAGCAATCCAAAGATCCAAGATTGGTCCAAATTCAAAAGCAGCTAGCTAATGGTGCTAATGCCATAGTTCGTGATTTTTTAGTCCGAGATGATGGAGTTCTTGTTTTCCGTGATCTTGTGTGCGTGCCACAAGATATTGATGTACGCAACTTGATTCTGTCTGAAGCGCACAGTTCAAAATTTTCTATTCATTCCGGAAGTACCAAGATATATCAAGACTTGAAAGAACAGTTTTTGTGAGATCCCGTCTATTGTAGTGCCAGTATCAATGGTAGCGTTAGTGCCAGCGGCAACGCGCCGATGCTAAACTGTTGGTTTGGGAACACAGCCGTAGGAAGCCTTTAGGAAACCCAGAACGAATCTGAGTGTGTGTAAGTATGCTTGTGAGTGAGATTTAAGAATGATTGTGAGTGAGATAGGTTAGACAATTGAGGTTGAGTCAGTGGAAAACAAACCAGATTGAGTTTTGGTCGTTTTAAGCGACTGCAAGCCGTTTGGGCCACAATTTCGTGTTTAGGGCTGTTTGCTATTTCCTTTCCTGCCCAGCCCTGATGTTATAGCTGGACATATGTACAGAAGTTGTTGGGCCATTTGATTGACATTTCCCGAGCCCATTGGGCTCAGTTGTGATGAAACGGGCCGTCGATGGCACGGGCCAGTCTTGTTGAACTTTGGGCCTGAAGCCCATCAGCCCTTGGGCCTGAAACCCATCAGCCCACAAGCCCACAAACCCACACTTCATTCCTTAAATGCTTCTCTTCCAGAAGTGACCAGCACATTTCAGACCTAACTCGTTTTTCTCCTTGCTTCACCCTTCCAACCTACCAAAATCCACACTTTGCTCAATTTGACCCCAAAAACTTGTGGGGGATTGTCCCAAAACACTTTCCCATCAATTTTCTACACTTTTCCACTGTTAGTTTGATGTCTAAGGCCTGATTTTGAGGTGTTCTTCATTCTGGCCGAAAATTACAGAGTTGTTGGTAAGTGATTAATCTTTGGTTTTCTTTTGGATTGGTTGGTTTATTCAGGTTGCTAGTGATGTGATTGAGTATTTTTGATGGATGGAAATGCCTGAAAACAACCTATGATTCTTGTAGAAATTTCGGATGAACAGTACCAGGAGGTTGTTTAGACATGTTCTTGATCATGTTGATGTGTTTGGTCATGTTAATGGAGTGGTTGTAGTCCGTAGATGTTGAGCTGGTACTGAGAGTAGCTGAATGTAAGGTAGATGTGTGTGCAGCGTGAGAGGGTCCATAGGATTGTTTTCAATTCTTTTCCATTTGATTTCTTGATTGATTATGCTTAGTATGGCTGTATGGTTGTGCTTGTTTAGGCGAAACCGGATCGAGCAGTAGAGGCAAGGATATTGTTGGAAAACCATCGACACAACGAGATGTGGGAGTTTTATGTTTCATTTGCATACACGTCATATTTTGTTTTCAGAATTACAATATGATCACATGTTTTGGTTTGAATGGAGACATGACTTGAAATGTGTTACAGATGTGTTGTTAGCATCATCATTTATTTGCCATGTTTGAATGTATCAGCTGGATGTTCAAAAGCTGAAACATGCTGATTTATTGGGTATACGAAATTGCATACGTGTTTTGCACCCTTCCATACGATATGATTTTTCATCTTTTTAGACATTTTTGCTATTGTGGCTGAATGCTTTGAATATTCTTTTGAGATGTTTGGCACCTGATTTATAAGATGGAAATGGCTAAATGCATGCATGGAATATTTGATGAGTTTTTAGATTTAATAACCCATGCGTGTGTATCGATTGGAATTGACGGTGAATACTTGATCAAGTTAGGTAAGTATATGGAGTCCTTATAGAGAGGACAGTTGCTTACCTTGGAGAGGTATGGTTGGATATATGTATGTATGTGGAGTGCTGTGTGCACGATGAAGGGAAAGTGGAAAGGCCTTATAAATGCTTCATATATATCTTACGACGTTATATACGTGTGCACAAAATTGAATGTGATAGTTTGTGTTTCTCCATTCAATTTTGGACAATGCTGATGGTGGGGTTTTGTTTATATATTTGCTACAACTGAAAACCATCAGTAGGCTTTTAGGTAACCCTTTAGCGGGGGTTACATGAAAGTGGTTTGTGTCCACCCCGTTATGTTTTGGGCATAGTAGCCAAGTATCAAGCTGTTTTCACTTCTTTATGCATTTTGGTGTGTGCACTTATGATGGCTACATTGAAGAGTATGGATTGTACTGGTTTGAATAAATGGTTGATACTATGTTTTGGTTTTGTCTCCATTCCACCGTTTATGCTTGTGACGTAGTAACTTCCACTGAGGTCGTTGATCTCACCCCCCCCTTTGTCTCTATTGTTTTGTTTCAGGACTAAGTTGTGAGAGTTAGCTGTTCAACTTCGAAGTTACTATCCCGGTATTGGTCGTAGGGCTGGACAAATGCACATAATTGTGTATTTGACTGGTACATATGTGTACAACTCATGCTTGCATATTCTGATGTTTTGATATATACGAAGTAGTGTTGTTGTGAATTTCTGGGACTCTGTGAGTGTGGACTCACGGTGTTGTATGTTTGAGGCCGTAAGGCCCGTTGTATGTGATCTGATATTTTAACTGCATGTGTTTGTTACTCCGTTGTTTGTAATTGGGCTGAGTACCAATTGATGCGTGCCATGTTTTAAACAAAAATATTCAAATGTTGTGTTTTTTTTTGGATAAGCCTTGTGTAGTTCCGCTTGGTCCACCAGTTTGGTCAATCGGGACTGCACGGCGGTGAGGCTCCCAGTTACCGGGAATGGGTCCTCACAGTTTTGGTGGCCTAGTATGAAGCGTCATATTGCGGAATTCATAGCCTGATGTCTAGAATGCCCGCGTGTGAAAAAATGAGCATCAAATACCCACCAGTTTGCTACAGTCACTTCCGATTCCAAAAAGGAAGTGGGAGCACATTACCATAGATTTTATGGTTGGTTTACCAAATTCTTAGCGAGGATACGATGTTATTAGGGTGATTATGGATAAATTGATAAAGTCTTCACAGTTTTTTCCTGTCTGAGTTACAGATACACCCGAGAGGCTGGCTACCCATTACATAGATAAGATTGTACACTTGCATGGTGTGCTTGTGTCCATTGTTTCAGATCGAGATCCCCGTTTCACTTCACATTTCAGGGAGAAATGCTAAAATGCCTTGGGTTCTAGATTGAATTTCAGTACCAGTTTTCATCTACAAATAGATGGGTGCCAAAAATGGGTTTCCTAGAAATTTGTGTGTCAAAAATGGCAACTAGGTACCGGTGCAGTTGAAATGACTATTTTACCCCTAAAGAAATGAATGCAGATGGCTCTAATGTTATTTTTAATTTTTTTTAATTTTAATTATGGTATTTTTGTGTTAATTATTCTTAGTTTAATCTCTTATTATCCAAAATATTAGATAATTCCTTTTATCCTAAGTAGTTAATTATCTCCTATTATCTTTTAAGCTAAATTATCCTCTAAATCTGATCCTATCCTTCTAAGCTTAAAAGTAGGGAAAATCAATCTCTTAGGCACCTATAGATAGAGAGGCCGACCACACCTTTATTCCACACTCTCATTCTCTCTTTTGTTTCTAAAAAAACACAAGTCTTCTCTCCCTTCCATCCCTTGTGTGAACTGAAATTCCTCTTACCTTCACCATTACCGAAATTCTTCCTCCTTCATCAGATTGTTGCATGTGATAGCTTGTTGGATTCCTCTCTTTGTGCTGCATCTTCCTTGCTTGAATTCACATTCAAAAGGTTAGTGGTTTTCAATTAAATATATGTCGAGATTCCTCTCCTCGTTATGCATGCCAAAATTTGTTTCTCCTCTTCTAGTGTTTCTAAATCTTGTTCCTCTTATTCGTACAAACATCTGACACCTATTCCTCTTTTAATATTACAAAATCGCAACCTATTCCCTCTTGTTTCTTGAAATTGCAACTTCTGCTCTTAGACCCTAGTGTTGCCAAAATTTGTATTGAAAAATCAGGTTGATACTTGTTGGATTCTTGGTCCTCACAGCACGCATTCAGAGGGAGGTTATTGCTGCATCCGGATCACTGGTTTTGGTAGGTTTTTGTAAGGATCGTAGGATGCCCTTTTGTTTATGGTTTCGTATAATATGCTTAGTGTTGTGTTGTCCTTGCTTGTTTAGGTGTTTCTAGTCCTTGTGATAAAGGAAAAGGGATAGCATCTTGTTTAGACGAGTGAGAGGTAGGATCTATACCTCATCAGTTTCTCCAGAAATCACCTTGCTTTTTTCTTTAATTTCTATTTGTTTAGTAAGTGTTTGCATGCTTGCAGATTGTGGTATTGGTTCCTGGGTAATTTTGGAACTATGTAGGATCTATACCTCATCGGTTTCTTTGGAAATCATCTTTCTTATTTTTTGGTTTCGGTTTGTTCATTAAGCTTATGCACGCTTGCGGACATATATGCATGCTTGCAAATTGATGATTGGTTCCTTAGGTGATTTCGGAACCTATAAGAAAATAGAATTTCCCTCTTCCCTCTTTTGGATTGAATATATAGTATTGAATTGTGCTTTGTGTTGTGACTTGATTAAGGATACCCTACTATGATTCTATGTGCTTGTTGTGATGACCCCAATTCCTAACTATTACTATTTGCTCCAATTAAGGTCATCACAGCCGTAAAACCTAAATATGCCCAAATGACACCTATGACCTATCTGAATCTCACCAGGCTTACCATTAACTTTCGATTTTTATAGCATGTTTATTTCCATTTTTAACAAAAATTTGAGCATGATATTGGACAAATATTCTGGTAACATACAGAGTAAATAAAACATCAGCGGAAGTCTTTAGATTAAATCGTTAGGTTCATAACACACAAGACCCATAGGGATCCAAACAATCAGCAAGAAATCCTCCAACATATTTCGGAAATAGAAAGCAAAGGAGGGATCTGAAAATAAACCAGAAAGTAGCCCAATCATTCATGTTATATGCGCAGGTAAAAAAGGATCAAGTATGAAAATGTGATGCGATATCGCCCCGCCGAGCAGCCTTGATCTCACACACTGATACCCCGGACAGTGGATGTACCTAAGCCTGAAAAATGGTAAAAAACAACAGTATGAGATTATAAGAATCTCAGTAGGGTCGCAGCATCATAAGATCTGCAGAAACCCTAAACACAAATCTCCCAATTCGCATTAAATTATTCCTAAACATCTAAAAGGGATCACGTAATTCAAGGTTAGGGCCGAATCTATGGTTGAGGGAGGACTACAAACATTTCTGAAATTATCAGAAGTACACAGGTAGGTGGAACTCATTAGATTGCTCTCGAAAATGAAGAAGAAAGGTCATCCCCTTCCACCTGTGTTGTCCAAGGCTTACTGCACAAAGGGTAAACGGTTAACACACAAGCTAATCAGTAAGCCTAGTAAGTCGTCTTGCCACACAAGGACAAGTCTTCCCAAGCCACATACGGACTTGGGCATCCCAAACCACACAAGGATAAGGGCTTCCTGCCACACAAGGACAGGGTTCAGTCGTCTTGCCACACAAGGACAAGTCTTCCCAAGCTACACACGAACTTGGGCATCCTAAACCACACAAAGATAAGGGCTTCCTGCCACACAAGGATAGGGTTTCGGCCACAGAAGGACCAGACATCCAGCGCACGCATGCTAGGCTTTGCCACCCATACAACTTTCATACCAGTAAGAACCTCTCCCCTCCCTAGGAGCATCAGCGCTTACCCCGAATGGCCATCGGAAAAGGATCCTGACACACAAACACCTACAAGCACACACAAGCAAGTACAAAGCATAATCCCACAACAGGATATCCTCAATCATGTCAGAACACAATTAGCATATTCAATTCACATAACATATGCAATGCAGGCACTCAATACCTAACTCAGGGGTTCGATATAGCCTATGAGATCCATATCTCAATCCAAAATTCATACTCTCACCCTATAATCAAATCGTATGCAATACAACAAGGGAAGGTATAAAAAAATATCAAGAAAATAACAGGAGTCTCTAGAGAAACCGATGAGGCATAGATCCTACCTCTTTTGTCTCTGAACAAGAAGCTACTCCTTTGCCTTTATTAGGTAATTCTGAACCACCTATATTATCACTAGGCAAAGACGAAAACAAAATAAACATGCATATTCAATAATCAACTGAATACCCTATTTTCTTACCAATTCCACTCACCAAACCTATCAGAAACCAGTGATCAGATGCTGTAGGTGCCTCCCCCTTGGATGTGTGATGTAATAGCCAGGAACTTCACAAGATTCAACCTGAATTACCATTCCAATTAACTATGCAAATTTTGTCGCTAAAAGTAGAGCATAGGACAATTTCGACTTTAAGCATAAAGAAGTTTAAAAGAAAGAAATTCATGATCATACATCATGAATAGATGCTAAGAAATCATAAGAACACGCAAAACGACAACAGAAATCAACCGAAGACAAAAACTGTAGAAATCTAAAAAAAAAAACTAATTCAGTTGCTGATTTTCGACTTAACCTTAGACAAGGAAATATTTATGTCCAAAAAATTAAAAATATATAGTTGAAAAGAGGATGAAAAGAGCTTTCCAACAAGCTATTATTTGTAGAGATACAACAAACGATGAAAGAGTTATGCTATTTTGAAGTTCAAGAAGATTTGGCAAAAACTTAATTCCGTCGCCGATTTTCGACTTATCTTACGAGAAAGAAATACTAATCTCCTGATGAAAAACTAATAATGGTTGGAAAGAAGATGAAGAGAGGTTTCCAAAAAGCTGTTATTTTCAGGAATACAACCAACGATGAAAGAGTTATGCGATTTTCAAGTTCAAGAAGATTTGGCAAAAACCTAATTTCATCTCCGATTTTTGACTTATCTTATGAGAAAGAAATACTAACCTCCTGAAAAAAACAAAAATATTTTTGGAAAGAGGATGAATAGATCTTTCCAACAAGCTATTATTTGTAGGAATCCGACAAACGATGATTGAGTTAGGCTGGTTTAAAATTTCAACAAATTTTGGCAGATATAGGGAGGTGTTAGGGTTTTAGGCTATACGATTTTTTGTGTGTTTTCTATGAATGATTTTTGGGCGGGTTGGCTTCTATTTATATAAGATGGTTATGAGATTATAATCCCTATCTTCAAGACTTAATTAAAGTAAGATAATTATTAGAATTAAATTCCGTAATTATCTTCCCCTATTTTTAGGGATTTTAATCTCTAAGGAAATTATCTATCTATAAGGACTTAGATTAAAGGGAATTTATACCAGAATTAACTACCATACCACTCTTACCAATTTCGGTCATCACATATCCTTTCCTTCAGGGAAAAATTGTCTTTTCACCTGCACTGGCTTCTGGACTTCTAGGACTCAAAATTTGGGGTTTCACACTTGTACTTGTATTGTGCTTGTGTGTCAGGATCCTCTTTCCAGAGGCCATGCGGGGTAAATGATTGATGCTCCTAGTGAGAGGAGAGGTACTTACCATATTGGGAGGCGTATGGTGTTTGTTGCCCAACAAGTGCATGCTGGATGTCTTGTCCTTGTGGGGCAGGATGTCTTGTCTTTGTGTGCAGGATGCCTTATCCTTGTGTGGCAAAATGTCTTGTCCTTGTGTGGCAGGATGCACAGTCCTTGTGTGGCTCAGATGCCCAGTCCTTGTGTGGCTCGGATGCCCTGGGCTTATGTGGCTCGGATGCCCTGGGCTTATGTGGCTCGCTGTGAGTTTGTTTGCTAACTATTTTCCCTTTTGTATCATAACCTTGGACAACACAGGTGGTAGGGATAACCATTTGGTTTTGCAAAATAGATAGTGAATTGAGCTGCCAGTGTGCTTCTAGTTTTAGTCTTGTGATGGCTGATTTTGAAGTGTTTTTAGTCCACCCCGTTACTTTGATAATGTTGGCATTAAACTATTTGTGCTTGCTTGCTGATTGTTTGAGCCTACTATATGCATATGCAATTTACCTATGTTGTTTGGGAGATGTTTATTTAGGTTTCTGCAGAACTTATGATAGTGCGACCCTATTGAGATTCTTGTAATCTCATTCTATTGTTTTCCTCCTTTTCTAGGCATAGGTTTGTGTTTTACTAGTGGTACCAGGCTGTGAGATCAAGGCTGCACGGCAAGACGATTGCATATCACATTTCGGTTTCTCTTAAGTTCTGTTTCTGGCTTTCGATTTTCTGTTCCTATTTCCGTACCTTACCCTAAACAAATACTTGCTAATTGAGATTCCCTTAGGACTTGTGTTATCTTTCCACTAAATTATGCATTTATGAAAATTTTCCGATGATATTTTCTTTATACTTTGTTTATGCCAAAACGAAATTACATGCTCTAACCTTAAAAGCAACTTAATTAACTAATGAATTTAATAACTAGTCGATTTGAGCCTTGTGGGATTCGGATAGGACCTTGCGAGGAATTTTTTCGTGTTTCACGGCGGTAACTGTCCTTATAGGTTGGGTTTGGGTTCTTACAGATCCTGATTATGAAGATTTATGTGAAAAATTGGGTTTGATTGATTTTGCTGCTAGGACTCCTATTGAGGATTGCCCTGATTTGGTGTTTGAATTTTATACTAATTTGCCTGATGCAATATTGTGATGGTTAGACATAGATATGTATCATTTGCTCCAGCTATAACCAATGATTATTTTGATTTGGAGTATCGTGAGGAGGAGGAGGAGGATGTTGATGAGGCGGAGCCAGATTTTGTGATGGTGAATGATGTTTTGATTGTTGGTTGAGGAGTATAGGAGCCACCAAGGGGTACTATTACAATGACTAATTTCTCTCAGGATGCTAAATTTTGGCTGATTTTCATTGACAATAATGTGATACCAACATCTCAGAACCATGAGATTAGCAGAGAGGCAACATTACTGTTGTATAAGATACTACTGGGCACTAAGGTCGATGTGGGGAAGATCATTCATAGCAAGTTGTCTGCTTGGAAACAGAAGTTGAAGAACAGATTGCCATTTCCCTATCTTATTATATGTTTATGTGTGGAGCATAGTGTGGAGCTGCCTTCAAAGCCTTGGTTCTCGATGCTTCGATCTTCACCCGTTGATTGCTGCATACATCAAGAGGAATATTAGAGTGTTAGATGAAGAACCAATTAGTGAATTGCTGCAACGAAGCAATGAATTAATTTGTTTATGTTGAGAAGAAAAGCAGTGAGGGTTAGTAGTACTGGTTAATCTATTATGAATGTTGTGTAATTTGCAGGCCATATTAAAAGAAAGAAATCAAATTGCTGAAAAAGCATGAAATTTATGCTGAAATTTTTTTTTAGATTGCCACTTAGCATAATGGGACCTTTGAGCTACACCTCCAAGGCTCCAATAAACATTCAGATGGATTTATCGAACTAGTGCATGAGTATGAGTTGTTTTAAAAATCCTAATTTTCATATATAAGTATTGATTGAATATAGTTAAGACTGTGAATTGATTTACCAAGATAGCCAGACATGGTAGTGGAAATTTTTTTTTGGGAGTGAATGAAGATCTTATATAACTTTGAGTGTGATGTTTGTTCTTAACTTTTTTTTCTAGTTATTGAACTATTTTGCAAAAGGCTAGCAAAGTTTTAAGTTTGAGGAGATTTGATGACCCGTATTTGTATCAATTATTTGGTCTATTATTGGGCATTATTTGGATTAAATTATGTATCATTTTATTGATTTTGCAAAGGTTATTAACATATTTGTTAAATGTTGTTTAGTGGGTCATTGTTACAGGTTTTTGGAACTGAACACTTTCGGGAGAACAATTGCCTCAAGGAAAGGAGGAAAAACTGTGGACTAGACCTAGAACGTGAGGTTATGAACATTGTTGCAAGGTCTGGGGGATACGACCGGTCGTTGGACTATGAACGATCGGTTGAACTCTACAAGAAACTAATGCGAAACAGGAACAACTGGTCATTAGACCATGTATGACCAGTCGATGGGAATGCAAAATAAGAATGACTGATCCTTGGTCCATCAATGATCGGTCGACAGGGCACCTCAGAGCAAGGACGGCCGGTCATAGAAATTGAATGACCAGTCATGCAACCTATGAAGACACAATGAATTTTAAAGCAACGACCACCTCTCATTACGATAGACATGATCGGTCGGAGTGGATTTTTTATTTAAGAAACATAGGGATTTATTTTTATTTTCATCAAAAACTATACATGCTTACTTTATTATCTTCAGAACGGCTATTGATCAATCAGAGATCAAGACGTTTGTATGTTTGTTTGAGTTTTAACTAATGCAAAGACTTTTTGGATTAATTCTTTCTCTTCATCTTTTGCAATCTTGATTTCCTGATGTAAAACTGGGATTCAAATTCACTGTGTACTGATTACAAATTCTTAACCCTACTAATAATCTTGACTAATTGACAAACCTGGCTAGTTCATCTATAGGTGAGTTTAAATTTATTCGAAAGAACGACTAAACTGCGACAACATATTAGAATTCTTAGGGCATTGCTGAATCTTGGTAGAATAGGAATATATCTGCCAAATCTAGGGTTTATTGGGCAAAACGATTCAAAAGTTCAATTATCATAGGAATATAGTAAGTTGGGAGTCTGAATTAGCATCTAATAGTCTTAAAGAATATTAGGAGATTAAAAGATCATCAAGAACAGGTACAAAATATTGGAATTGAACAATAGTTAGATCCAGATTAACTAACAACCCCAATTCTAACATCTAACTAGTTAATTTAGGTTTTAAGTTTAGTTTAATTACAACTCTTTGTTTGAGTCATTTAACTATAATAATAGATTAGGCGAATTGATTAGTTTTAAACAAATTTTCCTGTGGAATCGATACTTGTTCTTTTGTACTATATTACTTCTTGATAGTCGTGCACTTGCGATTCAAGATAAATTCATTTTTACACCAACACATGTGGGTGTGTATTAAGTCCATAAGTGTGTGTGTGTGTCCGGGGCCTCGGGGTTATTAGTATTGGGGCCTTGGGGGTATACGTGTTGGGGGCCTTGGGGTATAAATTGCACAGGGTATACTGGGGCCAGAAAAGTATAAGTGTTGAGGCCTCGAGGGTATAAACTACACAAGGAACGATTTCTGGGTTTTCTCACACTCGCAATCAACTCCATTTCACTTATAAAAATCACCCAAAATCCTCTCATAACTCCCTTAAAACCTCACAACACAAACCCCTCACATATTCCTGCAAAATCCCATCACAAACACACATTTCCAACACAATTCATCAATAAAAAGCCTCAGCATACCATGAACATCAAGCCTCACAAATCTCACATCCTCACCATGCAATCATATACAATCAACGCATGCGCCATAGATCAAAATACATAATTTTTGCAGCAAAAATATGTCATACACATTGCATGCTCTAAATATGATATTTAAACACATTCACACTAACAGATGTCTCACAATCAAACCAAAATATATTTTTATATTTTAATTAAAGAAAGAAAAAATATTTCCTTTAATGAGTATGAAGGATAGACTCCCACCTAGTGAAGTGCATACCACAGCTACAGCAACCATGGCCTCAATAAGCTCTCGAAAAAAATCCTAGAACACATATGATCACACAAGGTCAACATAACCAAACTCAAGGAAAAATCAACTACCAAACCAAAAGGACATGAAACTAGACTCAAGACCACTCCAAAACCACTCTAAGCTCTCAAGTAATAACAATCCAACACAAATCAACCATCTAAAATCAACCCTCACACAACTCAATAGGGAAAAATGAACAACCCTTCTCTGAAAACATCATTGATTCCTCTGGAATCGATTCTATATCAAATGAAAGGTAGAAAACACTTATAATCAACTCAACAACATCAACACAATACCTCTCAAGTATTGAAATCGCACACACATCAAAACCCAACAAATTCGAACTTGCTCCTAAACCATCGATCCACAAAAAACCACTCAAATGGTGTAATTGAGGCACTTAAACCAATAAACAACCCTAGGAAACATTAAATCTATCAAAGGGAAAAATGAACAACCCTTCTTTGAAAACATCATCGATTCCTCTGGAATCAATTCTATATCGAATGAAAGGTAGAAAACACTTATAATCAACTCAACAACATCAACACAATACCTCTCAAGTACTGAAATCGCACACACATCAAAACCCAACAAATTCGAGCTTGCACCTAAGCCATCGATCCACGAAAACCACTAAAATGGTGTAATTGAGACACTTAAACCAACAAACAACCCTAGGAAACATTAAATCTATCAAAAAGAACTGAAAAACATCAAAGAAAGGCACTGTATCGGGCTTACCAAGAACAAGTGCGAAAAAGCCCTAAAATTTGAAAATCTCTCGATTCGTTACTCTAATCCAGTTTTTACCAATGGAAATCCATAGAAAAAGCAAGAGGAAGTGTTTAGGAACAAAGCCCAATGGTTAATTTAGGCTAGAAATCGATTTTGAGGAGTAGGGATTCATGTGGGTGTATGCGCTCTTAAGAGGTAGAAGAAGAGGCTTAGGGACATAGAAAATTTTATAACTCCTTGAGTGTTTGAATGAGGTATTTATACTCCGGGGTCTGAAAAAACCCGAAATCCCGAAATGGATTTTCAAAAGTCTAACACACCAAATGGACTAAATTGATATTTCAATAACTTAAATGTTAATTTTGGGCTTTACAATCACTAATGGATCTCGTAAAATAAAAATGGATCAAAGGTGTAAAGTTTGGGTCCAGAGGCCCTAGGCCTCCCCTAATTAGTGTGAGGCTCCGAATTTTGAGTCCTAGAAGTCCAGAAGCCAGTGCAGGTGAAAATACCATTTTTCTCCTGAAGAAAAGGATATATGATGGCTGAAATCGGTAAGGAATGTCTAGTGATTGTTTTTGGTTTTAATTCCCTTGGATGTGGTACTTTATTGGTTGATAATTACCTTAGAAAATAAAATCCCTAAAAGTAAGGGAAGATAATTACAAAATTTAATTCTGATAATTATCTTACTTTAATCTAACTCTTAAAATAAGAAAATTAATCTCATAACCACCCTATATAAAGAGAAAGCTGGCCACATTTAGACCTTTCTCAGAAAATATACAAAATTCGTCCAACCAAAACCCTACACCTCTCTATTGCTGCCAAAATCTTCTTAAACTTCAAAATAGCATAACTCTCTTATTGTTTGTCGGATTCTTGCAAATAATAGTTTGTTGCAAAGATCTTTCCATCCTATATCCAAAAACCTTGATTTTTTTGTCTAGAAGTTATTTTTTCTTTGTCATAATTTAGGTCGTATTTAAGCAGGATTAGATTTCAAAATTTTGTGATTCTGCCTTCAATTGATTTATGTTGTTATTCCTCTTGTTTTATGATTGTTTAGCATCCTTTCATGATGTAAAATCATGAATTCATCCTTTAAATCTTCCCTATACATGAAATCGGCATGCCCTATATTTGCCTTATTTGTTGCCTATCTTGATCAATTGATAAACCTATTGGATTTTGATCTTGTTTCTTTTGGTTTTACATGTTACAAACACCTAATCCTTCCTTGTTAACATGAAATTGCAACCTTATTACCTTGTATGCATGAAATCGTAATTTGTCTTGTGCCCTATTCTTAGTGCCGAAATTTGCATAGTTAATTGGGATGGTAATTCAAGTTGAATCTTGTTAAGTTCTTGGCTATCACATCACACATCCAAAGGGGAGGCACCTACGGTATCTGATCTCTGGTTTCTGATAGGTTTGGTGAGTAGAATTAGTAACAAAATAGGGTATTCAATTGGTTATTAAGTATGCATGCTTAGTTTGGTTTTGTCTTTGCCTTATGATGTTAAAGGTGGTTCGGATCCCTTGAATAAAGGCAAAGAATAGCTTCTTGTTCAGAGACAAGAGAGGTAAGATCTAAGCCTCATCGGTTTTTTCAGAGATCTTTGTTGTTTGCTTGTTAATTTCGGTACCTATATGTATGATAAGTGTATGTGCATATGTTATAGTGAGTATGCTTGAATTGCGGATCAAGATGTGATCCTCTAGGCTATACAGAACCCTTGAGTTAGGTTATGAGTGCCTAATTTGCATGTATTGTGTGCATTAAACATGTTGATTATGTTCTGACATGATTGAGAATACCCTATTGTGGTATTGTGCTATATGCTTGCCTGTGTGTGCTTGTATGTGTTTGTGTGTTATGATCCTTTTCTGGTGGACATTCAAAGTAAGCGTTCATGCTCCTGAGGAGAGGAGAGGTTCTTACTGGTATGGGAGTCGTATGGTTGGCAATCCCCAGCATGTGCACACTGGATGCCTGAAGCTTGTTTGGCAAGATGTCCTTATCCTTGTGTGGTTTGGATGCCTTTATCCTTTTGTGGTTTGGATGCCCTTGTCCTTGTGTGGTTTGGATGCACTTATCCTTGTGTGGTTTGGATGCCTTTGTCCTTGTGTGGCTTGGATGCTTTGTCTTTGTGTGGCAGGATGAATAGGCTTGCTGATTAGCTTGTGTGCTAACCCTTTTACACTTTTTGCAGCGAAGCATTGGACAACACAGGTGGAAGGGGATGACCCTTTTCTGTTGATGAGATTGATTGATGATTTACCTGCTTGTGTACTTTTGACTTTCGGAAGTGTTTGCAGTCCACCCTCAGCCATAGTTTTGGCCCTAACCTTGGATTGATTCTTGAATTGTGTGATACCCTTAGATGTGTAGGGATGATCTGATGTTGTTTGGGAGATGTTTATTTAAGATTTCTGTAGATCTTATGATGTTGTGACCCTACTGAGATTCTTGTAATCTCATCCTATTGTTTTCACCAATTTTTCAGGCTTAGGTACATTTGTTGTTCGTGGTACCAGTGTGTGAGAATCAAGGCTGCACGGCGGGGCGATATCGCATCATATTTGCATATTTTTGTCTCCTTGGTTGCTTGCACATACAATATGATCATTGATTGGACTATTTTTTCTGGTTTCTAAAGTTTCCTCCTTCGCTTGTTGTTTCCGAACTATGTTGGGGGTTATTTGCTGGATATTTGGATTCCTATGGGACTTGTGTGTTATGGATTCATTGATTAAATTTAAAGACTTTCGCCAATGTTTTATTCACTCCATATGATACCAAAATATTTATCTAATATCATGCTCAAAATTTTAAAATCTTAAAGGAATTAACATGCTAAAATCGAAACTAGATGGATAAGCCTTTTGGGATTCAAATGGGTCCTAGTTCGGATTTGTTTTAGTTTCACGGCGGTAAGGGTCCTATTGGGAGCAAATTTTGGAATATGGGATTTGGGTCCTTACAAATAGGCTCAATACACACTATAGGTTTCAAAGTCACAATATGGGTTTCCACTAGACTTAAATCCACAAATTCATATAAGACGACATTAAATCCCATAGGTGCACTAAAACCAACAAACAATATACCGCACGACTCAGTCAACACATAACCAACAATGCAATACACAAGACTCGATATCTAAGCTCTATGACTATGTTCGCATCACTGGGTCAACTAGTCCACTGTCTACCAAAGGGTCATAACTAACTGGTCCACCGGTCAAAGGTCACGGTCAAATAGTCAAACTACTCAACCTGGACCAATCTGGATGATCTAACTATACACATTGGCTAACTGGACACTTCGACAGACGAGGTCTCACACTATGGACATAGTATAACAATCCAAGAAGACTTAGAGGAACACTATGAATATAATACATGTACTAGTTACCTCGAGCGTGACCAATAGCCATTCAATTCTTGCTATGCTTGGGAATGAGCTCCAAAACATTATTCCTGGACACAAATGCCAAGAAACTAACAGAAGCCTACCAGCTGAGGAGACGGAAAAAATATGCATAACATCTCACATGTAGTCATTATCACAACCATTGGCATGCTAACACACAACAGTTCATTTACACGATCATCAAGGCAAAGTAGCACAGTCACAATCATATCAAAATGCAACAATATTAATCTTAGGCATTCAGGGCCATGACTGGGCTGACAATATCTCTCAGTTCTTCTAGCATCTAGAATAGGATTGGGATCCGTCAATGGCACTCTACAGGCAACTCCTTACGTGTTTCTCCTTATCTCTTATGTTGCGACTTGATTAGTCCTGATGGCACATGCAAACCTCTTGACGTAGTTCCACTAAGATGTTGGGGTGATATGTGATGGTCGCTCCACCCAATCAAAAGGCGACGTGTCGTTCGATCATTAACCATCAATATGAACATATTTATTTTTAGTGACCATTATTAACCATCAACATAGGAATGATTATTTTTCTCAATTTATATTTACAAAATATTATTTATTTTGATTAATTATTTTAGTACAGAATTTTTAATATATTTTCTAATTATTTTTTATATTAATATATATTAGTTATTAATTATTAATTGATAATATTAATTTATATAATTATTATAAAACTAATTATATAAAAAAATTGAAAGATAATGATACAAATATAAAATATCTAAATATTTATAGTAAAATTATAATAGATTCTTTTTAAATCCTAATAATAAAAAAATCATTATATACATTATAATTGAATATTATAAATAAAACTTAATAACTATCAAACTATCATGCCAAAATAATTATAATCTTTGATCATAAAGTCTTTAGTGGTTCTATCTCTATCTCTTGTAGAAAAAAATGGTTTGATTATGAAGAACAACATATCATCTTCTAATAAATTATAAAAGAATATTATCATTAAATATAATATTTACTAAAACATAATAAATAAAAATAAGAAAGACTTTATTGAAACCTTTGCAAATTGATTTTGCAAAGTCGATGTGTGAGCTTTGGCTCCACTGTCTTAGCTTTGTCCAACATAGCTGACAACTTCTTAAGCCAGCTGGTGGAATTTTAAGTTATTTTGAGAAAGATCCCCTTCCATTAACAGTGTCCTAACAAGCGAGTGTTGATGTCAAGAATAGTAGGATGTTTGTTCACCTTTGTTCGGAATAAGACCTATGGGATCCAACCATATAACCTCAAGATTGACATGTTGTCTTCCTGACTAAAGCACCACATGTAAAACCCCACAATGCATTAGGCGTCAAGTATATCACTTCCGTCAGTATATAAAGGGTGGAGTCTTCTCTCCATGTTCTCCACCTTCTTAATATATGGCAGGCCCCCTACTCGATTTCGATGATGGAGGAGACCTTCCTTCTTGGTTTGGAATAATTTTCTTTAGTTTGTTTAGATGGTCAGAATTAGGTAATACAGATGAAAGATTTGTATTTGTTTTTGAGAGAAATAATCTCTGAATATGTTATTGAACTACTAATTTTAAATTGAAACAACTTACGGTAAACAAAAAGCTGTCAACGCTAACAAAATGAAGTTAGTTTTAAAAAAATTAAGAAAATATTTTGTTAATTATGGTTGTGTTATGTTACCGCCCGAGCGGAGGAGTATCTAAAGTTGCAGAAATCAGAGGAGGGAAAAGTTCCCAGGTTACCGTCTCCTGGGGCGAAGAGGTAGATTAGTCTGAAGAAAGCTTTTCCCCGTTTTCAGGCTCCATGATCCTTTCCAGATCCAGGTCGATCAGAAATCACCACTGCACCATTTTCGCAAGTTGTCTTCAGTATACAACTCTTCGTTTCGATAAAGCCGTGACAAAACCCAGCAATCAAAAGCCTCCAAAATCAGCTCCAAAGAAACGCAAGCCCTCGCCATTTATGATCAATCTTAAGGAAACGCGAGACCCAGACAAGGTCTTGCCTCTCTTTCATCGATACCATCAGATGGGCTTTAAGCATGACTACGCCTCCTACTCTGCGCTCATATACAAGCTTGCTCGCTCTTGCGATTTTGAAGCTGTTGACACCGTATTGGGATATATTGAGGAAAATAATGTGCAGTGCAGAGAGTCCCTTTTCATTGCTTTGTTTCAACATTATGGAAAATCGAGTTTGGCAGGCAAGGCCGTTGAGCTTTTCCATAGAATTCCTCGTTTTAACTGCGCCCGTACACTGCAGTCGTTCAACACTCTGCTTAATGTTCTTGTCGATAATGGTCAGTTATCTGAAGCCAATGAATTATTTGGTAAGTCTACTAAAATGGGTTTCCGCCTAAATTCTGTGCCGTTCAATATAATGATGAAAGGTTGGCTCCGAAAGGAGGATTGGGATCAAGCTTGCAAGGTGTTTGATGGAATGCTTGAGAGGAAAGTGCAGCCGAGTGTTGTGACCTATAATAGTATGATTGGCTATTTGTGCCAGAAGGGTGAATTATCTAGAGCAGAAGATGTTCTCGACAAGATGATTGAGAAAGGAAAAAAGCCAAATGCTTTGACGTATGCGTTGTTGATGGAAGGATTGTGTGGTCAAGGGAAGTATAAGAGCGCTGAAAAGTTAATGTTTGATATGGAGTATCGAGGATGTAAACCAGAATTGGTGAATTTTGGTGTTTTGATGACTGATCTTGGAAAGAGAGGGAAAATTGAGGAAGCTAAATTTTTGCTTATTGATATGAAGAAGAAGCGGTTTAAACCAGATGTTGTAAATTACAACATACTGATAAAGTATCTCTGTAAAGAGGGCAGAGTGACTGAGGCATACAAGTTTTATATAGAGATGCAAATCGGGGGTTGTGTGGCAAATGCAGCTACGTATAGAATGTTGGCAGATGGGTTTTGCCAGATTGGGGATTTTGAGGGAGGTTTGAGGGTTTTGAATGCTATGTTGGCAAGTAGACATTATCCACGTATTCAGACATTTAGTTCTCTGTTTGTTGGCTTGGTAAAGTGTGGGAATATTGATGGTGCTTGCTTTGTCTTGGAGGAGATGCAGAAGAGAAAGATGGGATTTGATTTGAATGGTTGGGCAGAACTTGTAAGAGAATCTTGTAGTGGGGACAGAGATGCAGTTGAACTTTTAAACGAAATGTTCTCAGTCGTGTAACAGTCCTTGGTGCTGCACATGGAATTTTTAGTGCAAGATCAATCTGCAAAATCTTTTCACGGATTTCAAACTTGGATCGGTTATAGTTCTAAATATGTCAGGCGAGAGATTTTGTTTGTCTTTGGGGGCAATGTACAATGATGTTGTTGATTAAACTCGGTTGGACTGCAGTTTTTCTAGAAATTCAGTCTGGTTCTGATTTTATCCATTATACAGGAACAAGCAAGGTCCCTTCCTTGCTGAGAAGCTTCTGAAGGCAATAGTAGCTTGCAACCTTTTATATCTGGGGAGTTAGCAGATAAAGGATAGTCGAAGTGTTTCAACCTTCAATAGGTACGAACGAGTGTTTATTGTCAAAGCTTGAATCATTTTGAAAACGATCATAGAATTCCTCAGCGTGCTATAACTGTTTTGTTTCAAGATTTTGTTACTGCTGATGGTTGTCAATTCGCACCAGCTTGCCTTTTGATGATAACTGAGGAGGTAGCTTTTTTGTTATATGATACAGCAGTCAGAGAAATAATTTTGTAGCTTGAAAAGAGATAATTTGCTAGGGTAATGGCCTGAAGCTCTTATGATCAGAACCAGGCATGCAGGAGTCATTAGTTTACAGTAATTTTTTAGCCAGTGATTATGGGAATCATATTTGAGGTATCTGGCCGTAGTTTCATTTCTTCTGGTATCATATTTTACTCATTTTTTGTATATTCACAACTCTTAATCTTGCTAGTTGGTAGTTCTGGGTGTATATTGAATTATTTTTTATTTCAAGATAGGGGTGCATCAATGCAAAAAAAAATGAAAGCGTTATGAGTTTATTGCTTATCATCTGGAAGTATAATTTTTTTCCTAGGTAGATTTCTTGAAGCTGCTGCTGCATATTCTACCACTACGTATTACCAAGAAAAACGTTGCCCTGGAGGCCATGAGATGAAACCACGTTATCAATAGTTCCAGGTCCAAAATCTTATTACTTCTTTTTGCATTATGTAATCTCTGATGGCTAATAATGCTTGCTTTTCTATGTTCCATAACACGTATAAAGAGTGAACCTTCTTAGAATTTCTCCTCATAATAGCGAAGTTCTATTATCAGAGGCCTCAAGAGCTATCATCATATAAACATCAATATTATTTCACTGTGTACTCAATGTCACGCTTTCCATTGGTCATGTGTGATTCCTCAGGTTGAACGCTCGATAAGGAACCTACAGTCCCAGTTACTACTACTTACTACTACTTACTACTACTTACTACTACTTACTAAGACATCTCATTTTTTTACTAAAAAAAGACATCTTATTTTTAATTGATATTTACTATATAATGAAAATGAATTAGTCACTGTCATTAACAATGGATATTCTTAAATTTCAAATAAAAAAACTACTACTGAGACATCAAATAACGATTGTGTCAGCCGCATGACATACAATCTCTTGTAGTTAGGACAAATTTTGATGGTCATATACTTACACCAATGATAACACTTTTCAGTTCCTCATTGATCTTGGTGGAAGCACCCTAGTGGATCCTTATAATAGAAATACCTCAATGGTGGGTTTGGGTTACTATGATGGGTGGAGTTCAGATCCCTACATGGGAATGCATAACAGAAGCTCATGCTTCTAACAATGACAGCCATTGTGAGCTGCTGTTTTCGGATTCATCGTCCACGCAGACTCGTGCAAGTTGTATCTGTCCTTTGCTTTGTCTAGTCAATTTGTTTTAGACTAGTCAGCACCATTTTAGTGGTTCATGTGTCTATTTGACACAGGTATCAGAAATCAAGACAGTAGAAATTATTGTTTTACCCTTGTTGTACCCGGCTATATTTTTGGACTCGTTACAAGTAGCCAAATGTCTTCGAGTCATTTCGTAGACCTTAGGGCCGGTCTGTTTTATTTAAGCCGTTTGTTCGTATTCAAGCTACCCATTGTTCTCAGGCCTGACCCCGTTTTTCCGAGTTGGGATATTAGGGTTTTAAACTCGGTCCATATAAAAGCACATTAGCCAACTCTTCGCCTCAGCCGCCATTTTCTTTTTATGCTTTTTTTCTTTTCCCGATTTTACTAACTAGTCTCTTTCAATCCTCTCCATACAAGAAACATCTTCTCCCAATTCTTTCAAAGATTTACTTGATTCCTTTCCCAAATTTCGATGTTGCCCTATCCTTTCTCAAGATTGAACCCGACATCTGTTCCAAATCGGTATCCGTATCATAATCCTTCTATTTTTGCTCTGATCATTTTGTTTTTTTTCTAATCATTCTCTTTTTTTTCCACCAGTAATCTTCAACTACACTCGTTTGTCTGCGTTTGTCAATTGAGGGTTGTGAGTATTGGTATATCAATGAGGAGCTGGTAGGGTTATGTTTTCCTTTTGATTTTATTCGTTTTGATTGTATTGTTGCTCACCATTCTTGTGATTTAGGTGGTTCTGGGTCATACAATAAAGGAAAAGGAATTGCCACTAGTTCTTCTTGATCACGAGATAAAGGCAAAGGAATTGTGTTCCATCGGTTACTGTTTTATGTTTTTGATTGATTGTACTGTTTTGGATTTGAATCTAGGCACATAATTGTATTTAATTGTATGTTTGTTGATTTTTGTTTGAGGATTTAGGTTGTTTAATGGTGTTTTATAGTTCTGGAATCATGGAGTTAGAGGTTATGAAATTGAGTTTTTAAGTATAACAATTTGAAGAACAAAATCATGAGAGAAGAACTTCACACCATTGGACTTAGGAGTCCGACTGATCGGTGTAGGAAAATCTAACCCGTCGGATCCTTGTGTTTGACCAAGCGGTGTTAGATTTCTGACCGGTCCAATTCCAGGTCCGACCGATCGGACCAAAACAGTCTGACCGGTCATGTTCCCTTCTTCATATTCTCCAGTTCTTTGGTCCATTTAATTCTCGTTCGCTCCTTCATTCACCTGTGAGGATACCTATAAGATTTGTGCTTGTAATGTGAGCCTTGTGTTTGTTAAATTATGAATATTGTGAGCCTAAGTCTAATAAAACCAAAATCATAAAGTTATATTGAGGATGTTATGATGTATTGTACCTTATGGTTTTCATAAAAGTGTATTTATGAACTCTACTATTTTAAAGAAGTACTTTGGGTTACAAATGCACATATATATATAAGTACAGTATGGTTACTCAGTTATAAAACTACTCTCTTGGCCAACGCGAGATGAGTATACAGAATCCTAGTGTTAGGGGAGAGTTACTTACCTTTTCGGGAGTCATATGGGTGTTGTTTCGGTTTGCTTGCCATGTTCTTCGCAAGTTTATTCTATTGAGACTGGTATGGAATATTTGTGGTTTTTCTCTGCTTTGTCTTGGACAACATTGACAGTAGGGGGTAGTATGCATATTGGTTTTAAAAATAAATTACTAACATTGCTAGTGGGCTTCCAATATCCCTTTAGCAAGGGATTACTTTTGAAGTGTTTTGTAAAGTCCACCTCGATAGGTTTCTATTTGGAATTATTAGCCATGTTCTGTTATTGGTATTATTTTATAACCTATTGGGTTGGATCTACATTGTATGTTCTTTAAATTAAATGATTTCTCATGTGTTCCATGTTTTACAAATAAATGCTTTCAACTAATGTTTAGTATATATCTCTATTCTTCACTAAGACTTATGATGTTGTGACCCCACTGAGATTTTATAATTTCACCCGTTGTTGTTTTCCCCTTTTAGGAGTAGTTCCTGATCAGTAGATAGTATCTATCAAGGTGTGAGTTTCTAGATGACATTGTTGGACTATGGCACATGCACCACGCCTTTTAATAAGGTTTTTCTGACATTTCTCATTTGGGTTTTCCTTATATTTCGAGTTGCACATTTGGATTATTGTTTATATTTTTAGACTCAGTATGTTTATATTGTGGACTTGAGACCCAGTTTGATTTTGGACTTGTGCTTTATGGACTCGTTCGGGTTTCATTTTGCATTCTAATAAAAGTCTTTCACTGTTGTTTATTTACTCTGGTTTTCCATGCTAGATATTTAAATATAATTTAGTCATGCTCCATTTTCAGTTAAATTAAATTTTTTGCTATGGGAAATGTGTTTGAAAAGTCTACAAAGCCCTGTGGAATTCGGATTAGTCCACATGTTGGGCTTGTCCAGGTTTCATGGCGGTAAAGGCCCGGTTTCCATGTTTGGGTCCTTATAAGGGTGGTAGTGGAGCATGGTTTTACAAACTGATTTCAAAATATTTTCAAAAAAAAAAACATGTTTTCAACTCACTTGCATGTGCATAGTCCAGCACTGTATTGTTTAAGTTCCTAGGCTTACGTATTGTGGTTGTTGTGTGTTTTACTTAGTTACTATGGTTAGGACATATAGTACTGCCACCACTTGTGATCGCCAAGATTGGAGTGGCGAGTCAACTCACAGGCCAACCGAGCTCGGTATGCAAGCGAATTAGCCAGCTCAGGATGTACCCGTTACTGAGGTAGCACCTATGGTTCAGGCCGCCTCAGTAGCTCCAGCCACGTCGGTTCAAGATCTGACATTGCTTCAAATTTTAGCTACGATGCAAGCCACATTGTAATAATTAGTGGCTCAACAGCAACCAGTTCAGGTTCCGGTATTACCTCAAGTTCTAGTCAGCCTTTGAGCCGGATATCTATGTTGTGGATTGCCAGCTGCCGTCACCACCCCATTCTGCCATTGTCCACATTTGCAGAAATGTTACAATTGAGACGAGGTTGGCCATATATTCCAAAATCGTCCAAAGCTGATGCGTAATGCCTCACAGCCTTTTGGAGCCTCAAGGCCGAGTGGTAGTCATGTTGGTTCGCAGTACTCTCCTAGGCTATTGTCCCCAGCACCAGGTAGACCTTCTGGTAGTTAGACTATGGGTCAATCATCCAACCAGCCGTCACAGCTGAGACTGACCCGACTTTTCACATTGACAGATTATGAGTCCTATACTAGCCCCGATGTGGTGACATGTACTGTTACGGTATTTTCTTGGCATGCTAGAGTATTATTAGATCCCGAAGTGAATATATAATTTGTTGGTCCCAGAGTCTTTGTCTGTGAAGATCGTCCATTATCGTCTTTGGTGCCATCGATCGAGGTCTTGACCTAGTTAGGTTAGCAATTGATATGCAATCAAGTATATTTGGGCTGTGTTTTGAGGATGACATCAGTTGAGATTGAGACAGATTTAATTCCGTTAGATATCCGGGAGTTAGATGTCATCTTGGGCATGGATTGTTTAGCGAGTTATCGAGCTCGAATGGAATGTTTCACCGAGCGAGTTTGGTTCAGTCTACTTGATGGTTCATAGTATAGCTTCGAGAGGGATAGACGTGTTGTGCCTACTTGTATGATCTCGTGGCTTAGTGCGAAGAAGATAATCAGTATGGATTGTTCAACATTTTTGGCCCATGTCAAAGACATCTCAATTGAGCCACCGGTGTTGAGTTAAGTTCCGGTTGCCAATGAGTTCCCGTACGTGTTTCTGGATGATGTAGTCGGGTTACCACTGGAGAGAGAGTTGGAGTTCAGGATTGAGTTGATGCCTGGAACAAACCCAATAACCCATTTCATCGTATCAGATGGTTCTAGCGGAGATGAAGGAGCTGAAGACCCAGTTGGAGGATTTGGTGGATCTTAGGTTCATCAAGCCTAGTGTATCACCGTGAGGAGTGCCGATTTTGTTTGTGAAGAAGAAGGATGGTTCTCTGCGATTGTGTATTGATTACCGACAGTTGAATAGGGTGATCATGAAGAACAAGTACCCACTTCCCAAGATCGATGACTTGTTCGACTAACTTCAGGGAGTGTCAGTGTTTTTGAAGATTGATTTGAGGTCAAATTATCATCAGTTATGAGTTCGAGAGTTATATATCCTAAAGACCACTTTCAGGTCCCGGTATGGACATTATGAGTTTCTGGTGATGCTGTTGGGTTAATGAAGACACCGGCAATATTCATGGATTTGATGAACCGGGTATTCCAAGAGTATCTTGATTTGTTCTTAATTGTCTTTATTGATGATATCCTCATTTACTCAAAGTCATAGGAGGAGCATTCTGAGTATTTGAGGATAGTGTTAGAGATGCTTAGAGCTTGGAAGTTATATGCCAAGTTCTCTAAGTACGAGTTCTGGTTGCGGGAAGTTTCTTGGGACTCGTGGTATCAACCAGAGGTGTATTATTAGATCCTAAGAAGATCAAGGCCGTTGTAATGTAGGAGCTTCCCCACAGTGTGCCTAAGGTTCCGAGTTTTCTGGGCTTAGCCGGCTATTATTGTTGTTTTGTGTAGAATTTCTCGCAGACTCGTTGTCATGTTTGATACACAAGGGCAAACTGTTTGTATGGTCCGAGAAGTGTCAGTAAAGTTTTGAGAAACTGAAGTCTAGTCTGGTTTCTGCCCCTGTTCTTACCTTACCAATCAGTGTTAAGGAGTATGTGGTATACAATGATGCATCGAAGCACGGTTTGGGTTGTGTGCTGATGTATGATAAGAAAGTACTCGATTACGCCTCTTGTCAGTTGAGGCCACACAAATGCAACTACCCGACCTATGATTTGAAGTTGGCCACTGTTGTGTTCAAACTAAAAATTTGGTGCTATTAATTGTATGGCGATACCTGCTAAGTCTTTACAGGTCATAAGAGCCTCAAGTACCTCCTAACCCAAAAGGAGCTTAAATTCAAATAGATGAGATCGCTTGAGTTGATAAAAGATTACAATCTTGTAATCAATTATCATCCCAGTAAAGCCAATAAGGTCACTGATGCCTTGAGTATGATAGTTCGGGAGCATTGTTGGCGCAGATTGTGATCAGGCCATTTTTACTTAAGGAGATTTGAGCCAAGCACTTAGAGGTTTCAATATTGGTTTAATTGAGGCAGCAACTAGATAGTGGTGTCAGAGGAGATATAGTGTGAGGATCCTCTCCCTGAAGGAACAACTCAACTGGACTCAACATGGATGTTGTAGTGGGTTTTCCAAGGACTCAATGTGGTTTCAATGCAGTTTGGGTAATCGTGGACAGATTGACCAAGTTTGACTATTTTCTTCTAGTTCGAGTTATGGATACACCAGAGAAGTTAGCTTCCCGGTATATAGACGAAATATTCAGGTTACACAGAGTTCTATCTCTATAGTATCTGACCGATACCCGAGATTTACTTTTCAATTTTGGGGAAAGCTTCATCGTGCATTGGGATCCTGGTTGAACTTCAGTACGGCATGTCACCCACAGTTAGATGGTCAGTCCGAGAGGATCATTTAGAAGTTTGAGGATATGTTGGGAGTGTGCGTGCTCAATAGACAAACTATGTGGTATAGGTGTCCAGCATTGGCAGAGTTAGCCTACAATAACAGTTTTCAGGTCAGCATCAGGATGGCACCTTATAAGGCATTGTATGGTCAGAGTTATAAGACACCGCTTTGATGGAATGAGGTAGTCAAGAGATGCCTGGATAATCTCAAGTTGATTGATCAGGCGACTGAGCAATTAGCATTGATCAGCCAAAGGTTGAGGACAGCTCAGGAAAGACAGAAGAAACACTCGGATAATCATAGATGAGCTCCACTTTGAGGTCGGCAATAAGGTGTTCCTAAAAGTCGTGCCGTGGATGGGCATGCTTTGGTTTCAGCAGCGGGGAAAGTTAGCACCGTAATATATTGACCTATATAAGATTACCAAGTGGATCAGGTCAGTGGCATACTGTTGGGCATTGCCACCATCTTTGTGAGGATCCATCGTGTTTTTCACGTATCGATATTGTAGAAGTATGTTTAGGATCTGTCACATGTGTTAAAGATGCCACCTGTCGAGATTGCTAGTGATTTGTCGTATCCAACGCAGCCAGTTGCTATAGTCGATCGAGCCGTCAGACAGCTCTGTAGACGTAGTGTTCCAATGGTCCGAGTATAGTGACACAGCGGTCGGATCGAGGAGTTCTTGTTGGAGTAGCATAGTATATAAATTTCAAGGATGAAATTTTGTAAAGAGGGTATGATGTGAAACCGCATCCTTTTGGTTTGTCCATTCAGCTCATTTTAGTCTGGTTAGCACCATTTTAGTGGTCCACATGTCTGTTTGATATTTTGACCGTATCAGAAATTGAGACAATCGAAATTACCATTTATCCCTGTTAAACTCGAGTGTATTTTTGGACTCGCTACAAGTAGCTGGGTGTCTTTGATTCATTTCGTAGGCCTTTGAGCTGGTCTATTTTATTTGAGTTGTTTGTTCATAATCTAGTTACTCGTTGTTTCCAGGCTGACCAATTTTTTCCAAGCTGGGCCACTTGGGTACAGACTTAGTCTATATAAATGCCCATTAGCCAGCTCTTAACCTCAGCTGCCACTTTCTTTTATGCATTCTTCCTTTTCCCAATTCTACTAACCATTCTCTTTCGATCCTCTCCAGATAAGAAACATCTTCTACCAATTCATTCAAAGATTCACTTGATTTCTTTCCCAAATTTTGATGTTACCCTATCTTTTCTCAAAATTACGCATAGCTTTTGTTCCAAATCGGTATTCATATCGTAATCCCTCTATTTTTTCTTCATTCATTTTGTCTTCTTCTAATCATTCTCTTTCTTACCTCTAGTAATCTTCCACTACACTTTTTTATCTGTGTTTTTTAAATGAGGGTTGTGGATAATGGTATATCAGTGAGGAGCCGGTAGGATTATGTTTCCCTTTTAATTTCATTTGTTTTGATTGTATTGTTTCTCACCATTCTTGTGATTCAAGTGGTTCTGGATCATGTGATAAAGGCAAAGGAAGTCCCATTAATTCTTCTTCACGTGAGGTAGCATTTATAACTCATCAGTTCCACTGGTTACTATTTTATGTTTTTGATTGATTCTGTTGTTGTGGATTTGAATTGAGGCAAACACTTATGTTTAATTGTGTATTTGCTGATTTCTATTTAAGGATTAAGGGTTTTAATGGTGTTTTATCGTTCTAGAATCATGGAGTTAAAGTTTATGAAATTTATTTTTTAAATACATCGATTTGAAGAACAAAATCATGAGAGAAGAACTTCAGATCATTGAACTTTAGAAGTCCGACCAGTCGCTGTTAGATTTCCGACCGGTCTGAGCCCATCTGACCGTCTAATTCCAGGTCCAACTGGTCGGACCAAAACAGTACTACCGGTCATGTTCCCTTCTTCGTATTGTCCAGTTCTTTGGTCTGTTTGATTCCCGTTTGCTCCTTCGTTCATCTTGAGGATACCCGTAAGATTTGTACTTGTAATATGAGCCTTGTGTTTGTTAAATTATGATTTTTGCGAACCTAAGTCTAGTAAAACAAAAATCATAAAGTTATATTGAGGATGTTATTACATATTGTACATTAGGGTTTTCATAAAAGTGTATTTATGAACTCTAATATTTTAAAGAAGTACTTTGGGTTATAAACATACGTATATATATAAGTGCAGTATGGTTACTTAGTTACAAAAATGTTTGCTTGGCCAATGCGAGGTGACTATACGGAATCCCAGTGTTAGGGGACAGTTACTTACCTGTTTGGGAGTCATATGGATGTTGTTTCTGTTTTCTTGCCATGTTCTTCACAAGTTTGTTCTATTGAGATTGGTATGGAAAATTTGTGATTTTTCTCTGCCTTATCTCGGAAAACACTGGCAATAGAGGTTACGTATACATATTGGTTTTCGAAACAAAATAGTAACACTGCTAGTGAGCTTCCAATATCCCTTTAGAGGGGGATTACTTGTGAAGTGTTTTTTAATGTCCACCTGATAAGTTTCTATTAGGCACTATTAGCCATGATTCTTTCATTGGTATTATGTTATAACCTATTGGGTTGGATCTACGTTTTACGTTCTTTAAATTAAATACTCTCGTGTGTTCTGTATTTTAAAATAAATGCTTTCAACTTATGTTTAGTATATGCCTCTATTCCCTTGTAAGACTTATGAAGTTGTGACCCTATTGAGATTTTATAATCTCATCCGTTATTGTTTTCCCTTTTCAGGAGTAGTTCGTAATTTATAGGTAGTATCTATTGAGGTGTGAGTTTTTGGATGATATTGTTGGACTATAGCATATGCACCACACCTTTTGTTATGGTTTTTCAGGCACATCTCATTTGGGGTTTCCTTATATTTCAAGTTGTACATTTGGATTGTTGTTTATATTTTGGACTCAATATGTGAGACCCTGAATTTTGAGTCCAAGAAGTCCAGAAGCCAGTGCAGGTAAAAAGACCATTTTGCTCATGAAGGAAAGGATGTATAATGACCAAAATTAGTATGGAATGTCCAATAATTATTTATGGTTTTAATTCCTTTTGATTTGATTCATTATTGGTTGATAATTATCTTAGAAAATAATATCCCTAAAATTAAGGAAGGATAATTATAGAATATAATTCTGATAATTATGTTACTTTAATTTAGCTTTTAAAGTAGGAAAATTAATCCCATAACTACCATACATAAAAAAGAAGCCTACCACATTTAAACCTTACACAGAAAATACACAAAATTCGTCTAACCAAAAACCCTACACCTCCTTATTGTTGCTGAAATATGTTTGAACTTCAAACAGGAATAACTCCCTCATCATTTGTCGGATTCTTGTAAATAATAGCTTGTTGGAAATCTCTTTTTGTCCTCTTTCCAAACATGTTGTGTTTTTGGTCTGAAGATTAGTTTTTCTTAGTCATAAGTTAGGTCATAATTTGGCGGGATTAGGTTTCAAAATTGTGTGATTCTGCCTTCGGTTGATTTTTGTCATTGTTCCTCTTGTTCAAATGATTGTTTAGTATCCATTCATGATGTAAGATCATGAATTCATCCTTTGAATCTTATCTATTCATAAAATTAATATGCCTTACCTTTTCCCTATTGATGTCTATCTTGATCAATTGATTAATCTATTGGATTTTGATCTTGTTTCTTTTGATTGTAGATATTATAAATACCTAATCCTTCTTTGTTAACATGAAATCGCAACCCTTACACCCTGGATACATGAAATCGCAATTTGCCTTTTGCCCTATCTTAGTGCCGAAATTTGCATAGTTAGTTCGGATGGTAATTTAGATTGAATCTTGTTATGTTCTTGGCTATCACATCACATATCCAAGAGGGACAGACTTACGGCATCTGATCACTGGTTTCTAATAGGTTTGGTGAGTGAAATTGGTTAGGAAATAGGGTATTTACTTGGTTATCGAGTGTGCATGCTTAGTTTAGTTTTTTATCTTTGTGTGAGACCCCGAATTTTGAGTCCTAAAAGTCCAAGAGTCAATGCAGGTGAAAAGACCATTTTGGCCCTGAAGAAAAGGATGTGTGATGGCCGAAATTGGTAAAGAATGTCCAATAATTATTTCTGGTTTTAATTTCTTTTAATTTGGTTCTTTATTGGTTGATAATTACCTTAAAAAATAAAAACCCTAAAATTAAGGAAGGATAGTTATAGTATTTAATTCTGATAATTATCTTACTTTAATCTAATATTTAAAGTAGTTAGATTAATCCCATAACTACCCTATATAAATAAGAAGCTGACCACACTTAAACCTCACACAGAAAATATACAAAATTCGTCCAACCATAAACCCTATACCTCCCCTATTTCTGCCGAAATCTGCTGAAACTTCAAACAAGCGTAACTCTCTCATAATTTGGCAGATTATTGCAAATAATAGCTTGTTCGAAAGCTCTCTTCATCCTATTTCCATAAATATTGGTTTTTTCATCTGGAGGTTAGCTTTTCTTTATTAAAAGTAAAATCATATTTCGACAGAATTGCCAAAATCTGCTTGAACTTAAAACAGGCATAACTCCCTTATCCTTTGTCAGGCATAACTTTTATTTGTCAAAAGTTAAGTCGTAAGAGAGGCACCTGCGCCATCTAATCACTGCTTTCTAATAGGTTTGGTGAGTGCAATTGGTAAGGAAATAGTGTATTCAATTGGTTATTGAGTATGCATGCTTAGTTTGGTTTTGTCTTTGCCTTGTGATGCTATAGGTGGTTTGGAACCATTAAATAAAGGCAAAGAAATAGCTTCTTGTTCAGAGACAAGAGAGGTAGGATCTATGCCTCATCGGTTTCTTCAGAGATCCTTGTTGCTTGTTGGTTATTTTCGATGCATACCTTTAATATTATTGCATGCAAATTGATTGTAGGGTGTATACATGAATTGCGGATTGAGATATGATTAGTTAGGCTATACCGAACCCTTGAGATAGGTTATGTGTGCCTAATTTTTATATGTTATGTGTACTAAACATGCTGATTGTGTTCTGACATGACTCAGGATACCCTGTTATGGTATTATGCTTTGTGCTTGCCTGTGTGTGCTTGTATGTGTTTGTGTGTCAGGATCCTGCTCTGGTGGCCATTCGGGGTAAATGCTGATGCTCCTTGGGAGAGGGGAGGCTCTTACTGGTAAGGGAGTCGTATGGGTGGAAATCCCCAGCAAGAGCTCGCTGGATGCCTAGTCCTGTGTGCTGGCTAGATGCCTTATCCTTTGTGCTGGCAAAAAGTCGTAATCCTGTGTGCTGGTTAGGATGCCTAGTCCTGTGTGCTGGCTGGATGCCTTATTCTGTGTGCTGGCTGGATGCCTTATCCTGTGTGCTGGCAAGATGAATAGCTTGCTGTTTAGCTTGTGTGTTAACCTTTTACCCTTTGTGCAGCAAAGGCTTGGACAACACAGGTGGAAGGGGATGGCCTTTCTTTTTCCTACTACCGAGAGTAATCTGATGAGTTTTACCTGCCTGTGTACTTCTGATTTTCAGAAGTGTTGTAGTCCACCCTCAGCCTTAGTTTCAGCCCTAACCCATTGATTGATTATTGAATTGCGTGATACCCATAGTTATGTAGGGATGATCAGATGTTGTTTGGGAGATGTTTGTTTAAGATTTCTATAGATCTTATGTTGTTATGATCCTACTGAGATTCTTGTAATCTCATCCTATTGTTTTCACTATTTTTTTTAAGCTTAGGTACATTCGCTGTTCATGGTACCAATGTGTGAGAACAAGGCTCCACGGCAGGGCGATATCACATCATATTTTCATTCCTGTCTCCTTGATTGATTGCGTATATAACATGAACCTTGATTGGACTATTTTCTGGTTATTTAAGTCCCTCCTTTGATGATTTGTTTCCGGATTACTTTAGGAGGTTTACATGTTGAATTTTTAAATCTTTATGGGACTTGTGTGTTGTGGTTCCAATGATTAAATGAAAAGACTTCCGCTGATGTTTTATTTACTTCGTATTATGCCAGAATGTTTGTCCAATATCATACTCTAATTTTTATAGATGAACATGCTAAAAATCGAAAATAAGATGGATAAGCCTTGTGGGATTCAAATGGGTCATGGTTTTTGGACTTATTTGGGTTTCACGGTGGTAAGGGTCCTAATAGGAGCAAATAATAATAGGTTAGGATTTGGGATCCTTACAGGTTTGGTAGCGGAGCATGGTTTAGGGAATATAATTTTTTATATGCTAACTTGTTTGTTGATTTTGTGTTTGTATATAAGAACATGCGCACACACTCACTCACTTAGGGGCTAATACCGAAAGTGAACTAATGCTAAAAAGGGATTGATTTGTAAGATTTACATGATGAGAATGATAATTTGATTTTTTGTGTGTTTATGTATGTTCTTATGCCTGGTATGCCTTGATGTGTTTCAGTGAATGTTTGTTGTGTTTCTTATCATTGCCGAGTATGTGTATATTGTTGGGGCATATTAGTGTCTCTATCTGATTTCTTTGTTGCCGAATGTATATGTATGTGATTGCTGATATATATTGTCGAATGCATGGGGTATGAGTTTGCATCATTGCCGAATATGCATTGTGTGAATCCATGCTTGCTTCATGCTTGATGATGATTTCCGAAAAGTGTAGATGTGTGTTGATGTGAGTGACGAGTATGTATTTACATGTTTGCATATGACTTCCAAAATTTGTATACTGTTTTCCAGTTTATGCGTATCAATCGATGCATGCCTATCCACCAGGTAACACTTCTTTTCCTAGTATCATATTTAGTTATATGTTAAGTAACAATCGTATGCTTGTATAGTATGGCAAGTTTGAACGCTACAAGGGATCAACTGAGTAGGTATGGGATTTAGGCTGAACAGTAACCTATTGAGCAAGAGGAGCCGAATGCACAAATTGAGCATGGAGGGCAAGCTGAGCCCGAAAACCAACCTGAGGCACCAGCCATCGATCCTGTGATGGCACAAATCTTAAACGTATTGCAAGGAATTACTGTGAATCAGCAGCGTATGGAGGCGTAATTTCAGAATGCTCCTGCACCCGCACCCGTGGAAGAACCTATTCCTCCACTTGAACCTGTACAGCCGGCGCATCTTATGGAGGCTGAGAGACTTCCCATCATGATTACAAAATTGTTGAAGGAAGCTCGACAATTGGGATGTAAAGATTTCAATGGTTCAGCCGGAGCTGCTGCCACTCTTGAATGGATCGACACCTTATGTCGAGTGTCCTTGTTTTTACATATCTCTAATAATGACAAGGTTGTCATCGCCACTTTCCTACTTGAGGGAGAAGCCCTCGCATGGTGGACAGTTGTGAGCTTGCGATTTGCCGATCGTCTGCATACGTGAAAGGAATTTCAGTATGAATTTGATGAGAGGTTCTATACGAGATTCTATAAAACCGAGCAGCGACAAGCTTTCTACAAGCTTGAACAGGGCACCCATTCGGTGCTGGAATATGAGAAGGCATTAAGGGAGTTGTCCCGATTTGCACCTGAAGAGGATCGCTCACCGTATCAGCTTGCGAGACAATTTCAGGATGGGCTGAGTACCGAACTCAAAACCATCGTTGGTACGACACCGGTGCAGAATTTGCAAGAACTAATTGTTGCTGCGACTGAAGCCAAAAAGATTGTGCAAACCAAGAAGCCATTCGCAGCCACTAATGGCGGATCTTTCAGGAAAAATTCGAAGTTCAATCGGCGTACGGGACCCTATCCTTTGAGGTCCTATCCTCCGAAAAACAATGGTGGCAATGGAGGTAACAATAGAAAGAACTTTTCTGGTCTGAATTCTAATGTATCTACATGGAATCCACAACCACGTTGATGTTATAATTGTGGTGAGATAGGCCATGTTCAGAGGGACTGCCCGAAACCAAGGCGTATCACAGGCACACCAAATGCAGGCCGAGGTGGGTATGCCATCCTTGCCAAACCCCTAACACGCACACCAGGAGGACCACCCAAAATATCTACAAGTGAGGCTCAACCAAGACCAACGAGGCTATTCACTCTAACTGATGCCGAGGCTAGTCCTGATGTGGTGACAGGTACTATTTCAGTCTTTTCTCAAAATGCTAAAGTATTATTAGATCCCGGAGCAAACAGATCATTTGTAAATCCAAAGATAGCACTTAGCACAGATTGGCCTCTATCTCCCTTGACTCCTCCTATTGCGATTCTAACTCCTTTGGGAGAGCAACTGATTTGTGATCTAGTCTACATCGGTTGTGCTATGCGTATGGGTCCGAATGTACTTGAGGTGGATCTGATTCCATTAGACATCCGAGAGTTGGATGTGATCTTAGGCATGGACTGTCTGGTGAGATATCAAGCCCGTATGGAGTGCTTCACCAAACGTGTGTGGTTCACTTTTCCTGATGGTGCCGAGTACTGTTTTGAAGGTGATAGGCGAGTTATTCCAACTTGCATGATTTCCTGGCTTAATGCGAAGTGATTGATCAGAAAAGGATGTATAGCATACCTCGCGCACGTACATGATATTTCTAAAGAGTCCTTGGATCTAGATTCTATTCCAGTGGTTTGCGAATTTCCGGATGTATTTCCAGAAGACATAGTCGGTTTACCACCAGCAAGGGAAGTGGAATTTGGCATTGAATTAGTTCCTGGTACGAATCCAATTTCCATTCCTCCGTATCGTATGACTCTTGCAGCAATGAAGGAACTAAAAACGCAATTGGAAGATTTGATGGATCGTGGTTTCATCCGACCTAGTGTGTCACCTTGGGGAGCACCTGTCTTGTTAGTGAAGAAGAAAGACGGTTAGCTGCGATTGTGCATCGACTATCAGAAGCTGAATCGTGTGACTGTGAAGAACAAGTACCCTTTGCCGAGCATTGACGACTTGTTCGACCAACTCCAGGGTGCAGTCATACTCTCTGAGATCGATCTCAGATTTGGATACCATCAATTATGTGTTTGTGAATTTGATATTCTAAAGACCACATTCAGATCACGATACGGCCACTACGAATTTCTAGTTATGCCATTCGGTTTGACCAATGCACCTGCTGTGTTCATGGACCTGATGAATCGTGTGTTTCGTGAGTTCCTTGATAAATTTTTGATAGTCTTCATCGACGACATTCTGATTTACTCCAAATCGGAAGAGGAGCATGCTAAGCACTTGCGAATTGTGCTGAATGTTTTGAAGGGTCGGAGGTTGTTTGCAAAGTATTCAAAATGAGAATTCTGGTTACGCGAAGTTAGTTTCCTTGGACATGTTGTTTCCACCCAAGGTGTGTTAGTTGATCCAAAGAAGATTGAAGTCATAGTTGCTTGGGAACCCCCGCGAACTGTGTTTGAAATTCATAGTTTCCTTGGCTTAGCCGGATACTACCGTTGCTTTGTGAAGAATTTTTCGTTGCTTGCCGGACCATTGACGAAATTAATGCGGAAAGGTGAGTCGTTCGTGTGGAACGAGAAATGCCAGCAAAGTTTCAAAAAGTTGAAAGGATGATTGGTTTCTGCACCAATCCTCACCTTACCAGTTGAAGGAAAAGAATACGTAGTGTACAATGTCGAAATCGGGACTTGGATACGTATTGATCCAAGAAGGGAAAGTTGTTGCCTATGCTTCCCGAAAATTGCGACCTCACGAAAGCAATTATCCCACGCATGATTTGGAGCTTGCAGCTGTGGTATTTGCATTGAAAATTTGGCGACATTACCTGTACGGTGAGACGTTCAGAATCTTCACCGATCATAAAAGCCTAAAGTACCTCCTCACGCAAAAAGAATTGAATATGAGACAACGAAGATGGGTGGAGCTGATTAAAGACTGCGATTTAATCGTCGAATACCATCCTGGAAAGGCAAATGTTGTTGCTGATGCCTTGAGCCGAAAGTTTCATCCTCCTTCCCCATCAGGTTTTGGCTTACTTGTGCACCCACTATAATCCCATGTTGTTGGAATTGAAAACTAACCGTGTGCATCTTGGCACTGATTTTTCTGGTTCGTTGTTGGCACGAATCGAAGTCATGCCTACCTTGATTGAGGAGATCCAGAATCAGCAATTAGAGGATCCGAAACTAATTGAAATTCGGAAGCAACTTTCTGATGGTGTTGATGCCATAGTTCGTGATTTCAGAATGTGAGATAACGAAGTGCTTGTCTTCAGAAACCGGGTATATGTTCCACAAGATGTTAATATTCGTAATCTTATTTTATCTGAGGTGCATAGTTCGAAGTTCGCTATCCATCCCGGAAGCACTAAGATGTACCAAGATTTAAAGGAGCAGTATTGGTGGCCAAACATGAAACGTCAGATTGCTGAGTTCGTTGCCCGATGCCTTGTATGTCAACAAGTAAAGATCGAACATCAAAGACCCGCTGGTTTACTATAGTCACTTCCGATTCCAGAATGGAAGTGGGAGCATGTCACAATGGATTTTGTGACCAGATGGCCTAGATTGCTGCGAGGATATGATGCCATATGGTTGATCGTAGATCGCATGACAAAATCTGCACACTTCCTTCCTATATGAGTGACGGATACACCAAAGAAATTGGTTGTTCATTACTTAGACGAGATTGTTCGATTGCTTGGAGTGCCAATTTCTATCGTTTCAGATCGTGACCCTCGTTTCACATCACGATTTTGGGAGAAATTCCAGAATATGCTAGGTTCAAGATTGAATTTCAGTATAGCATTTCATCCTCAAACCGATGGTCAATCAGAAAGGACGATTCAGACACTCGAAGACATGCTACGTGCAAGTGTGTTGGTCCAGCACACTGGTTGGGACTGATGCCTACCATTGGCAGAATTTGCTTATAACAATAGTTTTCTTGTAAACATCGATATGGAACCTTATGAAGCACTATATGGGAGACGTTGCAGAACACCCATTTGCTGGAATGAAGTAGGAGAGAGATTCCTAGACAATCCAGAATTGATTCATCAAGCAACAGAGCAGTTGAACTTGATTCGACAATGGCTAAAAATAGCCCAGGATCGGCAGAAAAACTATGCCGATAATTGACGAAGGGAGCTGGAATTTGCGGTAGGTGACAAGGTGTTTTTGAAGATCGCTTTGTGAAAAGGTGTCCTTCGTTTTCAACAGCGAGGTAAGCTAGCACCTTGTTACATTGGTCTGTATGATATCATCGAGAGGATCGGCTCTGTTGCATACCAACTTGGTTTACCTCCAAATATGGAAAGAATTCACAACGTGTTTCATGTTTCAATGTTGAGAAAGTATGTGCAAGACCCTACTAATGTGCTCGAAGAACCCCCAATTGAAGTTGTTAAAGACCTATCCTATCCCATACAGCCAGTTGCCATACTAGATCGGTCACTTCGACAGCTTTGCAGTCAAAGCGTGCCTATGGTATAAGTTGTTTGGCGTAATGGCCAAATTGAGGAACAGTCTTGGGAGACTGAGGAATCTATGCGTGAAAAATTTCCTTAATTGTTTTCTTAGGTACTTGTGCTAAATTTTGAGGATGAAATTCTTATAAGGAGGGGAGGATGTGAGGCTTTGAATTTTAAGTCCTAGAAGTCTAGAAGTCTGTGCAGGTAAAAAGACCGTTTTGCCTCTGAAGAAAAGGATATGTGATGACCGAAATTGGCGAGGAATGTCCAGTAATTATTTCTAGTTTTAATTCCCTTTAATTTGGTTCTTTATTGGTTGATAATTACCTTAGAAAATAAAAATCATAAAGTTAAGGAAGGATATTTACAGAATTTAATTCTGATAATTATCTTATTTTAATCTAATCTTTAAAATAGTTAAATTAATCCTATAACTACCCTATATAAATAGGAAGTCTGCCACACTTAAACCTCACATAGAAAATATACAAAATTCGTCTAACCAAAAATCCTACACCTCCTTATTTTTGCCGAAATCAGCTGGAACTTCAAAAAGCGTAACTCTCTCATACTTTGGCGGATTATTGCAAATAGTAGCTTGTCGGATGATAGGTCGTCCAAGAGTGTCCTGACGATAGGTCAGCTATAAGTCAATGCGGGTGACATGTTGTTTAAATAGAATGTAAAATATATGTAGTAGAAAAGAATGATAATGAATGACATGTCGTTTGAATATAAAATATATAATAGGTCATTTAAGGGCTTAGTGTATGATAGGTAGTTCGATAAATGAGTAAAAGACAGGTCGTTCAAAGCATAGGAAGATAGGCTCGGCTCAAAACAGAGGCTCGTACGAGCCGTGGCAAGCCTAGAGTGAACCATGTGTCAGCATTCCAGAGGTTCAAGTGTCATGTTGGCACGCGCTCCTATTGCCACATGTCAGTCTATGGAAAATTGACTGGAAATTTACATAAATTAGACAAAAAGGAAGGAAAATAAGGAAAGTAAGGAAAAATAGAGAAATAATAGAAAAAAATTGAAAAAAATATAAAAAAATAAGAAAAAATATTAGAAAGTGTGGAGAATCTGATGGTATCACATTTATCAAAATCTGAATTGGTTTAATAGGTCAAATAAATCCAAAAGATTGATAGAAATATGAGAAAAATAAAAAAGAAATCAGAAATGGTATTGAATCGATGTTTAGGTAACATTGACACAATTAAGGGATTAGGAATGTATATTTAAGAAATTATGTTTTGACAAGAGAGTAATAGAGAGATGAATCTTTTGATTTGCTGGTGCAGATTTAGATCAACAAAATCAATCTTCTCAAGAATTGGATCCCGAAGAAAAGTCAGGGCCATAAAATGTGAATGGTTGGTTGTGTGTGTATTTATGACATTCATATGTCTTGATTTGATTCAACAAGATAATTGAATAATTAGAATCACATGCATATGCATGTCTAGGAAACTCGTAAATAATCGATGATTGCTTTAATTGTTTATATATCAAGTAATATTATGATAATATGATTGCTTTTTTATGTTATAAGTTCGTCGATTAATGATGTATTAGCAGCATGAGTCTGCATAGGACAACCTATGCAACCCTTGGGAGCTCTCCGAGTTTGGTAGTGAGGTGTGAAGACACCAGAACACGAGGAATAAGGTTGGATGGGGTTTGTTGATAAATGCGCATATAATAACCGTTTCTTGTAGGTCTGAGGGAATCGATTAGGTGGAGCTACCATTGCCCAATAACCCGACATTTTTAGTGGAATTGGGCTTTAGAAAGGTGTCTAATGGACTATATGATTACTTAAAAAGAGAATACAAGATTGAGGAATCGCATTTAGGTTACCACTGACAGGTCTTATTCTTATCTAGGGCCTAGAAAGACTACGAGAGTATGCCAACCCAAACAAGTTCTGTGTGCTCACCTAAGAAAGAACTTTATAATTGGTTAATTGAATTATTGTGTTTGTAGGTTTATCGAGTTAGGGATGAACTATGAATTTCTTGTTTTTGGTAGTACTATCTTTATGAATTGTGTTTATTCGTTCTAATAGCATTGTGCTTTCCCGTTCACTCACCTGACATTTTTTTGCCAGATCATTAAATCTGGTCACTGCAGGACTACTAAGGAGGGCTTGATTGTCAGACGAGTTCTCAACTATTTTATGGTCAATTATATAAAATAACAAGTTTGTGGTTACTAATGTGCTTTGTGCATGTTCTTCCTTTGAGTTTCTTGTAGCATCTACCTGTGCATATGGTTTGCATGGATGCAGCTGGGTTTAAACTACAGTACAAAAATCAGTAATGTATGAAATTAAAATGAACTAATAAAATGGGCAAGCACCACCTGGATGACACTATTGTATATTATACAGCTGCTACCCCCTTATTTATTCTTTTTTTCCACTATCAATTGTATTCTAGCCTTGTAGTCTCTTTAAATGTTTTGCTTGTTATTAAACAACATATATAATGAGCCTACGACAAATTGTAGCATGAAATTTTGGGATTCAGGATGTGACAGTTTGTCCTGGTAGCAAAGAATTATTTATTAGGTTCGAATCCTTAATCATTTGTACTGTACCACTATTTTGATTGGTAGTTATTTGGATGGTGATCTTAATGGTAGTAGGGTGTAATCATTTGTCGACATGTATTGGTCCTTAAGGAAAAAGTTTCACCGGGATGGGCATTATTTTGGTCAGATCGATGATAGGGGTTGTCTATAAATGTCTGATCTTTGTGAGCATATTGCTGCATAGTTGTTAATTGATATTGTTGGATTCTATTTCTTTCCTTTAACACCCCGACCTCTTTTTCTTAACTCAATAAAACATGAAGTTAGGTTAGCTTGATAAAGATAGGATAGGTGATATTTGAATGATAGTAAAATAATTAAGTAATACGCCAGATAAAGCATTCTAACTATTAGCAGGCTAAGATAATTAAACAACATGAATTAACAAGAAAAAATGACAAGGACATGCATTGATTGTTGATATTTCAGGCAGAAGAGGAACATGTGCATTTCATGCTATTGTGACTTTTGACGGGACTATCTGGCCAAACCATAGGTGATTATTAGTGTTATTTGATGATGTGCAGGAAATATGGCTCATTATGGATTTGGAAATTTTTCATTTGGAGATGGTCACCACAAGTATGCACTGCCTAGGTTCCCACCACCTAGAGAGCCTCCTCAGCCAAATCTGGGGAGGAGGGTGCCACTACTTTTGGGTATTTACAGATGTGTATGCAAAGGACACTATGGTGGATGGTAGGAGGATAGTGTTTTATGACATGATGAGTACACTAGGGTTGTTCAAAGGTCCGTAACCTCCACCATTACCCCAAGCCTGACTTGAATCTGAAAATGGAAGAGGGTCGAATATAGAGGAGAGAAATCCATCTCGATGAGGATGGGGATATGCTTGGGGTTGTAAGAGATAACCAATGAGGGATAGATGTTGTTTTCGATCAAGGAGTTGGTCACTTTGCTAGAAATTGCCAATTAATAGTAGGAGCAGCAAATGAACGTGAACCTACGCCTCCACATTCTTCACATCTTGAGCCTATGTATGCTCTTAACCCTGATATTTGCTGGACACCAGATCCTACTCCAGAGATAACTTCTACGGACATAACATCTGGTACCAGCTCTTCATCATCTTCTCCTCCAATTAGGCCCTACTATCTAGACGACTAGGGATATAATGTCGTTGGGTCAGATCAAAACTCGTATAGTGGAAGAGGTGTGTGCCCTTACTTAGTCATTTTGCACCTTTTGATTTTTTTAGATGCATTACACATTATTATACATGCTATGCTTTGGGTGCCTACATAATTAGGTTTTGCTGAGTTTGATTTGTTATCAAGATTGAGATGAATTAATTAAGAAAGTGGGATATTTAGGACAATATCATTCAGAGTTGATATATTACGGGAGATTTAAGATAGTACAAGGAAAATTAGTGACATTGAAGGAACGGACTCCGATCAAGAATAGGAATGAAATATTGAAATCGTTTGACGATTGTGAGTAAGGAACACTGAGGAACAAGAAAATAGCTGTAAGTGTGTTCATATATTAGTTTCAGAAAAGAATTTAAGCATGTGTGATGATATGATTGAAAAAGACGAGAATATCAATTAGGTATGGATGTCATGATATTGGATATATGAATTATTCTAGACAAGTTTCAAGGACGAAATTTCTTATAAGGTGAGTAGAATGTAAGGATCCAAACCCAACCTTTTAGGATCCTCACTGCCATGAAATCAAAACAAGCCCAACTTAGGACCTATCTGAATGTCACAAGGCTCTAATCATCCTAAACCTTTTTATTAGATTCATTTCTTATGCTTAAGGTTGAAGCATGATAATAATGAACAAACATTCTGGAAAAAGATGGAGTGAATAAAAACATTCGTGTAAGTCTTTGTAATTAATCAAGGGAACCACAACACACAAGTTCCATAGAGATATTAAAATCTAGCAAGTAATCCTCCAATAAATTCCGGAAACAAACAAACAAATGAGGGATTTAAAGAACTAGAAAGTAGTCTAAACAAATTTCATGTTATATACGCAAGCAATCAAGGAATAAAGTATGATGCGAATGTGATGCAATACTGTCCTGCCATGCAGCCTTGATCTCACACACTAGTACCATAAATAGATGATGCACCTAAGCCTAAAAAAGAATCTCAGTAGGTTCAAAATATCATAAGATCTGCAGAAATCTAAACAAACATCTCCCAAACAACATCAGATCTGCCTACACAACTAAAAGGATATCAGACAATCATCAAACAACCACAATAGGGATAGGGCCGAAAGTCATAGACTGAGGACGGACTGCAAAGAATTCTGAAAACAGAATTATATAGGCAGGTAATTCATCATTCAATCTTATTAATAAAAAGGTCATCCCCTTCCACCTGTGTAGTCCAAGGCTTCGCTACATAAAGAGTAAATGGTTAGCATATAATCTAATCAACAAGCCCATTCATCTTGCCAGCACATAAGACAATGCATCCAAGCCACACAGGGACAAGGACGTTCAAACCACACAAGGATAAGGGTATCAAAACCACATAAGGATAAGGGCATCTTGCCAGCACATAGGACAAAGCGTCTAACCACACAAAAACTAGGCATCCAGCAAGGTCTTGTTGGGCATTGCCACCCATACGACTCCTATACTAGTAAGAACCTCTCATCTCCTCAGGAGCATCACCGCTTACCCCGAATAGCCAACGAAAAAGGATCCCGACACACAATCATATACGAGCACACACACAAACAAGTACAAAGCATAACATCACGACAACACATCCTTAATCATATCACAACACAATCATCATGTTCTATGCAAACAACACATGCGAATTAGGCACGCACAAACTATCTCAATGGTCCAAAATTGCTTAAAGTATCATAGCTCAATCCATAACTCATGCATATACTATACAAGGCATGCACATACAATCATCAACAAGTACATGTACCGAAAACATCAAACAAACAATAAGGATCTATGGAGAAACTGATGAGGTATAGATCCTAAATTTCTTGTCTCTGAACAAGTAGCTAATCTTTTGCCTTTATTAAGAGGATCCGAACCACCTATCAATCAAAAGGCAAAGATAAAACCATACTAAGCATGCATATTCGATAACCAAATAAACATCCTATTTCTTACCAATTCCACTCACCAAACCTATCAGAAACCAATGATAAGATGCTGCTGAGACCTCCCCTTTGGATGTGTGATGTGATAGCCAAGAGCTCAACAAGAATCAACCTGATTTTCCATCCAAATTAACCATGCAAATTCTGGCACTAAGAAAGGGTCATAGAACAAATTGTGATTTCATGAATAAGGAATTTAGGGGTTGTGATTTCATTATGACAAGGAAGGATTAAGTGTTACTTACACATAAGATTAAAAGGAACAAGATCAGAAACCAATAGATAATTTAATTTGTAAAAGTCGGCAACAATAGGGTAAGGGTATAGGGCATGCTGATTTCATACATAGGGAAGATTCAAAGGATGAATTCATGATATTACAATATGAATAGGCGTAAAAAAATCAAATAAAGAAGAGGAACAACAACAAAAACCAATTAAAGAATCAATCAAAAAATTCAGCACCAAACCCTATGTATTTGCAATAAGAAAAAATATAAGAGAAATCTAACCTTCTGATGATAAAACCAAGATAGCAAGATAGAGGATGGAAAGAGGTTTCCAACAAGCTATAATTTGCAAGAATCTGATGAAGGATGAAAGAATTCAGCAAGGGTAAGTGTTTGGTGAATTTCGGCAACAAGGGGTAAGGAGTGGGGTTTATCACGTGATAAGTTTCTGTGTTTTTTATGTGGGATTTATGTTTTTCCGACTAGTTTTTTTTATAGGGTGTAATGGTATTAATCTTCCTACTTTTAAGCCTATATATAAGGTGATAATCATTAGGATTTAATTCTGGAATTATCTCTTAAGAATAGATAATATATCATTAATTCTAGAAGTGAAATAAGAGAGAAATGAAATCAGAAATGAACACTGAACCTTCAATATCATTTTTGGCTATCACACATCCATTTCTTCAGGAGCAAAATGGTAATTTCAGCTACGCTAACTTATGGACTTCTAAGACACAAAAGTTAGTGCCTCACATCCTCCCCTCCTTATAAATATTTTGTCCTTGAAATTTCAGCACAAGTACCTAAAAAAACAGGTAAGGAAATTTTGCACACATAGATTCCTTACTCTCCCAGGACGGTTCCTCAACTTGGCAATTATGACAAACAACTCGTACCATAGGCATGCTTTAACAGCAAAGTTGACGAACTGAATGATCTAGTATGGCAATTGGCTATACAGGGATCGGTCTTCAGCAACCTCAATTAGTGGTTCTTCAAGCACATGAGTAGGGTGTTGCACATACTTTCTCAACATTGAAACATGAAACACGTTGTGAATTCTTTCCATGTTCGGAGATAATGCAGGTCGGTATGCAACAGGAACGATTCTTTCAACAATATCGTGCAGATCGATGTAACAAGGAGCTAGCTTACCTCGCTGCTGAAAACAAAGGACACCTTTCCATGGGGCAACTTTCAGAAACACTTTGTCACCTACCGCAATTCTAGCTCCCTTCTTCGATTATCAGCATCATTTTTCTGTCGATCTTGCGCTGTCCTCAGCGTTTTTCAAATCAGATTCAACTACTCCGTTACTTGATCAATTAGTTCCGGATAATCTAGGCGTCTCTCTTCAACTTCATTCCAGCAAAAAGGAGTTCTACAACGTCTCCCATACAATGCTTCATAAAGAGTCATTCTGATGCTTAGATGAAAATTATAGTTGTAAGAGAATTACGCTAAAGGTAAACATTGATCCCAACTAGTATTTTTTCCCATCATGCACGGAAGCAACATATCTTCAAATGTCTGAATTAGTCTTTCAGATTGACCATCAATTTAGGGATGAAACGTTGTACTGAAATTCAGTCTCAAACCTAGCGCATTCTGGAATTTCTTCCAAATTCATAAAGTGAAACGAGGGTCACGATCTGAAACAATGAAAACTGGCACTTCATGTAGATGAACAATCTCATCCAAATAACGAACAACCAATTTCTCAGGGGTTTCTGTCACACGAACAAGTAGGAAGTGTGCAGATTTCGTCAGTCAATCCACAATCACCTAAATGACATCAAATCCTCACTAAGATCTAGGCAAACTGGTCACTAATTCTATCGTGACATGCTACCACTTCCATCATGGAATCGGAAGTGACTAAAGTAAACCGGCGGATCTTTGATGCTTAATCTTCACTTGTTGATATACAAGGCATTGGGCAATGAACTCGGCAATGTGGCGCTTCATGTTTGGCCACCAATATTGTTCTTTCAAACCTTGGTACATCTTAATACTACCAAGATGAATAGAAAACTTTGAACTGTGCGTCTCGAACAAAATTAAATTACAAATATCAACATCTTGTGGCACACATACCCGATTTTCGAAGACAAGAACTCCATCATTTCGCACTCTGAAATCACGAACTGTGGCATCAACACCATTGGATATTTGTTGCCAAATTTCAGCCAATCTTGAATCTTTAGAATGCTGATTTCGGATCTCCTCTAGAAAAGTAGGATTGACTTTGATTCGAGACAACAACAAACCAGAAAAATCACTGCTAAGATGCACATATGTAGCTCTCAAATCCAGCAACATTGGTATGTATTGCGCACACATATAGGCTAAAACTGATGGAAAAAAAAGAATAGGTCTTTTGGCTTAAGGCATCAACAACAACATTTTCTTTTCTGAGATGATATTCGATGATCAAATCATAGTCTTTAATCAGCCCCACCCATCTTTGTTGTCTCATATTCAATTCCTTCTGCTTAAGGAGATACTTTAAGCTTTTGTGGTCGGTGAAGATTTTGCATGTCTCACCGTATAGGTAGTGGCACCATATCATCACTACAAATACCATGGCTGCAAGCTCCAAATCATGTGTAGGATAGTTGCTTTCATGCGAACGCAATTTTTGGGAAGCATAGGCAACGACTTTCTCATCTTGCATTAGCACACATCCAAGTCTGGATTTCGACGCATCGCTATACACCACATATTCTTTTTCTCCAACCGACAATGTAAGGATAGGTGCAATCACCAATCTGTTTTTCAGTTCTTGGAAACTTTGCTGGCATGTCTCGTTCCACAAGAGCAGCTCTCCTTTGTGTGTCAATTTCGTCAAATGTTCAACAAGTGATGAGAACTTTTCCACAAGGTGATAGTAGTATCCGACTAAGGCAAGAAAACTGTGAATTTCAAATACAGTCTGCGGGGGTTCCCAACCAAAAACGGCTTTAATCTTCCTTGGATCAACAGGAACACCACGACAAGAAACAATGTGGCCAAGAAAACCTACTTCACGTAGCCAGAATTTGCATTTGGAGTACTTCGCGAACAAGTGTCAATCCCTCAGAATTTCTAACACAATCCGCAAGTGCTCAGCATATTTTTCTTCCAATTTTGAGTAAATCAGAATGTTGTTGATGAAGACTATCACAAGTCTGTCCAGAAACTCTCAGAATACTTCATTCATCAGTTCTATGAACACTGTTGAAGTATTGGTCAAACCGAACAGTATAACCAGAAATTCATTGTGCCCATATCGCGATCTGAATGCAGTCTTTGGAATATCAGCATCACGAACATGCAACTGATGGTATCCTAATCTGAGATCGATCTTGGAAAATATGGCTGCACCTTGAAGCTGGTCGAACAAGTCATCAATTTGTGGTAGAGAATACTTGTTTTTCACAGAGGAATGGAAATTGGATTCGTACCCGGCACTAGTTCAATGTCAAATTCCACTTCTCTTGCTGGTGGCAAACCAGCTATGTTTTCTGGAAACACATCTGGAAATTCACGAAGCATTCGAATAGAATCCAGATCCGAGGACTCTTTGGTAACGTCATGTACATGTGTGAGGTACACAGTACATCCTTTGCTGATCAACCGTTTCGCATTGAGCCATGGAATCATGCAAGTTGGAACAACTTGCCTATCACCTTCAAAACAATACTTAGAACCATTTGGAAGGGTGAATCACACACTATGACGACCCCAATTCCTAACTATTACTATTTGCTCCGATTAAGGTCATCACCACTGTAAAACCCAAATAAGCCCAAATGACACCTAGGACCTATCTAAATCTCACCAGGCTTACCATTAACTTTCGACTCTTAGCATGTTTATTCTAATGTTTAACAACATTTGGAGCATGATATTGGACAGATATTCTGGTAACCTACGGAGTGAATAAAACATTAGTGGAAGTGTTTAGATTAAATCATTGGGTTAATAACACACAAGTCCCATAGGGATCCAAATAACCAGCAAGAAATCCTCCAACATATTTCGGAAATAGCAAGCAAAGGAGGGATCTTAAAATAAACTAGAAAGTAGCCCAATCATTCATGTTATATGCGCAAGTAAACAAGTTTGGAAATGTGATGCGATATCGCCCCACCATGCAGCCTTGATCTCACACACTGGTACCACGGACAGTGGATGTACCTAAGCCTAAAAAATTGTAAAAACAATGGTATGAGATTACAAATATCTCAGTAGGGTTACAACATCATAAGATTTGCAGAAAACCTAAACACAAATCTCCCAATTCACAATAGATGTGACGACCCCAATTCCTAACTATTACTATTTGCTCCGATTAAGGTCATCATCGCCGAAAAACCCAAATAAGCCTAAATGACACCTAAGACCTATCTGAATCTCACCAGACTGGTCATTAACTTCCGAAATTTTAGCATGCTTATTTTAATGTTTAACAAAAATTGGAGCATGATATTGGACACACATTCTGGTAACATATGGAGTAAATAAAAACATCAGCAGAAGTTTTTAGATTAAATCATTGGGTTCATAACACACAAGTCCCATAGGGATCGAAACAATCAGCAAGAAACCCTCCAACATATTTCGGAAATAGCAAGCAAAGGAGGGATCTGAAAATAAACTAGAAAGTAGCCCAATCATTCATGTTATATGCGCAAGTAAACAAGGATCAAGTATGCAAATGTGATGTGATATCGCCCCGCCGTGCAGCCTTGATCTCACACACTAGTACCATGGACAGTGGATGTACCTAAGCCTGAAAAATGGTAAAAATAACAGGAGATTACAAGAATCTCAGTAGGGTGACAGCATCATAAGATCTGCAGAAACCTAAACACAAATGTGAGATTCCGACTATTGTAGTGCCAGTCAGTTCCAGCGTTAACAGTAGCGTTAGTGCCAGCGGCAGCATGCCGATTCTAAGTGGTTGGTTGTGAACACGGCCGTAGGAAGCCTTTACATAACCCATAGTAAATCTGAGAGTGTTTAAGTATGATTGTGAGAGAGATAGGTTAGACGATCAAGGTTGAGTCAGTAGAAAACAAACCAGGTTGATTTTGGTCCATTTTGAGCGACCGCGAGCCGTTTGGGCCAAAATTTTGTGTATTGGGCTGTTGCTATTTTTTTCCATTCCCAGCACTTATTTTATGGCTTTATATACTCAAAGAAGTTGTTGGGCCACTTGGTTGACATTTCACGTGTCACTTGGGCTCATTTGTGATGAAACGGGCCGTTGATTTCATATTTCAGCCTTGTTGAACTTTTGGGCCTGAAACCTATCAGCCCAAGCCCACACTTCATCCTTTAAACACTCCTCTTCCATAAGTGACCAGCAGAACACACATTCATCACCAGCCCTAACCCGTCTTTCTCCTTCCTTCACCTTTCCAACCTACCAAAATCCAAATTTTGTTCAATTTGACCCCAAAAATTTGTTGGGGATTGTCTCAAAACACTTTCCCATCAATTTTCTACACTTTTCCACTGTTAGATTGGGGTCTAAGGCCTGATTTTGAGGTGTTCTTCATTTTAGCCGAAAATTTCGGAGTTGTTGGTAAATGATTAATCTTTGGTTTTCTTTTTGGATTGGTTAGTTTATTAGGTTGCTAGTGATGTGATTAAGTGTTTTTGATGGATGGAAATGCATGAAAACAACCTATGATTCTTGTATGAATTCTGGATGAACAGTATCAGGGGGTTGTTTCTTCATGTTATTGATCATGTTGGTGTGCTTATTCATGTTAATTGAGTGGTTGTAGTCAGTATTGAGAGGAAGCGTGTTGATTATGTGACAAATTGATGTTAAGCTAGTAATGAGTTGTTTAGATTGGATAGGGAAATGTAGATGTGTGTGCAGCATGAGAGGATCCATAGGATTGTTTTCAATTATTTTCCATTTGATTCCTTGCTTGGTTATGCTTAGTATGGCTGTATGGTTTGTGCTTGTTTAGGTGGTACCAGATCGAGCGGTCGAGGCAAGGATATTGTTGGAGAACCATCGACGGGACGAGAGGTGGAAGTTTATGTTTCATTTGCATACACGAAATGTTTTGTTTTCAGAATTAAATATGATCAAATATTTTTGGTTTGAATAGAGGCGTAACTTGACCTGTGTTTAACATTTATATTAGAATCATAATATGCTTGCCATGTGTGAATGCATCAACTGTATATTCAAAGCTGAAGCATGCTGACTTGTTTGGTGTATACTTCCCTTGTGAGAGTTGTGTTCATTGTTACCCTTGGTGAGCAGTCCCTTGTGGGGTTATTTGTTGTGATAATATTATGATGATACATGTGTTATTGGACATGAGAAGTGAGAAGAGATTTTAAAAAGAAAATATATTGTTCCAGCCCACTTCGAGAAATGGATTAAAATCATATGAATTTTCATAAGTGTTTTGTGACCTACCATACGATGTGATTTTTCATTTCCATATACATGATTCTCATTGTGGCCGAATACTTTGAATATTATTTTGAGATGTTTGACACCTGTTTTACAAGTTGGAAATGTTTAATTGCATGCATGGAATATATGATGAATTTTTCGATTTAATAACTCATATGTGATAAATTCACTATTTGGTCACTATAGACAAACTGTTTTCGATTGACGGTAAAAGCTTGATCAAGTTAGGTAAGTATATAAAGTCCTTATAGACAGGACAGTTACTTACTTTGGAGAGGTATGGTTGGATATATGTATGTATTATGAAGAGCAGAATACCAGTAGTACAAGATTTTCTCGATGTGTTTCCAGAAGAATTGGCAGGGTTACCACCGAAGAGGGAGATTGAATTTGAGATTGAGTTGTTGCCAGGGACAACTCCTATCTCCATTCCACCATATCAGATGGCACCAGCTGAACTGAAAGAGTTGAAGACTCAACTGGAGGACTTAGTGGATCGTGGATTTATCAGACCTAGTGTTTCACCTTGGGGAGCACCAGTTTTGTTTGTCAAGAAGAAGGATGGCACGTTGAGACTGTGTATCGATTACAGGCAGCTGAATCAGGTTATGGTGAAGAACCGGTACCCGTTGCCACACATTGACCACCTATCTGATCAGCTGCAAGGAACCTCGGTATTTTCCAAAATTTATTTGAGATCTGGTTATCATCAACTGGGGGTTCGTGAGTCTGATGTGCCAAAGACAGCCTTCCGGTCACGGTATGGGTGTTACAAATTTTTGATGATGCCGTTTGGAGTGACTAATGCGCCAGCCATGTTTATGGATTTGATGAATAGAGTCTTTCGGGAATATGTAGATCAGTTTGTCATTGTGTTTATTGATGACGTCTTGATCTATTCAAAGTCGAAGGAGGAGCACTTGGTGCATTTGCGGGCTGTGTTGAACAGACTTAGAGCGCAACAGTTGTATGCCAAATTCACTAAGTGTGAATTTTGGCTGAAGGAAATAGGTTTCTTGGGTCATGTGGTATCAGCAGAAGGTATACTTGTCGACCCCAAGAAGATAGAAGCCATTGTGTCATGGGAACCTCCTCGTAGTATCACGGAAATCTGAAATTTTCTTTGTCTGGCCGGCTACTATCGGAGGTTTATGGAAAACTTCTCCATCTTGGCAGGCCTGTTGACGCGTCTAACACGCAAGGGAGTTCCGTTTGTATGGTCAGAGGCATGTGAGAAAAGTTTTCAGGAAGTGAAGGCCAGACTTGTATCGGCGCCGGTTCTTACCTTGCCGGTCAGCGGCAAGGGGTACGTTGTGTATAGCGATGCATCGAAGATGGGATTGGGTTGTGTGCTGATGCAAGATGGTAAGGTAGTGGCCTACGCATCGAGACAGTTGAGACCGCATGAGAGCAACTACCCGACTCACGATCTTGAGTTGGCTGCGGTGGTGTTCGTAAACAAGATTTGACGACATTACCTGTATGGTGAAACGTGCAGGATGTTCACCGATCATAAGAGTCTCAAATACCTTCTCACCTAGAAAGATTTGAACTTGAGACAATGGAGGTGGTTGGAATTGATCAAAGATTATGACTTGGTGATTGACTACCATCCGAGCAAGGCGAATGTCGTCACTGATGCGTTGAGTAGGAAGACATCATCTTCCTTAACCTATGTTTGCACCGAGTACATGCCTATGTTTATGTGTCTGAGAACATCTAGAGTATGACTTGATAGTGATGACTCTGGAGCATTAATAGCACAGTTGATTGTGAGGCCGACTTTACTAAACGAGGTTCGGACCAAGCAACGTGAAGATCCAGTGTTGAGTCAAATAAAGAAACAGTTGGAGGAAGAGACAGTGGTACTAGTACAGTAAGTGAGTATCGTGTGAGAGAGGATGGTATCCTAACGTTTCGAGGACGAGTGTGCATCCCTCATGACGAAGAGCTAAGACAATTGATTTTGATGGAGGCACATAGTTTGACGTTTGCCATTTATCCGGGCAGCACCAAGATGTACAGGGACTTGCGAGAACAATATTGGTGGGCCGGAATGAAGAGGCATATTGCTGAGTTTGTGGCAAAGTGCCTAGTGTGTCAGCAAGTCAAGGCAGAACATCAAAGACCTGCGGAATTACTACAGTCCTTACCCATTCCGGAGTGGAAATGGGAGCATGTGACAATGGATTTCGTAACAGGGTTGCCGAGATCACAGCGAGGTTATGATGCGATATGGGTGATAGTGGACAGACTGACCAAGTCTGCACACTTCCTCCCTATTAAGGTGACAGATACGCGAAGAAGTTGGCAGAAAAGTATCTTGACGAGATTGTCAGACATCATGGCGTGCCAGTGTCGATGTGTCGGATAGGGATCCGAGATTCACGTCCAGATTTTGGGGGAAACTTCATAGTGCTTTAGACACGCAACTAAATTTCAGCACCGCATTTCACCCACAGATAGATGGACAGTCTGAGAGGAATATTCAAACCTTGGAAGACATGCTTCGAGCATGCGTGTTGGATAGTCAGAAGGGATGGGATCGATGCCTACCGTTAGCTGAGTTCGCCTATAACAACAGTTTTCAAGTGTCTATTGGCATGGCACCGTATGAAGCATTGTATGGACGACGGTGTCGGACACCTTTGTGTTTGAACGAGGTCGGAGAACGGAAAATGGATAGTCTCGAGTTAGTTGAACAAGTGACGGAGTTGTTGTTACTGATTCGACAAAGGCTGAAAACAGCGCAAGATAGACAGAAAAATTACGCTGATAATCGCCGGAAAACTTAGAATTTGCTGTGGGAGACAAAGCCTTTTTGAAGGTGACACCGTGGAAAGGAGTTCTTCGGTTTCAACAGCGAGGCAAGTTGACACCAAGGTTCATTGGACCTTACAGCATTGCAGCCAGAGTTGAACCAGTGGCATACCGGCTGGATTGGCCACCGGAGTTGGAGAAGATCCACAATGTCTTCCATTTATCTATGCTACGGAAGTATACGCTAGATCCGTCCCATGTGTTGGAGTCACCACCAATTGAAATTTCCAACGACTTATCGTACAAGACGCAGCTTGCTGCAATTGTGGACAGAGCGGTAAAACAATTACGAAATCGCACAGTGCCAATGGTATTCGTGTTGTGGCGTAGCGATGTCATGGAGGAACGGACATGAGAAACCGAGCAGATGATGAGGCGACAGTATCCACAGTTATTCGACAACCTTGGTGAGTAAATTTTGCGAACGAAATTTCTATAAGGATGGGAGGATGTGAGATTCTGTCTATTGTAGTGCCGGTCAGTGCCAACGTTAACAGTAGCGTTAGTGCCGGCGGCAGTGCGCCGATGCTAAGTGGTTGGTTGTGAACACGGCCGTAGAAAGTCTTTAAGTAACCCATAGCAAATCTGAGAGTGTTTAAGTATGATTGTGAGTGAGATAGGTTAGACGATCGAGGTTGAGTCAGTGGAAAACAAACCAGGTTGATTTTGGTCTATTTTGAGCGACCGCGAGCCGTTTGGGCCAAAATTTTGTGTATTGAGATGTTGCCATTTTTTTTCCATTCCCAGCCCTTATGTTATGGCTATATATACTCAAAGAAGTTGTTGGGCTACTTGGTTGACATTTCACGTGTCACTTGTGCTCATTTGTGATGAAACGGGCCGTTGATTTCATGTTTCAGCCTTGTTGAACTTTTGGGCCCGAAACCCATCAGCTCAAGCTCACACTTCATCCTTTAAACACTCCTCTTCCATAAGTGACCAGAAGAACACACATTCATCACCAGCCCTAACCCGTTTTTCTCCTTCCTTCACCCTTCCAACCTACCAAAATCCAATCTTCGTTCAATTTGACCCCAAAACCTTGTGGAGGATTGTCTCAAAACACTTTCCCATCAATTTTCTACACTTTTCCACGGTTAGATTGGGGTCTAAGGCCTGATTTTGAGGTGTTCTTCATTTTTGCCGAAAATTTCAGAGTTGTTGGTAAATGATTAATTTTTGGTTTTTTTTTGGATTGGTTAGTTTATTAGGTTGCTAGTGATGTGATTAAGTGTTTTTTATGGTTGGAAATGCATCAAAACAACCTATGATTCTTGTATGAATTCCGGATGAACAAGATCAGGGGATTGTTTCTTCATGTTGTTGATCATGTTGGTGTGTTTATTCATGTTAATTAAGTGGTTGTAGTCAGTATTGAGAGGAAGCGTGTTGATTATGTTAGGAATTGATGTTAAGCTGGTAATGAGTTGTTTAGATTGGATAGGGAAATGTAGATGTGTGTGCAGCGTGAGAGGATCCATAGGATTGCTTTCAATTATTTTCCATTTGATTCCTTGATTGGTTATGCTTAGTATGGTTGTATGGTTTGTGTTTGTTTAGGTGGTACCGGATCGAGCGGTAGAGGCAAGGATATTGTTGGTGTAACGACCCTAATTTCTAAACCATTATTCATTGCTCCGATTAAGGTCATTACCGCCGTGAAACCCAAATAAGCCTCAAAGACACCTAAGACCTATTAGAATTTCACAAGGCTACTCATATGATACCGATTTTTAATCTTGTTTATTTTATTGCTTATCAATCAATTGGAGCATGATACTGGACACATATTCTGGTAACATACGGAGTAAATAAAATCATCAGCGGAAGTCTTAAACCAATCCATTGGGTTCATAACACACAAGTCCCATAGGGATCCAAATAATCAGCAAGAAATTCATCAATCAAGTTCGGAAATAGCAAGCCAAACGATTGCTTAAAAATTAAACCAGAACAATGTCCAATCTTTCAAGTTATTTACGCAAGTAACAAGTAGTATTTGTGATGCGATATCGCCCCGCCGTGCAGCCTTGATCTCACACACTGGTACCACGAATAGAGGATGTACCTAAGCCTGAAAAATGGTAAAAACAACAATATGAGATTACAAGAATCTCAGTAGGGTCGCAGCATCATAAGATCTACAGAATCCCTAAACACAAATCTCCCAAATTCACATAAGATCATTCCCTAAACAACTAAAGGGATCACGCAATTCAACAATAAACCAAAAGAGGTTAAGGCCGAGATTATGGTTGAGGGAGGACCACACTTCCGAAANTTTCAAGTTATTTGCGCATGAAACAAGTAAGTATTTATGATGCGATATCGCCCCGCCGTGCAGCCTTGATCTCACACATTGGTACCACGAACAGAGGGTGTACCTAAGCCTGAAAAATGTTAAAAACAATAGTATGAGATTACAAGAATCTCAGTACGGTCGAAGCATCATAAGATCTACAGAATCCCTAAACACAAATCTCCCAAATCACATAAGATCATTCCCTAAACAACTAAATCCCACAAGATAAGGGCTTCCTGTCCCGCAAGACAGGGATCCGGCCTCGCAAGGACAGATATCCAGCGCCAGCTTGCTGGTTCAACACCCATACACCTCCCATAAATCGATAAGAACCTCTCCTCTCCCTAGGAGCATCAGTTCTTACCCTGCGTGGCCACCGGAACAGGATCCTGACACACAAACACGTACAAGCACACACAGGCAAGTACAAAGCATAATACCATAACAGGGTATCCTCAATCATGTCAGGAAACAATCAACACATCCAATACATATAACAATAGCATCCCAGGCACTCAATTCCTAACTCAGGGGTTCGATATAGCCTAGGAGATTCATATCTCATTCCGGATTTCATATTCACACCCTACAATCCAATCACAAACAATACAACAAAGGCAGGTAACAAAAACATCAAATAAGAGCAGGGGTCTCTGGAGAAACCGATGAGGCATAGATCCTACCTCTCTTGTCTCTCAACAATAAGCTAATCCTTTGCCTTTATTAAGTAAATCCGAACCACCTAAATCATCACCAGACAAAGACAAAACAAACTAAGCATGCATATCCAAAAGTCAATTGAATACCCTATTCTTTACCAATACCACTCACCAAACCTTTCAGAAAACCAGTGATCAGATGTTGCAGGTGCGTTATTCTTGGATGTGTGATGTGATAGCCAGGAACTTATCAAGATTCAACCTGAATTTACCATTCCAATTAACTATGCAAAACCTATTGCTAAAAGTAAGGCATAAGACGATTTCGTCTCGACCTAAAACAACAAAATATTTACATTCAAGCTGCGACTTATATGTGGTTAGAATGAGAATGAAAATATCTTTCCAACGACATATTATTTGCAAGATTCCAACAAACGAGTAGAAAGTTATGCTATTTTTAAGTTCAAGAAGATTTGGCGAAAACCTAATTCGGCCGCCTATTTTCACAGTAACATTAGACAAAGAAATGCTAACCTCCTGACGGAAAACAATAATGGTTGGAAAGAGTATGAAGAGAGCTTTCCAACAAACTATTATTCTCAGAGATCCAATGAACAATGAGGGAGTTATGCTGGTTTAAACTTTCAGTAAGTTCTGACGGCTAATGAGAGGTATAGGGTTTTAAACCTATACGACTTTTGTGAGGTTTTATGGGACAAATTTTGTGGGGTTGGCTTCCTATTTATATTCAATGAGTGTAGAATTATGTCTACTACTTTTAATCAATCTATCAATCCAATATAATTCACTAAATAACCAAAACTCTTAAATTACCTTCCCTATTTTTAGGGACTTAATCTTTAAGGAAACTATCTACCTTAAAGGATGGTTCCTAAAGCTATTACCCATCTACAAGGACCTAAATCAAAAGGAATCAGAAGCAAATTAATTTACTGAACAATCTTACCAATTTCGGCTATCACACATCCTTCTCTTCAGGGGCAAAATCGTCTTTTCACCTGCACTGGCTTCTGGACTTCTAGGACTCAAAATTCGGGGTCTTACATCCTCCCCTCCTTATAAGAATTTTGTCCTCGAAATTTTAACATTAGTACCTAATCAAACAAGTAAGGATATTTTGCATGCATAGACTCCTCAGTCTCCCAAGACTGCTCCTCAATTTGGCCATTACGCCAAACAACTCGTACCATAGGTACGCTTCGACTGCGAAGCTGTCGAACTGACCGGTCTAGTATGGCAACTGGCTGTACGGGATAGGATAGGTCTTCTTCAACTTCTACTGGCGGTTCTTTAAGCACATGAGCAGGATGTCGCATATACTTTCTTAGCATTGAAACGTGAAATATGTTGTGTATTCTTTCCATAATTGGAGGTAGTGCAAGTCGGTATGCAACAGAACCGATTCTCTCCACAATGTCATAAGGACCAATGTAGCGAGGTGTTAGCTTACCTCGCTGCTGAAAACGAAGGACTCCTTTCCGTGGGGCAACCTTCAAAAACACCTTATCTCCTACCTCAAGTTCCAGCTCCCTTTGTCGATTGTTGGCGTAGCTTTTCTGCCGATCTTGTGCTGCTTTTAACCTTTGACGAATCAAGCTCAATTGTTCTGTTGCTTGGTCAATTAATTCTGGATTGTCTAGACGTCTCCCGCCTACTTCATTCCAGCAAATAGGGGTTCTGCAACGTCTCCCATAAAGTGCTTCATAAGGTGCCATACCGATGCTTACATGAAAGCTATTGTTGTAAGCAAATTCCGCCAATGGTAAGCTTTGATCCCAGCCGGTTTGCTGGTCTAATACACTCGCACGTAGAATATCTTCTAGTGTCTGAATTGTCCTTTCTGATTGACCATCGGTTTGGGGATGAAATGCTGTACTGAACTTCAATTTCGAACCCAGTGCATTCTGGAATTTCTCCCAAAATCATGAAGTGAAACGAGGGTCACGATCTGAAACAATAGAAACTGGTACTCCATGCAAACGAACAATCTCGTCCAAGTAACGAATTGCCAATTTTTCTGGTGTATCTGTCACACGTATAGGAAGAAAGTGTGCAGATTTCGTCAGTCGATCCACGATCACCCAAATAGCATTGTATCCTCGCTGTGATCTAGGCAAACCGGTAACAAAATCCATTGTAATGTGCTCCCACTTCCATTCTGGAATCGGAAGTGACTGAAGTAAACCAGCAGGTCTTTGATGTTCAATTTTCACTTGTTGACATACAAGACATCGAGCAACAAATTCAGCAATATGTCGCTTCATGTTAGGCCACCAATACTGGCCCTTCAAATCTCGGTACATCTTTATGCTTCCAGGATGAATAGAAAACTTCGAACTATGGGTCTCTGATAGAATAAGGTTACGAAGATTAGCATTTTGTGGAACACATACCCGGTTTCTGAAGACTAGAACTTCGTCATCTCGTATTCTGAAATCACGAACTATAGCATCAACACCATCAACAAGTTGCTTCCGAATTTCAGAAAACTTTGGATCCTCCAACTGTTGATTACGGATCTCCTCAATTATGGTAGGTGCGACTTCAATTCGTGCTAGCAACGAACCAGAGAAATCGGTGTCAAGACGCACACGATTAGTTTTCAATTCCAACATCATTGGAAAGTAATGAGTGCGCATATAAGCCAGAATTGTTGGGGAAGAAGAATGACACTTTCGGGTCAGGGCATCAGCCACAACATTCGCCTTTCCAGGATGATATTCGATGATCAAATCGTAGTCCTTAATTGGTTCCATCCATCTTCGTTGTCTCATATTCAACTCTTTCTGTGTAAGGAGGTACTTCAGGCTTTTGTGATCAGTAAAGATTCGACACGTCTCGCCGTATAGATAATGTCGCCATATTTTTAAAGCAAAGACCACGGCTGAAAGTTCTAGATCATGTGTAGGGTAGTTCATCTCGTGTGGTCGCAATTGCCTTGAAGCGTAGGCAATGACTTTCCCATCTTGCATCAATAGACATCCAAGTCAGGATTTCGACGCGTCGCTGTAAACCACATATTCTTTTCCGCAAATAGGTAAGGTAAGGTTAGGTGCAGATACTAACCGATTCTTTAGCTCGTCGAAACTTTGCTGGCACCTTTCATTCCATACGAACGGCTCACCTTTGAGTGTCAGTTTGGTCATTGGCCCGCCAAGTGATGAAAAATTTTCCACAAAGCGACGGTAGTAACCTGCTAAACCAAGGAAACTACGAACTTCGAACACACTTCGCGGAGGTTCCCAAGCAGTCACGGCTTCAATCTTCTTTGGATCAACAAACACACCTTGGGCGGAAACAATATGACCAAGGAAACTAACCTCACGTAACCAGAATTCGCATTTTGAGTATTTGGCAAACAATCGCCGGTCCTTCAGAATTTGAAGCACAAGCCGCAAGTGCATAACATTATCCTCTTCCGATTTTGAATAAATCAGAATGTTGTCGATGAAGACTATCACAAATTTATCCAGGAACTCATAGAACACATGATTCATTAGGTCCATGAACACGGCTGGTGCATTGGTCAAATTGAATGGCATAACCAGAAATTCGTAGTGGCCATATCGCGATCTGAACGCGGTTTTCAGAATATCAACATCACGAACTCACAGTTGATGGTATCCAGATCTGAGATCTATCTTGGAGAATACGGTTGCACCTTGGAGCTAGTCAAATAAGTCATCAATGTGCGGCAATGAATACTTGTTCTTCACGATCATGCAATTCAGCTGTCGATAGTCGATGCACAATCGCAGCGAACCATCTTTCTTTTTCATGAACAGCACAGGTGCTCCCCAGGGTGATACACTAGGTCGAGTAAAACCACGATCCAGCAAATTTTCCAACTGCGTCTTCAGTTCCTTCATTTCCACAGGAGCCATATGATACGGAGGAATGGAAATCGGATTTGTACCTGACACAAGCTCAATGCCGAATTCTACTTCCCTTGCTGGTGGCAATCCAGCTATGTCTTCTGGAAATATTTCCGGAAATTCACAAACCACAGGAACAGAATTCAGATCTGAAGATTCTTTAGAAATATCCTGTACATGCTCAAGGTACGCTGTACATCCTTTGTTGATTAATCGCTCCGTCTTAGGCCAGGAAATCATGCAAGTTGGCACAACTCGCCTATCGCCTTCAAAACAGTATTCAGTACCATTAGCAAATGTGAACCACACTCGTTTGGTGAAACACTCCTCACGGGCTTGATATTTTGCCAGTCAATCCATGCCTAAAATCACATCCAGCTCCTTGATGTCTAATGGAATGAGATCTACTTCAAATACACTCGATCCCATACGTATAGCACAACCGATATAGACCAGATCATAAATTAGTTGCTCTCCCAAAGGAGTTAGAACCGCAATAGGAGGAGTCAAGGGAGATAGAGGACAATCCGCGCTAAGTGCTATCCTTTGACTCACGAACGATCTATTTGCTCCTGGATCAAATAAGACTTTAGCGTTTTGAGAAAAGACTGAAATAGTACCTGTCACCACATCAGGACTAGCCTCGGCATCAGTCAAAGTAAAGAGCCTTGTTGGTCTTGGTTGCGCTTCACTTGTGGATCCATTGGGTGGCCTTCCTGGTGCGCGTGCTGGTAGTCTAGAGGGATTGACATTCCCACCTCGGCTGGTGTTAGGTACCCCTGGGATTCGCCGTTTTGGACAATCGGCCTGAATATGTCCCATCTCGCCACAGTTGAAACATCGCCGTTGCGGAAACTGCCACGAAGATCCATTGTAATTGGAACCAGAAAAGTTCCTCCTGTTGGTGTTCCCATTGCCATTGATCTGCGGAGGATGAGACCGTAAGGGATAAGGTCCCCTTCTTTGGTTGAACTTTGAATCAAGCCTATAGGATCCGCCACTAGTAGCTACGGGTGGCTTCCTGGTTTGCACGATCTTTTCAGCTTCGGTTGCGGCAGTTATTAGTTCTTGCAAATTTTGCACTGGTGTCGTCCGACGATGGTTTTGAGTTCGACACTCAACCCATCTTGAAATCGTCTTGCCAGCTGGTACGATGTACGATCTTCTTCAGGTGCAAAGCGGGACAACTCCCTCAACACCTTCTCATATTCCAGCACCGAGCGAGTGCCTTGTTCAAGTTTGTAAAATGCCTGTCGCTGCTCACTTTTATGGAATCTCGTATAAAATCTTTCGTCAAATTCATACCGAAATTCTTTCCAAGTCGGCAAACGATCGCCGAATCGCAAGCTAACCGATGTCCACCAAGCGAGGGCTTCTCTCTCAAGTAAGAATGTAGCAATGGCAACCTTGTCGTCATCAAAGATACGCAGGAACAAAGATACTCGGCGTAAGGTATCTATCCACTCCTGAGCGGCTGTGGCTCCAACTGAACCACCGAAGTCTTTACATCCAAGTTGTAGAGCTTCCTTCAGCAATTTTGTAATCATAACGGGAAGTCTCTCTGTCTCAGGTTGGTTTCCAGACTCAGCTTGCCCTTCCTGCTCATTTTGTGCATTTGGCTCATCTTGCTCAACAGGTTGCTGTTCATTCTGAATCTCAAACCTACCCCGTTGGTCCCTCTGTTTCCTTGAGCATGCCATACTACACAAGTGTACGATTGTTACTCAAACAAACACTAAATACGATACTAGGAATAGGAGTGGTACCTGGTGGAGAGGCATGCACCGGACGATACGCATATGCTGGAAAACAATATAAAAATTTCGAAAATCATATGCACACATGCTATGCACATTCAGCAATAACATTAACACGCAAAGAAATCATAACAAACATCACGCAACTATAGTTACACACATCATCCATATTCGGCAATACACATAATCACTCACATGCATATTCATTCGGTAATGACAAGAAACATAGCTAATCATCCACTCAAACATATTAAGGCATACTAAAGATAAACATTCGACACAACTGCTATTATTATTGCCATCCTTTAAATCCCATGTTATCTCTAATTCCTTTTCAGTTTTAGTCCCTAAGTGAGTGAGTGTGTGCCCATGTTCTTACCTGCAATCACCAAAATTAACAACTAAGTCAGCAAATAACAAGTTATAAACCTAAACCATGCTCCGCTACCACACTTGTAACGACCCCAATTCCTAACTATTCTTAATTGCTCCGATTAAGGTCATTACCGCCGTGAAACCCAAATAAGCCTCAACGACACCTAAGACCTATTAGAATTCCACAAGGCTACTCATAAAATACCGATTTTAAGCTTGTTTATTTTATTGCTTCTCAATCAATTGGAGCATGATATTGGACACAGAATCTGGTAACATACGGAGTAAATAAAAACATCAGCGGAAGTCTTAAATTAATCCTTTGGGTTCATAACACACAAGTCCCATAGGGATCCAAATAATCAGCAAGCAATTCATCAACAAATTGCGGAAATAGCAAGCCAAACGAATGCTTAAAAATAAACCAGAACATCGTCCAATCTTTCAAGTTATTTGCGCAAGTACAAGTAAGTATTTGTGATGCGATATCGCCCCGCCGTGCAACCTTGATCTCACACACTGGTACCACGAATAGAGGATGTACCTAAGCCTGAAAAAATGGTAAAAACAACAATATGAGATTACAAGAATCTCAGTAGGGTCGCAGCATCATAAGATCTACAGAATCCCTAAACACAAATCTCCCAATTCACATAAGATCATTCCCCAAACAACTAAAGGGATCACGCAATTCAACATTAAACCAAAAGAGGTTAAGGCCGAGATTATGGTTGAGGGAGGACCACACTTCCGAAAGTTCAGAAGTACACAGGCAGGTGAAATACAACAAAATCACACTCAATGATAAAGAAAAGGCCATCTCCTTCCACCTGTGTTGTCCAAAATTTACTGCACAAAGGGTAGATGGTTAACACACAAACTAATCAGTAAGCCTTTCACCTTATCCTCGCAAACTAATCATCACCAGACAAAGACAAAACAAACTAAGCATGCATATTCAAAAATCTATTGAATACCCTATTCCTTACCAGTACCACTCACCAAACCTATCAGAAAACCAGTGATCAGATGTTTCAGGTGCCTTCCCCTTGGATGTGTGATGTGATAGCCAGGAACTTATCAAGATTCAACCTGAATTTACCATTCCAATTAACTATGCAAAACCTATTGCTAAAAGTAGGGCATAAGACGATTTCGTCTCGACCTAAAACAACGAAATATTTACATCCAAGCTGAGATTTATATATGGTTAGAAAGAGAATGAAAAAATATTTCCAACGACATATTATTTGCAAGATTCCAACAAACGAGTAGAAAGTTATGCTATTTTTAAGTTCAAGAAGATTTGGCGAAAACCTAATTCGGCCGCCCAATTTCACAGTAACATTAGACAAAGCAATACTAACCTCCTGATGGAAAACAAAAGATGGTTGGAAAGAGGATGAAGAGAAATTTCCAACAAGCTATTATTCGCAGAGATCCAATGAACGATGAGGGAGTTATGCTGGTTTAATGTTTCAGTAAGTTCTGACGGCTAAAGGGAGGTATAGGGTTTTAAGCCTATACGAATTTTGTAAGGTTTTAGGGGACAAATTTGTCGGGTTGGCTTCCTATTTATATTCAATGAGAGTAGCATTATGTCTACTACTATTAATCAATCTATCAATCCAATATAATTCACTAAATAACCAAAACTCTTAAATTACCTTCCCTATTTTTAGGGACTTAATCTTTAAGGCAACTATCTACCTTAAAGGATGGTTCCTAAAGCTATTACCCATCTACAAGGACCTAAATCAAAAGGAATCAGAAGAAAATTAATTTACTGAACAATCTTACCAATTTCGGCTATCACACATCCTTCTCTTCAGGGGCAAAATCATCTTTTCACCTGCACTGGCTTCTGGACTTCTAGGACTCAAAATTCGGGGTCTTACAAGTTAGAACCACAATAGGAGGAGTAAAGGGAGATAGAGGACGATCCGCGCTAAGTTTTATCCTTCGACTCACGAACGATGTATTTGCTCCTAGGTCAAATAAGACTTTAGCATTTTAAGAAAAGACTGAAATAGTACCTGTCACTACATCAGGACTAGCCTCGGCATCAGTCAAAGTAAAGAGCCTTGTTGGTCTTGGTTGCGCCTCACTTGTGGATCCGTTGGGTGGCCCTCTTGGTGTGCGTGCTGGTGGTCTAGCGGGATTGACATTCCCACCTCGGCTAGTGTTAAGTACCCCTGGGATTCGCCGTTTTGGGCATGCGGCCTGAATATGACCCATCTCGCCACAGTTGAAACATCTCCGTTGCGGAATCTGCCATGACGATCCATTATAATTGGAACCAGAAAAGTTCCTCCTGTTGGTGTTCCCATTGTCATTGATCCGTGGAGGATGAGACCGTAAGGGATAAGGTCCTCTTCTTCGGTTGAACTTTGAATCTCGCCTATAGGATCCGCCACTATTAGCTACGGGTGGCTTCCTGGTTTGCACGATCTTTTCAGCTTCGGTTGCAGCAGTTATTAGTTCTTGCAAATTCTGCACTGGTGTCGTACCGACGATGGTTTTGAGTTCGACACTCAACCCATCCTGAAATCGTCTTGCCAGCTGGTACGATGTACGATCTTCTTTAGGTGCAAAACGGGACAACTCCCTCAACGCCTTCTCATATTCCAGCACCGAACGGGTGCCTTGTTTAAGTTTGTAAAATGCCTGCCGCTGCTCACTTTTATGGAATCTCGTATAAAATCTTTCGTCAAATTCATACCGGAATTCTTCCCACGTCGGCAAGCGATCGCCGAATCGCAAGCCAACAGATGTCCACCAAGCGAGGGCTTCTCCCTCAAGTAAGAATGTAGCAATGGCAACCTTGTCGTCATCAGAGATACGCAGGAACAAGGATACTCGGCATAAGGTATCTGTCCACTCCCGAGCGGCTGCGGCTCCAGCTGAACCACCGAAATCTTTGCATCCAAGTTGTCGAGCTTCCTTCAGCAATTTTGTAATCACAACGGGAAGTCTCTCTGTCTCCTTCTGTTGTGCCAGCTGTACAGGTTCAAGTGGAGGAATAGGTCCTGGTGTAGGCGCAGGAGCACTCTGAAATTGCGCCTCCATTCGTTGCTGATTTGCAGCAATTCCTTGTAACACATTTAAGATCTGTGCCATGACAGGGTCAATGCCTGGTGCGACTGGTGTCTCAGGTTGGTTTCCAGACTCAGCTTGCCCTTCCTACTCATTTTGTGCATTTGGCTCATCTTGCTCAACAGGTTGCTGTTCATTCCGAATCTCAAACCTACCCCGTTGGTCCCTTTGTTGCCTCGAGCGTGCCATACTGCACAAGTGTACGATTGTTACTCAAACAAACACTAAATACGATACTAGGAATAGGAGTGGTACCTGGTGGAGAGGCATGCACCGGAAGATAGGCATATGCTGGAAAACAATATATAATTTTCGAAAATCATATGCACATATGCTATGCACACTCGGATACTCACAGAAATCATAACACATTAACACTCACAGAAATCATAACACATTAACACTCACAGAAATCATAACAAACATCAAGCACTTATAGATGTACACAGCATCCATAGTCGGTAATGCTCATAATCACTCACATGCATATTCATTCGGTAATGACAAGAAACATAGCTAATCATCCACTCAAACATATTAAGGCATACTAAAGATCAACAATTAACACATCATCAAATAAGTCAGCAAATAACAAATTATCAACCCAAAACCATGCTCCGCTACCACACTTGTAACGACCCCAATTCCTAAACTATTATTCATTGCTCCGATTAAGGTCATTACCGCCGTGAAACCCAAATAAGCCTCAACGACACCTAAGACCTATTAGAATTTCACAAGGCTACTCATATGATACCGATTTAATCTTGTTTATTTTGTTGCTTATCAATCAATTGGAGCATGATACTGGACACATATTCTGGTAACATACGGAGTAAATAAAATCATCAGCGGAAGTCTTAAATCTATCCATTGGGTTCATAACACACAAGTCCCATAGGGATCCAAATAACCAGTAAGAAATTCATCAACAAATTTCGAAAATAGCAAGCCAAACGAATGCTTAAAAATAAACCAGAATATCATCCAATCTTTCAAGTTATTTGCGCATGAAACAAGTAAGTATTTATGATGCGATATCGCCCCGCCGTGCAGCCTTGATCTCACACACTGGTACCACGAACAGAGGATGTACCTAAGCCTGAAAAATGGTAAAAACAACGGTATGAGATTACAAGAATCTCAGTAGGGTCGCAGCATCATAAGATCTACAGAATCCCTAAACACAAATCTCCCAAATCACATAAGATCATTCCCTAAACAACTAAAGGGATCACGCAATTCAACAATAAACCAAAAGAGGTTAAGGCCGAGATTATGGCTGAGAGAGGACCACACTTCCGAACGTTCAGAAGTACACAGGCAGATGAAATACAACAAAATCACACACAATGATGAAGAAAGGCCATCCCCTTCCACCTGTGTTGTCCAAGACTTACTGCACAAAGGGTAGATGGTTAACACACAAACTAATCAGTAAGCCTTTCACCTTATCCTCGCAAGGACAAGTTGACTAGCCCCTCATGGACAAGTCTTCCTTTAGTCGCAACCAGGGCATCCCCAAATCTCGCAAGATAAGGGCCTCCTGTCTCGCAAGACAGAGATCCGGTCTCGCAAGGACAGATATCCAGCGTGCACTTGCTGGTTCAACACCCATACACCTCCCATAAATCGGTAAGTACCTCTCCTCTCACTAGGAGCATCAGCGCTTACCCTGTGTGGCCACTGGAACAGAATCCTGACATAAAAACACGTACAAGCAAACACAGGCAAGTACAAGCAAACACAGGCAAGTACAAAGCATAATACCACAACAGGGTATTCTCAATCATGTCAGGAAATAATCAACACATCCAATTCATATAACAATAGCATCCCAGGCACTCAATTCCTAACTCAGGGGTTCTATACGGCCTAGGAGATTCATATCTCATTCCGAATTTCATATTCTCACCATATAATCCAATCACAAACAATACAACAAAGGCAGGTAACAAAAACATCAGATAAGAGCAGAGGTTTCTGGAGAAACCGATGAGGCATAGATCCTACCTCCCTTTTCTCTGAACAAGAAACTACTCCTTTGTCTTTATTAAGTAAATCTGAACCACCTAAATCATCACCATACAAAGACAAAAAAAACTAAGCATGCATATCCCAAAAATAAATTGTATACCCTATTCCTTATCAGTACCACTCACCAAACCTATCCAAAAGCCAGTGATCAGATGATGCAGGTGCCTCCCCCTTGGATGTGTGATGTGATAGCCGGGAACTTAACAAGATTCAACCTGAATTTACCATTCCAATTATCTATGCACAACCTAAACAACGAAGTATTTACATTCAAGCTGCGACTAATATAGAGTTGGAAAGAGAATGAAAAGATCTTTCCAACGAAATATTATTTACAAGATTCCAACAAACGAGTAGAAAGTTACGCTATTTTGAAGTTCAAGAAGATTTGGCGAAGACCTAATTCTGCCGCCGATTTTAAAAGTAACATTAGACAAAGAAATACTAACCTCCCGAAATAAATAAAAGAAGGTTAGAATGAGGATGAAGAGATTTTTCCAACAAGCTATTATTCGCAGAGATCCAATGAACGATGAGGGAGTTATGCTGGTTTAAAGTTTCAGCAAATTCTGACGACTAATGGGAGGTATAGGGATTTAAGCCTATACGACTTATGTAAAGTTTTAGGGGACAAATTTTGTGGGTTGGCTTCCTATTTATATTCAATGAGTGTAGAATTATGTCTACTACTTTTAATCAATCTATCAATCCAATATAATTCACTAAATAACCAAAATTCTTAAATTACCTTCCCTATTTTTAGGGACTTAATCTCTAAGGCAACTATCTACCTTAAAGGATGGTTCCTAAAGCTATTACCCATCTACAAGGACCTAAATCAAAAGGAATTAGAAGCAAATTAATTTACTGAACAATCTTACCAATTTCGACTATCACACATCCTTCTCTTCAGGGGCAAAATTATCTTTTCACCTGTACTGGCTTCTGGACTTCTAGGACTCAAAATTTGGGGTCTTACAGCTTGCTTCACCCTGGAAGATATGATTGTTGCGACTCAAAAAAATGCTCCAAGCACATGAAAACAACAGGCCATATCATAATCCATGATAGCGACGAGGAAGGAGGAAACCTTCCCATTGTTCGAACAGCTCCGCCAAAGAACGTGGTTGAACCCAGCAAAAACCCCAGTGCTTAAGTAGCAGTGACCAACTCTCCCAAGCTGTCCTACAGTCAAGCAAAATGTGATAAGAGTCCTCTTCCACCCTGCCGCATGCATCGCAAAGCCTACCAGATGCAGGTAGAATTCCGAGTCGACTTAAGTACCCTTTGGCAGATAGTTTCCCCGGACAAGTAAGCCACATAAAAGCCTGCCATTTGGGAGCTCCTGGCTTACTCCAGACATTAGGAACCGACTGCTCGTTGGACCCCTCTGTAAACGCCGCCATTTCCTGGTAACAAATGTTTACAGAGAAAGGGCTGAGCTGAGTCCCCCATAGGATCAAATCCTCCTCCAGAGAATTCGGCCTGTAAGCCTCCAGCATTTCCAAACGAACAAGCAACGCCGCCACATGAACATCCAGCACCACACCTCATTAGTCCACAAACAGAACTGCCAAACAGATCCCTCCTTTTCCAAAGAAAGGGTGTACAATCTTGGGAAGATGTCTCGCAAGGGAGAGGAGCTACACTAGACATCATCCCCAAAGGAAATGTAGTCCCCCCTCCCCAATTTCCAGCGGAAGAAAGAGGAAATGCACTACCCGTTGGGCAATACCAGTTTGCTGTTCCGAACGATACCAGCCCACAAGGAGGAACCTCGGCTGCCCCTACAAGCTATCCCATCAGGACGAAGCTTAGAACTGTACTTTTGCATGATAACCCGACTCCAAAGGGAACATGTATCAGTAGCAATCCGATTGCTCCACTTTGTGAGGAGAGCCTGGTTCCTCATCTTTAAACAGCCCAATCCTGCACCCCCACACTCAGTTGGACGTACACAAGTCGTCCACTTCACTTTACAAAGGCAGCGTTTGTCCATTGTCCCACCCCACAAAAAATGCTTCGTCCATTTTTCTAAATCCCTCCTCACTCCCACCGGCAGCTGAAAGAAAGTCATATAATACACCGGCAAGCTGCTAAGCACAGACCTGAATAGTGCGATTCTGTCCCCAGTGAAAGCAGAGATCCTTTCCAGGAAGCTAACTTTCCTTTAAAGCGCGTGACCACCGAATCCCACGTACTACGACGACGTGGATTGGCCCCCAGGGGCACCCCAAGGTAAGTGAAAGGCAAAGTCTGCCGTCTGCAGTGAATTAAGGATGCAAGCTCATCAGCAGTGCGTGTGGGTACGTTAAGTCCCACCAGGCCGAATTTGAAGAAGTTCACCTTGAGCCCGGATAACAATTCATAGCACCTGAGAATGCATTGGATGTTAACTATTCCTTGCTGTTCTCCATTGCAGAAAAGAATTACATCATTCGCATACTGCAGATGCTTGAGCTGTAAATTATCGATGCTAATACCCTGAAAGAGTCGACCTTCAGTAGCTCTACCTAGCATGCGGGACAAGACTTCCGCTGCCAGATTAAATAATAACGGGGACAAGGGATCACCTTGTCGCAGACCGCGCCCCAGGTTCAACTCAACGGTGGGCACACCATTGATGAGAATAGCACAGCGGGCCGAAGAAAAACATTCCTTCATCCAGCGCCGCCATTGAACCCCAAACCCCATCCTTTTCAGCACTTCAGACATAAAACTCCAATCCACCAAATCAAAGGCCTTCTGAAAATCTAGCTTGAGGCACCATCCTGGACGTTTAGACGTATTCATGGAGTGTATGATCTCATTGGCTACCATCACCGTATCCGCGATGAACCGGCCTTTCATAAAACCTGTCTGAAGTGGAGAAATCAGCTGGTCCATCACTTGTTTAAACCGGCTGGACAAGAGTTTGGAAATGACTTTATATAGGCTATTGATGAGACTGATAGGTCGATACTCCGACAACTCTGCAGCTCCAGGAATCTTGGGAAGTAAGGTAAGATAGCTGTTATTGATGCCTCGCGGTAACACTCCACTTGTCTGAAATTCCTGTATCATTATGATAATCTCCGCTTCAATCACCGACCATGCATTCTTAATAAAGAAGAAGTTGAAACCGTCTGGTCCGGGGGCTTTGTGACTGCCGCACGCCCAAACAGCCGTCTTTATTTCATCCGCAAGAAAAGGCCTCTCCAGCTCATGTGCAACGTCCGGTGCTAGACTAGGTAGGTCCAACCCTCCTAAACCAAACCATCTGTTATCTGCAGCCTCGAATCGTTGAAAGTAGCCCACCGCCGCGGCCTTGATATTTGCAGGATGGCGCATTTCTCAACCCTGTACACGAAGCACCCCTATAAAATTGCGACAGTGTCTGATGTTGGCACAGGCATGGAAGAATCAGGTGTTCTTATCACCAAAGGTCAACCATTGCTGTCTGGATTTCTGCCTCCATAGTGCCTCAATCTTCCTCTTGAACACTCACTTCTGATCCTGTAAAACCTCGTATCTCCGTAATGAATCGTGTCCCAAGCTCCCTCGACGTTGATCATGCAATTCTAGTTCTTGAAGAATGCGAGTCAATTGCCACTCTAACACACCACATGAACCGTAATGCCAAGCCTGCAGCTGCTTCTTCAAAAAAGCCAGCTTCTTGACCACTGCAAAATCTCCTGAAAAGCGAAGCCCTGCCTCTTGCCAAAGCTCTTCCACCTTCGGCAGAAAATTTTAGTCTTCCCGCCATACATCCCAAGAACGAAATGGTCTGCTACCCCAATAGAAGGAGTCTGTTTTCAAAATTAGAGGCACATGATCAGAAAATCCCTTGTCACCAGCATATAGTCGATGACGACTAAATTGCAGGCACCAAGCAGAAGAAACTAGCGCTCAATCAAATCGGGAAGCACTGGTAGAACTAAACCATGTATACTCCTTTCCAATGAGGGGCATGTCAACCAATCCATTCCGATATATAAAACTCTGAAGACTGCGGACTGCTCGCCCATTGAAAGAACGGCCAGAACGTTCCTCAGCATTGAGAGATTCGTCAAAATCGCCCATAATCACCCAAGGACCTGTATCCACCGATATTCGCTGCTGTATTTCCTCCCAGAGACCGCTACGCTCAGTTGCCACGGTCTGAGCATAAAGCCCAACACACTTAAAACGAAAGCCTGAGACCCGAACTCTCAAGTCTAATAACATCCAATGTTCGAAGTGTTCTGTTCCTAAATTCTGCACGATCGCATCGTTCCATGCACAAGAAATGCCACTAGATCTGCTGCGTGCATCTATTGTTGTCCACTGAATGTCCGGACCATCCCACAATCTGCATGCCAAACTGACTGGAAAAGTTTCCCACTTTGTCTCACACAATATCAGCAAGCACAAATGTTCTATATCTATAAGCTTACGAATGTGATTTTCTATCAGTTTACCACGGCAACCTCTAATATTCCAGCTAGCTAGATTGATCATCAATAGTAAATACCCACAACCAAGACAAAAACCTGACCTGCGCTAGTTGCCACAATGGGCCTGCCACGCCTGTTGGTCCTCCACGATACGCCCCTCAACTTCTGTCGGATGGCTGCTTTTGTTTGCTTGCAGCTAAGACCCAGAGCATCTGCCACCTCTATCACTTGCTGAGCCTCCTCTTCGAGAATGCACTGGTCAGAATCAGTACCCTTGGAACACAATTGCGCCGATAATTCTTCAGATTGTTCGCAATCAGCTTGCAGGAAGGAGGGATCGTCTTCAAGTGGTGAAGCACCCCCCCTCCCCCCCTCCCCATCTGACTCTCCCGCCCGGACGAAAGGCTACCAGTAGGCTTAAGGTGGCGGAGTTTCTTCATCTGCTTCCCCATCCGACTATGAACTGCCCAACCTTTGAAACCAATCCGGGGCACTTTGGGACCAGCCTTCCGCTGCCTGGTAGAAGCAGTATCCGCGAGAACCAGAACAGTCGCGGGGACATCCGAGATAGGTTTCATGAACATCTATTCAGACCTGGCTTTCCTAAATGTCTGAAGATGACTCCCTACTGGTGAATCCTCACAGACCAAGAGAAAATCGGGAGCAGAACATTGACTAATCCCCCCTTCAGTATGAGTGGAAAGACTAAAAGGTCCTTCCTGATGCAACTGTTCCCCTGGTGGAAGACGCACATGCCCAGGTTGAACCTGTATTCTAACTGTATGTGGTTGGGTAGGACCCACAACGGTAGGGTTGACTACCTCCATTCCAGTTTTATCAGCTCCACTTTGCTCCAACAACTCTCTCTGCCACCGATTACTGTTCCCAACAGAGAATGCATGTCCCTTCTCTGAAGCAGTCTTGTCCTGCCACCTAACGGATGGGCTATGGGACAATTGGGAAGGAGGGCCAGGGGGCCCTCCGGGTGGGATTTCTTGTGCACCAACCTTGAGACCCACCCGATTGTCTACAGACTCTTCCACAACACGTATCATAAAGGTGTGTCCCTCAACCTGTATCTGTACTGTCTCTTGAAAAGCTGGCAAAAGTGGAGTGGCAACTTGTAACCGAGCCACGTCCAACCTGATCCAATTAGCAGTATGGGGATGTATTTGAACTAATGAGCCAAAAGGTTGAACGATCCTGGAGAATGCACACTCAGACCATACATGAAGGGGAAGACCAACCACCTCAACCCAGCAAATTCGTCTACCACCAACATCATCTGGACACCAAGGATGTAAACCTACAAACTTAACATTCCAAAAACTAAGATTGGCATTTAGTTCATAGTTCATCAGTGCGACAGTGGGAAATACGATCAATCGCTGAGCCTCTCCCATTTGTACACACTCAACGTCCTAGGGAAGCTGTAACTCCTCATGAGGGCCCCTTCGAAGAAAACCCACAACACTCCTCTTAAACTTTTCTAAAAGACCGTGATGAGCAGGAACAGCCACTGGAGTTTCACCCTTGTGCTGAGAGAACTTCCCTGTGATAACATCCGCATAGGATCATCCGTCATATGCGGGTAGGACCACCTTAGGAACGTTTTGCAGCATTTCCTTTGGCGGTGAGGCTTTGACTAGGCTCAGACCATCAGTGCCCCTCTCACTAAACCCCTTTCTAACTGGAAAGCGTGCCACACTGAAGCGCATCCGATTATCTCATCCCAAGATAGACGAAAGCCTCCTTAGTCGATGATGCTCCTGAAAACCACTACGCATGAACTTTGCAAAACCAAACCTCACGGCACTGTTGGATTTACGATGTGGGATGAACACATCCGCAACTGGTTCAATATTAACTATCTCTTTGAACAATCTGGCCGAGCTCCACCCCTCTGGAATGTTATCAATAAAATATTAAATGTATCTATCTTCACTGAAGACCTTTGCGGGATCCCATTTGGAACGAGACTGGACCGGCTGACCCAGATCCTCCGGGGGAACCGCACTGGCAATCGAGGCTTTCCCTCCAGTGCTGCGACCAGGATGCAAGGTGGTAGACGGTGAAACTGGTATCGGATGGGATGAGAAGTAGGTGGAGGTGGGAGATTTAGAGAGGTGAGAGAAGCCATTTTGTCCAAGTGTACCTGATAAGATGCGGATAGACTGGTTGAGCCATTCTTTGAAGATGAAGTTAAGGCAGCTATTTGGGATTGTGGAAGCCACAAAGCACCCGGGTTGGATGGATATAATTTCTTTTTTATCAAAAATACATGGAAGGTGGTGGCTAGTGATGTCTTAAGATTGATAGACAAGTTCTACGACACTGAGAGACTGCCTGCCCAAGGGAGTCAACAACTCCTATTTGGTGCTGATCCCAAAGATAGAAGGGGCGGTTACTCTCAACAATTTTATGTCCATCAGTCTTTTTTTTTTTGAAAATGCCCATCAGTCTTATTAATGGGATGTATAAAATAGTTGCAAAGCTGCTCACAAAGAGGCTACACAACGTCATCTCACCACTAATTTTTCTATTTCAGGCAGGATTTATTGGCGGTAGGCAACTAATTGAATCAGTCATGATAGCCTCTAATGTAATACATGCAACCAAGGTCACGAGGCAAAAGGGATAGTGTTTTAAAGTGAATTTTCGGAAGGCATACGATACGGTTTGTTAAGAAGCACTGATGGGCATCTCGGAAGCCGTGGGTTTTAGTTGAAAATGGAGGAGTTGGAATAGACACTGTATTTTAACAGCAAGAATTGCGGTTCTTATTAATGGAACTCTGACTCAAGAATTTGGAAAGGCAAATTCTTTTCTATGAAATGGAGACTTACCTTGGTTAAGTCGGTATTGAATAGTATTCCCATCTTTTATATGTCGTTATTCAAGCTCCCAAAAAAGATAACGAAGAAACTAGAGATGATGACTAAGAGGTTTGTTTGGAAAGGTGTCATGGAAAATAAATGTCTCCATAAAGTCAAATGGAGTAAGGTGTGTATGAAGATGGATAAAGGAGGGGCAAGAGTAGGGTATGTGGGGCTGAAGAACCAGGCCCTTCTGGCAAAATGGAGCTGGAAGTTGTTCTCGCAACCGGAATCTCTTTGGGTGCAAATTATGAAGGATATATATTAGTTTAGATGGAGCATGAGTGGGATTATCTTTGATAGCCCGAATATTTTAAGACTTTGGAAGGACATCTTAAGCTGTGTGAATGGTGAATTGGAGTTGGCAGTTGGCATGCAAGGTATGTTGAGGTGGAGCCTCGGTTAGGGCAACATAATATCCTTTTGGTCTGATACATGGAGGCAAGGGGAAGCTCTAAAGGAGGTGCACCCAAGGCTGTATGAGGTGTCTATGTAGAAACATTCCACTGTAGAGGAGATGGGGGAATGGCGTGACAACAGATGGAGCTAGAAGTTTGTGTGGAGGAGACCTCTTTTTGTTTTTTTTTTGAGAAAGATTCGAAATGAGACCTCTTTTTGTTTGGGAAGAGGAAATGTTTGTAGAGCTGATGGAAAGATTGGCAGGTATGGCACTTTCCCAGGGGGAGATGGATCGACTGACATGGGGAGATAACAATGAGGAGCCATCAGTAAAGCCATGTTACTCGATGTTAGAAGATATCCAGCTACTCTCGGTGAACCTGAACATCCCTAATGTTTGGAAAAGAAATGGCACCCCCCAAAGCAAAGCCCTTTTATGGCTGGCTTGTCAGATTTGACAAAAGGAAGACTTCACAAACTTAACTTGCTGCGGACGGAAGAGGTGGCTTGTAATGCATGTTAGGGGGAGGAGTTTTTTTTTTTTGAAGAAATATCGATATGTATATTAAGAAGTAATAAGAATACATATAGGGTGTACAATGGAGCATTGTATCACCACAATGGCCAGAATGAAACAAAACAGATCCTATGACTAAGTTACAGGATCCATAATTTTCAAAACATCAATTCATTGCATATCCATTAAGGAGATCAAAGGATAAACCTCCAAACTGTCAATCTAATCTGCAGGACTATACAGCAGCCCCAGGAGAAACCAATGAACAACACAATCCTCTGGAGAACAAAGAGGAGACCACAAAAACCCACCGAGGATACAACAACCAGCAAACCTGTACAATTGTAGGACAATGAAGACTTTGTGCCCTCCCAGTTGGCAAGATGCACCCTGCAAATACCTGAACAAAGTGACGGTATCTGATACTTGCACCAGCCATGATTCTAGATAGCTAATAAGGACAAAAAATCACTGGATGGTAATACATCCAGACTATCTAATGCAACATCCGATAGATTAGTGCGTGGCCAATAAAAGCCATGACGCATGCCATTGTAATACAGATCAGTGGCACTACTTTCTTCTCCCCAAAAAATTCTGTTATTCCTACCCAGCTAGAGACTCCAAGCACATGAGAAGAGCAGCACATACCAGAGACCTCTCCAGCGAGAGGGGATGGGAAAGCCGTGCCACTGAATGAATAATTCAGCGATAGACTGTGGCTTGACCCAAAAGAGACCCCACTGTCGCATCAGCAATGACCAACAAGACCATGCCTTCTTGCAATCCAAGAGAATGTGATTGGAGTCCCCTTCCACACAACCGCAAGCGTCGCAATGTTGCTCAAATTCCGGTAGAATGCCTATCCGGAACAGGTATCCTTTGGTCAACAACTTCTCCCTGCACGCCAGCCACATGAAGGTTTGCCATTTAGGAGCACCCTTATACCGCCATACATTAGGAATTATCCTTTCACTGGGCATATGGTAGCTCGCCTCCAGTGACTGATAACAGACCTTGGCTGAGAAAGGTGCCAACTGATCTCCCCACATGAGACAATCGGTACTAGCTGGGTTAGGCCGGATTCCATCCAACATCGCAAGCAAGCAGCCGGCGTCCTCTTCCTCCCAAGTAAATAAGGTACGCCGCCAAGTAAAATTCCACTTCCAGATGTTATCAATCAACTCCCCAAACTGCAGCACTGACCCCTCCTTCTCCATGGACAATGCATATAGTCTGGGAAAGACCACACACAAAGGAGCCGACCCATACAAGACATCACGCCAAAAAATAATAGAGCTCCCGTTACCCAATTTCCAGTGAAACAGCGAGGAGAGGCACCGGCCATTGAACAGGGGCAATCGACTGATCTTCATAGTTCCATTCCAGGTGGTTGAAACATTCCGGGCCGCACATATTAAACCTTCTGGACCGCACATATTAAACCTTCTGGATGTAGGGTAGGTCTAAACTTCTGCATGATTACTTGACTCCACAATGCATCAGGATCACTAACAAGGCGGTGACTCCACTTCATAAGTAATGCAGAATTCTTGAACTTCAGGCAACTCACACCAGCCCCGCCGTTATCAGTAGCGCAAGTAACCAGTGACCAACGAACTTTACAAAGACATATCTTGTCCGCTTTCCCCGCCCACAAGAAATATTTTGTCCATTTCTCTAAATCTTTCCGTACTCCCGCCGGTAGCTGGAAAAATGACATATAGTAGATTGACAGGGTATTAAGCACTGATTTAACCAACGTAAGTCTCCCCCCCATCGATAACAGTGAGCCTTTCCACGAAGCTAACTTGCCTTTGAACCGGTTAACCACCATGTCCCAAGTGCTGCGCCTACGTGGGTGAGCCCCAAGTGGTATCCCAAGGTATGGAAAAGGTAATTGCTGCAGTCGGCAGTGGAGGGAAAATGCCATCCTTGCCGCCTCGCTAGGTGTGATATTAATCCCCACTAAGCCTGACTTGAAAAAATTAACTCGAAGACCAGATAATAATTCATAGCAGCATAATATACCTTGGATATTATGAAGGCCTTGTGGATCACCAGTGCTAAACAACATGATGTCATCGGCGTATTGGAGATAGGTCAACTGTAAGTTACCAATAGTCATTCCTTGGAAAAGCTGACGTTCCGCTGCACTCCTCAACATGCGGGACAATACTTCAGCTGCAAGAATGAAGAGAAGTGGTGATAAAGGATCACCTTGGCGCAAACCTCTTCCCAATGGGAATTACTCAGTTGGCACACTGTTAATTAAAACTGCACATCGGGCAGAAGAGATACATGCCATAATCCACCTGCACCAACGATCCCCAAAGCCCATGTTTGCCATCACTTCCATCAGGAATGACCAAGCAACCGAGTCGTATGCCTTTTGGAAGTCCAGTTTTAAGCACCAGCCGCGACGTTTAGACTTCTTCATGGAATGTAGGATCTCATTAGCTACCATCACTGTATCCGCAATAAACCTTCCTGCCATGAACCCAGTTTGCAACGGATAAATTAACCAATCCAGTACCTGCTTAAGACGAGAAGAGAGAATTTTGGCAATGATCTTGTATAAGCCGTTGATGAGGCTAATTGGCCGGTAGTCCGAGAAATCAACCGCACCCTTTTTCTTGGGGATTAGAGTCAGGAAGCTTGTATTGATGCCTCTCGGAAGGACTCCGTTGGAATGAAACTCTTGCACCATCTTAATTATATCCTCTCCAATCACGGTCCACGCCTTCTTGATAAAATAGAAATTGAAACCATCCGGACCTAGGGCTTTGTGGCTATCGCAGTCCCAGACGGCACACTTAATCTCGTCCGCAAGAAATGGTACCTCTAAACCGGTGGCAGCTTCTGATGTCAGCCGAGGAAGGACCAAACTACCCAGGCCATACCCCTGTACACCCAGGTCCTGGAAAAATTACTGGAAATACTGCACAGCTGCAGTTTTAATTCCAGCAGGGGTAGAGAATGCCTCACCATTGAAACGAATAGTCCCAATAAAATTCCTGCAATGCCTTATAGTGGCACATGAATGAAAGAATCGGTTATTCTTGTCCCTAAGTTGAAGCCATTGTTGTCTAGATTTTTGCCGCCACATTGCTTCAATTTTCCGTTTGAGATCCCACTTCTGTAACTGCAATTCTTCATATCTCGCCACTGATCAAGCAAGTCCAATTCCACAAGTATCATGTGAAGTTGGGACTCAAGGGATCCGAAAGAGGCTTTGTGCAAGGTTTGCAGGTGCTTTCTCAAGACAGCCAATTTCTTCACAACACTGAAGTCACCAGAAAAAAGCCGCCCAGTTTCTTGCCATATCTCATCCACAGTCTGTAAAAAACTGCGATCCTCCCACCAGATATCCCATGAACGAAACGGTTTGATGCTCCAAAAGAGTGAATCCACGCGTAGGATTATGGGCACGTGGTCAGAAAAGCCTTTATCCCCTGCGTACAACCGATGATGACGGAAATGCAGAAGCCAGTCATGGGAAACTAGAGCCCTATCGATCCTGGAAGCATTATGAGCGCTGAACCATGTAAAGGCCTTGCCATGAAGCGGCAGATCCACCAGTCCGTTCCGGTCAAACGTCCGACCGGTCCTCTCTTCAGCAGTAATAATTTCATTAAAATCGCCCAGAATCAGCCATGGAACCGTGTCCGTGGCTTTCCTGCACTGCAGCTCATTCCATAATGAGCGTCGCTCAGCCACTACATTTGGTGTGTAAAGACCCACGCACACGAATTGGAAACCCGTTGCCCGAACCTTCATCTCCAATCTCACCCAACGTTCAAATTTTTCAATCCCAATATTCTGAATCTGATCATCATCCCATAAACACACCAATCCACCAGCCCTGCCTTGTGCATCTATAGCAGTCCACTGAATATTATTGCCCGCCCACAACCTACGTACTATACGATCAGAAAATTGCTCCCTCTTGGTTTCACAGATGATCAAGAGGCTAATCCCTTCCTTACTAATAAGCTGTCTAATCTGTAATTCCTTCATCCTACCATGACACCCACGAATATTCCACATGGCAAAATTGATCATAGCATAAAAGAAAACCCAACCGCAAGTAAAAACCTGGGAAGCACTACGTGGCGCAGTGAGTCCTCCAAGCCTGGCCATCCTCCGCAATTCTCCCCATCAGCTTTTGGCAGATTGCTTCCTTGGTCAGCTTACGGCTGAGACCCAAGGTGTCCGCAATAGTCATCGAGCGCTGTGTCTCCGCCTCGATAGAGCACTGACCTGAGGCAGATCCTGCAGAGGCGTGGGTCTCTGATACCTCTGTCATGGTAGCCCGGGTAATATCCAGAAAGGAGGGATCTTCGGCTACAGGAGCTGAGCTACCCTTCTCTAGGAGACTCAGGTGGCCTGAGGAGAGACTACCAGTTGGTTTGAGGTGACGAAGTGTCCTCTGTCTCCTAGCCCTGCGTATACTGACTCTACCCGTGCACCCAAGCCTTGAAGCTTTATAGCCGGCCTTCCTCATGTAGGTGAAATTGGTATCTGCAGAGTACAGATCAGAAGCCGCATGCTCTTCCATGGGATCTGGAAGTGTTCGCGTAGCTAAGGAAGTCCGTAGAAGTGGGGATTGACCCTCTTCATGGTAATCAGTTCGGGTCAACACAAGGGCTGGGGCTGAGCACGTGCTGGTGCCTGCAGCATGAGACAAAGAATGACCAAATTGACCCTCTTTAGAGTGGACCAAATTTTTACCAAATCCCACGTGTGGGATCTGTTCCAATGTGCAGCTCTGAGTACGCAAGGGCTGTCCCAGACCACTACGATTGACTTGTGCCGTTTTTAAATTGGCCAACATTAACTCCTTCTGACACTCCTTCGTCTTATCCAGAGGATGCGTGCGCCCTGTACCTGTTGGAGACCTGTCCTTTGATGGTGATATGGTGGGTTGTGTAGAGCGGCTACTGGTGGCTTCTGGCACAGGAAACTTTTCACCAACCCCGTTACTTGTCCATTCCCCATCCGTTATCTCCTCCAAACGGATTGTGAACTATTTCCCATCCACACACAATTGCACCTCAACCTGTATAGGCTTGACATCCGCTGTGACCACTTGAAGCCGAGCTATATCAAGGGCTTCCCACACAACTGTTGTAGGGTGTATCTGCACCAAGGATCCCATTGACTTGACTAAAGTCTGGAAGACCTCTTCGGTCCAGGCATGTAGTGGTAAGCCACGCACCCCGAGCCAACAGATTCTACGGCCACCCACATCAATTGGATTCCAGGGGTGAAAAGCATGGAAGCGTTCAGTCCAGAAATGAAGGTTGGAGGTGAGTGCCATGTGCAGTAACTCAGTGCTTGCAAAAGTGAGTAAGCGTTGTGTTCCTCCCATAGAGAGACACTGGACGTTCATGGAAATGGGGAGTTCATCTAGCGTAGTTTCACGGAGGAAACCCACTGCACTGCGATGAAGCCATTCCAGAGCCCCCGCATTAGAAGAGACCCGTAAAGGTCTGGCTTCGGAGGAGGTATAAGGTTGCCCTGTAATAACTTCTGCATAGGTTCGACCGTCACATTCCTTTGCAGGTATCCGGGTAGCTCCCAGAGCAGGGGACTGTGAAGATAAGTTGATAGGTTCCTTGCCATGTCGACCCCTCAGCGAAGGTCGACGTCCCCCATTGCAGCAAAGCGGGCCTCATTGAAGCGCAATCGGGTATACCCACCAAAGGTATCCATCAACCTTCGTAGCCTGTGTCTTTCCTGTGTTCCACATCGTACAAATTTGATGAAGCCAAACCTTAAACCTCTGCGAGACTTACGGTTAGGGATGAAAACATCTGCAACGGGCTCAATATTGGCAATTTCCTTGAACAGTTTGGTGGATGTCCAATCCTCTGGGATGTTTTCTACAAAATAGGAGATATAACGGTCCATACCAAAAGCTTTCACAGGATCCCACTTTGGAACTGGCCGGTTTGCCTTATCCTTATCATGCGATGAAACCAGACGAGGTCCTGAATTGGTACCAGTTCGTCGCTGAAAGGATGGAGGATCAGGAAGTCGAGTGTGGGATGGAGGCTGGGGTGCAGAAGATGGGTGAAGGGGGGCAGTGTCAGGTAGTGTTTTAGTGAGAGGTGGGAGGTTTTGGGATGTGAGAGAATCCATTGTGTTAGCTCGGACCAAGGAGTAGCTGTCAGGGGGAGGAGTTGTGTGCAGATCGTTTTAGTACAGTGCAATACTGCATGGCGATGTTGGATGGAGATGATGAGAAGCTGGGGCATTCAAGGAGTTCTTCCCAACATACTGGTGGAATTAACAAATCAATGGAAAAGCTTGTTCTATAATAAGAAACATAGTCAGGTCTGGGATAGTATATTTATGGCTGGGGTGTGGAGTCTCTGGCTGGCCAGGAATGGCAGAGTATTTAGGGGGAGACGTAAGGATTATAAAGCAACCTGGCAGACTGGATTGGGCTAAGGAAAATTTGAGAGAAATCAACTACGGAGGAGCCAGCCTGGCAGCTATAGCAGACTGGCATCAAGTGATTTGCTAAGGCTGTGAATAGTTAGAATACTTACGGAGTAGTGAGCATTCTAGTTAGAATACATCGTGGGAGTACCAGAGAGAAATTTCATAATAAAAGAATACAAAATATGACAACATTTTACAGCTCTCAATCATAATAATAATAATAATAATAATAATAATTCAATAGTATATTTAAAACAATCTGTTATAAGTAAATCACGTCATAACTCATTCCATAATAATAAACCAATTAAAGTCGATTCAGGAAGGACAAGCAATAAAAGGGGACATGACTCCACCACACACCTCATCACACGCTTCTTCACCAACTTCCTCAGCCACGGCTTTGTATGCAGCCAGCAAAGTCCCAAGCACTCTTGTCATAGTTTACAAACTTTTTTCACAGACTTGAAAAAAGAGCATTTGTCTCACCTCACATGCCTTCTTGAATGGAATTCTGAAACATAAAATATTGAATGCTTTGGAATGTTATCATGTGCAATTTATATTCAAAATTTTGATCAGTTTTCTGCTACTAACCTTTTCCTGAAACAATATATTCACAGTACGATTCAGATTGCCATCCCAACGATAGAAACTTTCGTCGGTTTCTCCCAACATTACTTTCTCTAATTCTGGTGTGCTCAAGTATCCTCCTGAGAAAATCATCATCTTAGGACATTGTTTCACAACTAGCTCATCCAAGCACGGGAATTTCATGGTCTGTTTTGTAGAGCAGAAGCAACTGAGCTCTAGCAAGCCAACAAGTTCCAATCTTGCTAACCGGTCAAAGATAATGCTATCATCAAGTCCATCTTCCTCATTTTTCACTATTTCTGTCACCATATCACAATATCTGACCGCCATATATCTGAGTTTCACTAGACTTCTTGCTGTAGTTGGTGAGAATATGGACTGCAATCTTTTGCAGCCCACAACTTCTAAACTTGTAAGATTTTGGAAAGGTGCTGTGGACGGCGCTATCTCAATCAAATTGAGACACCTAGTCAATTTGATATTTTGAAAACTATCCAATTGGGAGTCTGAATTCCATATACGGTCCAAACCATCAACCCTAATCAAAATTAAATATCTTAGTTGTTGGAAGATACTATAGGTGCCCCCATATTCTTCTTCTTCAAGAGGGAATAGAACCTTAAAGTTGCCATGAATGACTTCAAAAGAATTCAGATGGGGGAATTTATGCAGCAAGTCAAATGGAAAGACTGTTGATTCATCGTATGCAAAATTCAGACCAAGATGTTTGATTTGGTCAAAGTGACCAGCAGGAAGCTTTCTGACTTCGAAACTAGATATCCTCAGGGTAATCAAGTTGGGCAGGATCTTCAAACATGAAAATAAGAGAAAATTTCATTAAATACGAAACAAAAACTTTAAAATAAATGTAAAATATATAAATTTTATGTTAATTGGTTTGCTATTCCAATTTTAGAAAAGCCTTCCAAACAAGATTTGTATTACTCAAAATCATATGTACCTTTGCAAATGGAAGAAATGATTTCAATCTATCGTCAGCTGTAGTACTTGATGTTTGGGTGATACTCGAGGAGTCCACATCAAATATATTCAGTTTTGGAAGATGAAAAAGAACCAATTTCTTCAACGCCGGCCACTCTAAACTATGCTTTCCTGGGTAGAACACGGAGAGGTTCGGTAGGTAACCAAGGTGCAAATAATCCAATTGATGGAGATTAAACAGAGGAACCTCCTTATTTACACCTTCCTCCTCCTTCTCCTCCTTGGCAACAATTTCCTTCAATCTCTCGCACTTCCTTAAGATAAGCACTTCAAGTTGAGGAAGGTCTTTCGCAACAGAAGCAGGGAAGAGTGCTTCAAGACTCTCGCAAGTTTTAACATTCACCATTCGAAGGTTATGAAAGGATAAAATACCTTGAAGATCATCGGTCTCATCTTTACTCCATATATACTTCAAATTCGGTAGATTCAAAATATATATGCTCTGTAACTGCGAGGATGCTCTCCAATTTGATTCTTGTGAAAAAATTACCATTTGCTTATCAAAAACCCTCTCCATTGAATCGCAATCTATGATGGACAGGTTCTCGAGATGGCGGAACTGTGTGAAAAATGAATTGGACGGAAAAATACAGAGTAACTCTTTTGCACCGGTGACCCGCAATATCTTGAGCTTGCAAAAGGAATTCGGGTGGAAATGGGTGTGTCATATCATCTTCAACTGCTCCATGTCGATGATACGTAGTATCTCTAATTTGGGGAGGGAAACCTGCAATAACATTAGCTTTTATAACTATCTAATAGAATTAAGATACAATCCTTTTGAATACAAAAAAATTAAAATGAATCAAAGTTTGTGATGATATTGAATTTAAAACCTGCTGAACTAAAACAACATATTACCTTTCTATTGAACAAAGTCAAGTTGGCACCATCTGAATCTAAATCTAAATCGCTACTGATAAATTCCCTCAATACTGGGCATGCCTGAATAATGAGAACATCCAGGGAGGACAATTCGATCAAGTTTGCAACGCAGAAATTTGTAAACTTGGGGAGCCGAATCAGCGTTAGAGAATGCAGATTAGGGAACAGACTTAAAACCGTTTCTCTCCCTTCACCTACATCGAGCTGTTGCTGTTGCAAAAGACTTGTAACCATTGAAGACGAAAGCAAATAACATAAATTTCTACAATCTTGAATGTCCAAAGTTGTTAATTTCTGGGTTCCGGTAATAAAGTCTCTAGGCTGTTCATGCCATATATTCTCCACTTGAACTGACAAGAGCCTTAGATATTCCAAATTAGGAAGTGTAACCTGCATATGCATTATTTCATCATTCTGTTCATACCAGTCTGATTGGGAAAAACAAGTTTAAGCACTTACCTTTGCATTAAAAAGGGACGTGTGATGAGGAGAAGTTGCGAATGGATCATCCACCTTGGAATGAAAGCATTTCAGGCGAGGCAAACCTTGAAGTGATAAGGAGTATAGCTGACTGAAGCAAATAGAATCGTTTGCATCACTTCCCTCAGCCACAATCAGTTCCAGGTTCACGCAATCACTCACTGCCATATGCTGCAACTGTGACAAGGCCTTTACTACAGAGGATGAAAGAAGATACTTCAGTTTTGGACATCTGCTCACTTCCAGAGTTTTTAATCTGCCAAAAGACTCACTGTTGAGTTCTCCACTGTAAAACTTCTCCAACAAAATCAAATTGTGGAGATAAATAGATTCCAACATGGGGAAGACATTGTTGAAACGATGCCAATTACTTGATTCAACAAAGACTAAATGCTTAATTTCAGGGTGATTTTCGATATACAAATGCTTCAATAATGGAAATCCTTCTAAATTCAACTGATAGAGGACATTCTTAACCCCCTTTACTTGGTCCAGATATAGCGTCTCAACAGTCCTCATCAAGATTCGGACACCAAACGTCTCATCGCCAATGTCTGTATGGAGCTTGAGTTTCAATATTTTTGAAGAAATCATGACTGAATCGGTATCCCAATCACTTCCTATATGTATTTGGAATCTTTTCAGCCTTTCAGAGAACAACCCAGCTGGTATCATCTTGGGATCTCGAATATGAATCTCCAAATTGGAGAGCTTGGACAAACGTTTCAACTCCCCAAGGCTAGCATTCTTCTGTTTTTCAAATGTTCCCCATTCATCAAAACTGTTCTGCATACGCAAATCTTCAAGCTTTGAAAGCTTTGATAGCACATTTGATGGAATTATTTTTAGGAAAAAGCAGCCAGTCAAATCTAACAATTTCAACTTAGATAACTGCCCTATCTCCGCTGGTAAACACTCAAATTTCGACCTAGTAATGCTGAGGATCACCAGATTTGTAAGCTTTCCAATCATGGATATATCCTCTAACTCGCAAGCATGAAGACACAATGTTCGAAGATTCTGCAGTTTAACTAGGGAAGAGGGCAATGACGGAAGAGAGAGTCTGGATATATCCAAAACTCTGAGATTCTTCGTCTCTTTAAAAATTTGATCAGGTATTTCTAAACGCTCGTGTCCGCTAGATAGATATAAAAAATGAAGTTCGGGACAACCTATTTCTTCGGGGAGTCCAGTACATATTCGTAACGAAATTGCTTTATAACTTCTCCGGCTATCCTCCTGATAGTCATTAAGATCAAACTCCCCAAGTTTCGCAAAAAAGTTTTCATCCTTTAAAGCAATCGATATGCCAACGTCTCGCACGAGATCATGTGTGAAAATGAAGTCGTCTTGCTCTTTAATCAAACAAGCAGCCACGAGATGATCCACTAATGACTGCACTCTGTCTTTTGCTTCCTCAATTGAGGAAACCTCGGGAAACAAAGACAAACCAAAACCATGGTTCACCAAATCTCCAACTGATATAACATCCTGACAACATAGCAGAAAAGTGGACTTGAGTTGTTTTGAGGCTAAATGATTGTAACTTACTTGTAAAGCGCAGTAAACCTCTGATGGAACTCCCTCAATGAAATTATCGGGTGAAGGTCTTTCTAACTGTAGCAAGGCATCTTTCCAGGATGCCAAACTCTTATTCTTCAAAGCACTTGCAGCCGTTTATCTGACAAAACATGAAGATCTCTGGATGTTAGTAGAATCTTGCAGCCTTTGTGATCATCCCTGGACGGTATCCCAACTTCCATCAAATTAAACTTTTCCCATATATTATCCAAAACAATAAGAATTTTTTCTCTTTGTTTCAATCTTTGGTGCAATCGACTTGCTCTTGCCTCCATACTTTTTTCAGGGAACTTTAGGCCTAGTTGGTCCCCAATGATCGTTTGAAGACTATTCAACTCTGGCTTCTCGTCGACACGAGCCACAACCACCTCATCGAATAAATTTTTTATCCTAGCTTGCCTGACAACCTCTTGAACCAGCATGGTTTTGCCAACACCACCAGTTCCGTACACCCCAATCATTTCTGAACTGGAAGAGACAAGAGCATCCATGATTTGTTTAAAGATGCTCAACCTGGACTCAAATTCCTCATAATCGTTGGCAGACCTGGATTCAGTCGACAGAGCAGGTTGGTAGGTAAGTCTATCGAAAGTATCTCTTCTTCTTTTCAGAGCGTCAACGTTCTGGGCTTCCCTCTCAGCGTATTTGCTGAGTTGATATCGTGCTTTGACATTTGGACACAACCGAAAGAAGCACTTGTTCTTTATTCGCTCTTCCTCTTCACCGATTTTCGCTTTCAACCTATCAGCAGTCTCTTGCACCTTACGAATCCACTCCTCCACTTCCTTCTCAGCCACTTCCCCTTTTTTTGCCTCCTTGGCTATTCGACTCTGTGCACGTGCTTGTGCACCTTCCAGTTCCTCAAGCGTTTCTCTTAATTTGGCGACGTTGCTATTGCACTTGAAAGGGTAACCAAGGTGACGCATGGTCGGACCTATGGTGTAATCAAAAGCTTTTTCCAAAATTGGAGGGCCGAAAGCAAGAGCGGCTTGTACAAAAGCCATTTTTTCCTGAGTAGATAAAATTGGAACAAACAAGTTTTGCAAAGGATCAGTGAATTTTATGAAATCGAAAACCAAGCACAGATTTTTTTTTTTTGTTTTCAAATAATGCAGAAGGCTAAAACAGTAGAAAGAAACAAGTATTCTCAAGAACTGGCAAACACAATACACTGGAAATAGCAAACAAGTTTTGGGAAGAAGTGGCAGCAGAGAAATAAGCAAAAAGCACCCGGGTGATTATGGTTATGAGGAATGGACAATGGAGGAAAATAAGGAAGAAACGAAATGCACAGCAGAAGAGCAGAGAAGATGAGAGAGAGATGATTATAATTATGAGCAGTGGACAGTATATAATTATGAAGGAAACTAAAGAGGATTAGAAAATGAGAGAATATATGATTATGAGATTATATGATTATGATTATGAGAATATATGATTATGAGAAGAAAAGAATGTTAATTCTTTTGAGAAGGCATATGAATATGTAAAAGCATTCTTCATTCTTTTTCTTTTGGGAAAACATAATATTCTCTCCATTAGATTAGAAGCCAAGTTGAATCATGCAAGTAAAGTACTCTAAATGCGTGGATCTTAAGTGATGCGAAACAGGGCAAGATGTTGTTTGTTGCAAGTAAAGTACTCACACGCAGACTCTGCGTTTCTTATGCTCTGTTCTACACCCCAATGAAGAAGAAAGGTTTATTCATCTACCCAGGCCACAAGGCAAGCCGGGAATTAATACACAGTACAGGACAAGAAGGGAAAACTACAGAAAGCGAAGAGAATCTGATAACAAGTCTTTCTTGTCCAGTTCTTGTCCCCTGACCGTATTTAGCAATCATTGCCGCTTCGTGTCAGGCTTCCCTTGGTGATCAAACATCCTGCCAAGCCTGACATGTCATATTCTTCCAATCTATATGGAGGGTTCCAATCTATTTTGCTTTCAATTTGGAATAAAAGAAAGGTTTATTCATCTTCTCGCTGTTCTCAATTTGGAATATTTTTCCAAATGATGCAAAGACAAAGCCAGAAGAAAGAAAAAAGTATTCGTAACAACTGGCAAAGACATAGGAACAATTTGTCTTTATTAAATTTGGTCTGGAATACGGTATTGGACTTGGGTGATTGCAGAAGTCCATATATTTACAACCCTCAATTGTGTTTGAGTAATCTCTTCCGGAACCAACTTGCTATAGTTTTTTTTGAGGAATATCGACGATATATTAAGCATATAAGTAACAAATACAGTGGAAGACAATGAAACATTGTGCTATAGTTGTATAGCAATGACGCACCGAAAAAGGACGCATCTGAGATCCCCATGACAGCATATCTTCATCCGCAAGTGAAGGTCGGATCCCATCCAGTGCGACCATAAGGCGTTCGACTTCAGTTTCCTCCCATGCAAAAAGAGTTCTCCGCCAAAGAAAAGACCAACACCAATCCTCGCCACTGAAGGTCCCAAACCGCCATACTGCACCTTCTTTATCCAATGATATACAAGCGAGGGAAAAGAAGGCGTAAAGGGAAACTACTGCACCAAACATCATGCCAGAAAACAATGGAGTCCCCTTTACCTAGACGCCAACGATAGGAAGCAGATATGCACTGACCGTTTGGCAGCAGTGAGCTGCTCGTCCGTACAATACCCCTCCATATGGAAGAGCCACCTAATACAGGACTCACGATACCATCAGGCCTCAACTTAGGCTGATATTTTTGTTTTATGACCTGACTACACAGTGAGCAAGTATCTGTAGCTATTCTGTAACTCCACTTCATTAACAGAGCGTCATTCCTCAGTTTTAGACAACCCAATCCCGCCCCACCATGGTCTGGCGATCGCACAGCCACGTCCCAACGCACCTTGCATAAACAGCGCTGGTCCACCTTTCCTACCCATAAAAATCGTCGCATCCATTTATCAAAATCTTTCCGAACTCCAACAGGCATTTGAAAGAAAGTCATGTAGTATACCGGTAAGCTGTTTAACACTGATTTCAGCATAGTAATGCGTCCCCCCAAAGACAGCAAGGAACCCTTCCAGGAGGCCAGCTTGCTTTTAAAACGATCAATCACTGTCAACCATGTACTTTTCCTTCGCGGATTTGCCCCAAGAGGCACCCCTAGATACTGAAGCGGTAAGGACTGGAGCTAACAATGAAGATGTGCCGCCATAAGTCTAGCCTCCTCTAATGGCACATTGAGGCTTACTAAACCAGATTTAAAGAAGTTAATCTTTAATCCGGATAGTAGCTCGAAGCACCTCAATAATCTTTTCATCCCGCAAATGCTTTGCTGGTCACCCTTGCTGAAAAGGATCACGTCGTCGGCATATTGTAAATGCGTTAGCCGTAAAGTCCCAACCGGGATTCCTTGGACCAATTGACAATCCCCTGCTACACCAATCATACGGGACAACACTTCTGCCACTAGATTGAATAATAGTGGAGACAGCGGGTCTCCTTGGTGCAGGCCACGACCCATAGCAAACTCCTCAGTAGGGGCCCCGTTAATGAGCACGGAACAGCGAGCTGTGGATATACACATCTGAATCCATTTGCGCCACTTGTCGCCAAATCCCATCTTGCCCAACACCTCAAGTAGAAAGACCCAATCCACCGAATCATAGGCCTTTTGGAAATCCAATTTAAAGCACCAGCCCCATTGTTTGGATGTCTTCATTGAATGAATGATTTCATTTGCAACCATGATGGAATCCGCTATGTACCGCCCCTCCATAAAGCCGGTTTGAAAAGGAGATATAAGCTGGTCCATCACTCCTTTGAGGCGATGCGCTAAGAGCTTAGCAATAATTTTATACAGGCTGTTTATAAGACTGATAGGACGATATGCATGAAAATCAGCCGCTCCTGTAACCTTGGGGATTAAGGTGATAAAATTGGTGTTTATACCACGAGGCATATCCCCACTAGATTGGAATTCCTTCACCAGCGTCATTATCTCATCGCCAATTACGGACCACGCCTTCTTGATGAAATAAAAGTTAAAGCCATCAGGACCCGGGGCCTTATGGCTGCCACAATCCCAAACAGCTCTTTTGATTTCCTCATCCAGGAAAAGACCTTCAAGGCTGGTGGCTGCCATAGGAGATAAGCTGGGGAGGGGAAGTCGGCCCAGGCTTACACTTCTGGCTCCCTCACACGCAAACACCTTCCTGAAATGTCTAACCGCCTCTGTTTTGATTTCTATTGGTGTACATTTGATCTCCTCATTAATTTTGACAGCACCAATAAAATTAGAGCACCGGCGGATAGAAGCATAGGAGTGGAAAAATTTGCTGTTTTTATCCCCCAATTTGAGCCAATGTTGTCTGGATTTCTGCTGCCACATAGCCTCCAATTTCTGTTTCAACTCCCATTTGTGAGACTGTAATTCTTCATAACGTCGTTGTGAGCCCACTCCCCACTCGCTACGTGTCTGATCAAGAGTGTCTAAATCAGCCAAAAGCACCTTCATCTTATTTTCCAATTCTCCAAAAACCTCTTTGTGCCAAACTTGCAGCTGCTTAAGCAGAAAATTCAACTTTTTAACCACACAAAAATTTCCAGGAAAGTGAAGCCCCGCTGCCTGCCAATAATTGTCAACCAAAACCAGAAACTTTTTATCCTCCCACCAAAGGTCCCACGACCGGAATGGCCGAATTCCCCAGAAATAGGAATCGGCTTTCAAAATCAGTGGGACATGATCCGAGAGCCCTTTATTGCCAGCATACAGCCGATGGCTACTGAAATACAGGCTCCATGATGGAGAAACCAAAACCCGGTCGATGCGTGAAGCTCGCTGCGCAGTAAACCAAGTGAACTCTTTACCAAGCAGAGGCATATCGATCAGGCCGGCTTGAAATGTGAAAGTCCGGAAGCAACGAGCCGCAGCCCTATTGAAAGCACTGCCCATCCGTTCCGTGGCGTGAGCTGACTCATTGAAATCACCTAGAATCACCCATGGACTTTCATCCATGGATTTCCTACTTCGTATCTCTTCCCACAAAATCCCGCGTTCAGCCACCACATTGGGAGCATGTAAGCCTACACATACGAAACAAAATCCAGAAGTGCGGAGCCTCATCACCATTAGTAGCCACCGCTCAAATTTTTCCACACTGATATTTTGTACATGTGCATCATCCCATAGACAAGCAATACCTCCAGACTGCCCATGAGCGTCAATGGCCGCCCACTTAATATTCTGTCCACGCCATAAACGGCCTGCTAGCCGATCAGAGAAATTTTCCATCTTGGTCTCACATAAAAACAGAACCCCCAGCTGTTCCTTATTAATAAGAGTATTGATGTGTTGCCCCTTCATCCTACCTCGACATCCTCGTACATTCCATAGAGCGAAATTAATCATCACAACATAAAAATCCCTAATGCGTACTAACCTGCAGCAGCACTGCTAGGTGCAATGAGCTTGCCACTCTTTGCCTTCCTCAAGAATCCGGGTCTTCAAACTACGCCGAATGGAAGCCTTTGTTTGCTTGCGACTTAAACCCAACGTCCCCAAGACCTCCAACGATTTCTGCACCTCGGTATCAATCGGACTGGTAGCCAGTTCTGGTCTGGAACAGGTCCTATCCGATCCACCAGCGATCAGTTCTTGGGGAGCTCGCAAGAAGGAGGGATCTTCAACCGGAGTAAATGCCTGTCCCACCCCCTGCAGCCTAGTTCGATCTGAAGACAAGCTGCCTGTGGGCTTAAGAAGTTTCAGCTTTTTCGGTTTCTCAGTCCTATTGTCGGCTGCTCTGCCTTTAACCCCCATACTGGAAGCTTTGGTGCCCTCCTTTCTCATCCGAGCAAAAGCCATATCTTCGTATAAACCCGTAAAATCAATAGACTCCTCTGCAACAGCTTGGGGTAAACACTCAGATATGACCCTGCGAGAAAACTGATGATGTCCGTGTCCACTTGCTGTGTCTGGAAGCGTAGAAAAATCAGGGGCAGTGAGATTACTCCATTGCCCCCCACTTTGCACCGAGGAAAGAGAGTGGTCTCCAGTGAAGAGACGCACGTGTGGGATATGTGTTACAGGAGCAGACGGTAACACAACCGGCTCTTGTAGACAAGTATCCGAAACCACCTCACCCTTGTTGGCTCTGGCGGTCCTACCAGTGTCCACATTGTTGACTCCTAGCACATCCTGGCGACAATGTTCTTGAAGCTCGGCAGAAAACGTACTGCCTTTTTCCTCAGCAGGCTGGTCCTGCCCTCCTTCTGCAGTATGATGATTGGCTAGGGACTGAGAAGCTGTTATACCCAACCCCTCCTGTCATCATGTTGCTGCCATCAGGCCCCACAAAATCTCTCTCTTGCACTTCTTCCACACTAACCATGAACAGTGTATTCTCTACCAGTAACTGGATACTCTCCTGGATTGGCGGTAGATTGTTGGTTTCAATTTGTAACACCACCACGTCTAACCGTTCCCAGGTGACTGAATGCCTGTGAATCTTTACCAACGTGCCTATTGGTTGGACAAGTTGCCTAAATGAAGCTTCAAACCATGCATGCAGGGGATCTCCAGCCACCTTTACCCAGCATATCCGTCTGTGCCCTGTGTCCTCGTGTGTCCACGGATGAATATCAAAGAACAATCCTTGCCAAAAGCAGATGTTGGAACTAAGTTCCTGTCTCATCAAATCGGCTGTGGAAAAAGTTAGAAGATGCTGATGGCCCCCCATAGTTGCACTGACAACCCCCTTAGGTAGAAAAGCATTGTCAAAAGATCCATCACAGCAAGATCCAACAGCGCTCCTCTGTAGCTTCTCTTGAATGTCAGCGGTAGGAAAAATCACCACAGACTTAGTATTTCCTTCGGTACAGGTTGGTCTGCGGGTAACGTCTGCATAAGTCCTCCTATCACGCTCCCTCCACTTGTTTGGGACCGGTTCCCCGGGGATGTGGTTCGGCGTTACTGCCACGAGTCGGCTGACAGGTCCTGCACGACGTGAAACAAAACTAACACCATAGCGGGCAACATTGAATCGCATCCGGGTATGAACACCAAGAGCGGAGGTAAGTCTTCTTAGTCGAGCAGCCTCCTGATACCCACACCGAACAAACTTTGCAAAACCAAAACGAGAACCCCGATTGGTTTTACGCTGGGAGATGAACACATCAGCGACCGGTTCAATCAACGCAATCTCCCGGAAAAGCCTGCTGGAATCCCAGTCCGCTGGAACTCCTTCAATGAAATAAGAGATGTATCTGTCGAGACTGAAAACCTTTGCTGGGTCCCACTGGGTATGAACTTGACTGGGTTGACCACGAGCAGGCAAAGGAGAGGGTGGTGGAGAACCTTGAGTCCCTTGGGAATGCCCTGCTAGAATCGGATGATGGAGCCGAGATAAAGGGATATGGTGTGTACCAGTAGGTTGATGGGCGTTATTCGCAGGATCCCACGTAGGAGCAGGCTGTCTTGACTGATCCTTGGCGTTCGGTTGAAACAGACTGGGTACTGGTGTTTTCCCAGCACTCAGCTGTAAGTGATGAGGAGCAGGAGAGTGAGGGCTGGGTGTGTGGTGGGGTGCAATGGTAGGGAAGGGTTTAGTGGGAGGTTTTGGGAGGTGAGAGAATCCATTTTTCGATAGACTTTTTGTGAGCCCAACTTGCTATAGTTTTTTTTTGAAGGTATAGGGGTATCCACCATCTATCACAGTGACTAATCCCCTACGCTGCCTCGTAAGCACCGGCTAAGGGTGGGTTCAGCTGGCCCGGAATTTTAAAGCGTTCCATTCCCAAAGGCAGGATTCGAACTCCTAACCTTATGGTTAAGGGAGGAGGAGTCTTACCACTCCACCACACCCCCCGGGTTCCAACTTGCTATAGTTACTGTTATAAATGAGATGGTGATACCTTTTCAGATTCGTCTCTGATAAATCAAGACCATCATTTTCTTAAAAAGGAATATCAAAGCTTTAATTAATGGGAGTTGGAGAAAATCAACGTCTTAAAACATAATTACAGTGGAATATCAAACCCGTAGGTGGCAGTGATATCCTTATTCAGACTGTACTCTGCTAGAATGCATCTAACTGAGTAGAAAATTGGTTTCTTAGCTGCAGCCAGTGTGATTTTGGTTTCTTAGCTTTTTTAAGTCGTGATAATGAATCCAGAATCCTGTTAAAAGGGTCTTGACGGGAGTGTAGATCCTCAGAATCCTGCGATTGGGATTGAAGGTGAAAGGAGACAGTGCCAATACATGCATGCACATGCCTAGGTAGGTTCTACAGTCAAAGAAAAATGGACAGCCAAGGCAATACTGAGTATATGACACCTTTCTCACATGAATATATGCTTTTGGCTGGTAAATGATAGGCCAGCAACCATGTTTCCATTTCTATGCAACCGCACCATTGCCTTACATTTCTACAAGTTTTCATATCCTTGTAACCTCTCCATTGGGGTTTACTGGTTGGTTTTCACTTGAGGAAATTTGTAGTATTGTGCTAGCAAGTTATAGGAGATGAGAAATATATGCACCTTTATCACATGTATTCTTCTGTTCGGTGATAACACATTATTTTTGCACATTTTACTTATTATTTATCTAGTTATTTTGATTTAAATATTATATTTTAAATATGATTTGGTTACATGTTAATAAATTAATCTGAAAATCTATTTTGCGATATTTGCAAGAATTTAGGGATATTTCTAGAGAAATTATCTAACTTGGCTGTAACCTCCGATACAACCACGAGATTTGATCAGGTATCTCTAAACGCTCAATGTCGCTAGAAAGAAAAAAAAAATGAAGTTCGGGGACTTTGTTTTATAACTTGTTTGACAATCCTCTTTTTTTAGTTCAAACTCCCCATGTCTCACCAAAAAGTTTTTGTCATTTGAAGTAATGATATTCCAACGTCTCGCACGAGATCATGTGTGAAAATGAAGTCAATTTGAACAAGCAGCACGAGATAATCCACTAATGACCGCACTCTGTTTTTTGCTTCCTCAATTGACGAAACCCCGGGAAACGAAAACAAACCCCAACCATATTTCACCAAATCGTCAAATGTAGTAAAAATTGAATTCTGACAACATAGCAGAAAAGTCACTTGAGATCTCTTGAAACTAAATGATTGTAACTTCATTCCAGAGCAGTTTTCTGTTCAATTTCCCTAACAAAAACTATGCCAACCCTGAAACCTCTCCCTCCTCCCCCTACCCAAGCCTAGCCCCAAACACTACCATTTCCAAATCCTCACTTCCTAGCCACTTCAAACATGTCAGCTCTAGACACCATGGCGTTTTCATTAGTGGACCAGGGAGCAAAGGAGGACAGGATGACTGACACATGCTTCGTAAATCGTGGGACCCCAAGGTCATCTTTAGCAACAAGAAATTCATATCGTATTTTGTCGACCAAATACCCGATCGTTGGAGTCCGGATGACTTGTCACCAAGCCGGTGGTGGATGTGTATATCCCAGGGAAGCGTATTTCCCGAAACTCAAGATTTGGAATTGCCCGTTTTATCCACCAAGGAGAGAAGGAAGCAAACCGAGTTCAGAAACTCAATGGTTTGAATCTGGAAGGCCACTTTTTACTTTCCACTGTATCCAGATACTTGAACAGAGAGAAGCCGAACATTGCGAAAAGGACTGAGGTCAAACAGAACGCAGACACCCCTAAAGGTGCTGCGGATCGATTGGAAGCAGTGAGAATGCCTTTTAGGGGATAACGGACTTTCTCTGATGTAGTCGCGGGGAAGAACAATGGAGGGGTTGAGGCTGATCACACTGTCATTATTGAAGACCCCATTCCGAAGCTGAACAGAGTATGACTCAATAGAAGTATTGTTGGTATAGCAAAAGACCAAGTGTTTAAAGACAAAAAATTTGGCATAAGTTTTGTGCTCGGAAACTCGGCAATGAGTCCATTCTTGACCGTTCCTGACATACGAAGAAATGTGCCACGACATCTCCGTGAACATAAATCTTTGGAAGAATTTATTTACAGAATTTCATCCATGTAGTGGGGAGGATGCGAAGGGAGGCAGATTCTGCTGGCTCAAGATCTCTGGAGTCCCACTCCATTTGTGGTCAGAAGAGGTTCTCTGGCAGATAGCTCAATGTTTTTGAATGGTGGCGCAGATCCATTCCGAGATCGTTAACCGAAACAATTTGGAGGTTGTATGGGTTTGCGTGGCCAGACTGAAAATGGAGGCGGAACAATTCGGCTAGATGTGAAAGGCACCAGCTTTTGGGTTTCAGTTATCAAAGACATACCACCCATGTGTAAGGGTAGGTCTGAGGATGGAAAAGAGAGGGAGCCTTACAAGAAATTGCAACTCCGTTTTTTCATCAATCAAGCAAAGAGCTTCCTCGAGCCGTAAGGGCTCATTCAAACAGGACAATGAGAACCTACAGCCTGGAGATAGACGGTACTTTGGAGGTAATAGAGAAACTAGGGTTACAGCCTAGGAGACCTAGAGACGTATTGAGGATAAAGATTGCAGAACTGATAGACGATGAGCATGATAATTGTGGAAGTCACAATGGGAATTAGGCAAGCCTATTCCCATCTTGGGTGTTATTATCTCTTTTATGACTAATGTGGGATTTTGGAACACAAGGGATATCAGGAGTCGCATGAAGAAAAGGGATATTAGGGAGTTTGTGTGGGTAAATAACTCGCAGTGTGTATTATAACTAAGACCAAATTAGAATGTATGTTGGATTTGGTTGTTAGTAACATATAGTGTGAGGACCCGCTCCCCGTAAATGGGAACCTCACCGCCCTGCAACTTCGATCAACCCAACTCATGAATCAATCGAAAGTACACAAGGCTTAGTTAAATTTTTAAAACTAATATTCCCAAAACTGCGTACAAATTTGAATTTTATTAAATCGATACAAGCATAGCACGTTTTATAAAACACTCAGCAATAAACAACGGAGTAATCATAGACACTCAGCGGAAGTCTTAAGTCGCATGCAACAGGCCACACGGCCCCAAACATACCACACTGCAAGTCCATACACACAAGCCCTTAAGATCATTAATAAGCATTCAAAGGACACATCATATATTTCAATCCATTTTCCAAATTATCCATGCATTAGTTTCGTAGTTTACAAAATAAAACAGATCATGCCGAGTCTCCAAAATGTGAATATGCACAAGTCCAGCCTTATGAAAGACACCGGGAAAACCTCAACAAAGCTCGGCTATGAATTCACGATCTAGCCCTGAAAAAAATAAATAAGGGGAGGGGGTGAGATCTAAAGACCTCAATGGGAGTTACCGCGTCATAAGAATATCCGTTAGAATAAAGGCATTTACTAAATCAGTTTAATAAACATATATTTCAAAAATTCTTGAAATCCATGCCATCTATCATCCAGCGCTTTGACCAGATACATCAGCGATTACAAGCCCAAGGCTATATCGGGGAAGAGCCCCTCAAACACTGGGCCAACAACCAGATCACTTGTCGTCTAGACATCATCAACAAGCATCTCACCATCCAAGACAAACCGATGAAACATGTAACACCAGCAATGAAGGAACAATTTAAGAAGCATATTACTGCCCTCCTAGCCCTAGGAGTCATCCGAACTAGTACAAGCAGGCATCGCACAATGACAATTATCGTCTACTCAGGCACCACCATGGATCCTGACACAGGCATCGAAACCAAAGGAAAAGAACGCATGGTGTGCAATTACAGAACGCTCAATGACAATACCTACAAGGACCAGTACTCCCTCCCGGGGATCAATACAATTATCCACAAAGTAGGCAACGCCTCCATCTTTTCCAAATTTGACCTCAAAAGTGGATTCCATCAAGTAGCAATGGACAAGGAGAGCATACCATGGACGGCCTTCATCACCCCCGAAGGACTGTATGAATGGTTGGTCATGCCATTTGGCTTGAAAAATGCACCAGCTATCTTTCAACGCAAAATGGACAACTGCTTCCGAGATTGCCAAGAGTTCATTGCGGTCTACATTGATGATATTCTCGTCTTTTCCCGCAATGAAAGAGAGCATGCTGAGCACCTCACACGGAGCTGATGTTAATACAGCAGGTTGTGCATCACATGTCTCACAGAACATTATGCGATTCAGTTAAATAAATAAATTTAAATCCAATTTCTCTTCAGTTCACTTGGCTAATATGCCAAAACTCATCGGGGCGGATATAAAACACTTTCGAACCACCCCCGCTAAAGGGTAATCCAAAAGCCCATTAACAGTTAACATTTTCATTTCTGTAAAATAGATATATAAGTCACACCCCCCCTACTGTCAATGTTATCCATAATTGAATGGAGAAAACAATCTATCACATTCAATTGCCAAACATGCATGCACAATGAATTCGCAGTCGGCAAGGACAATCCAGTCCCAAGTGTCCTGCTAAGTACGTTAAGCTAGGCACACATAACACAAACCATCCATACTACTCCCATCAGTAAGTGACATTCCCCTCAGCTGGGATTCCATCAACTTACCTTGTTTGGCAAAACCCATTCGTCAATTCCATTTGATTCCAGAAAAATATATATAGATATATATCTTTGTATTAAAACATATAATGCATGGTATGCCCAATATCTGATCCCACTATAGGACCTTGGTTTCAATAATTAATCACAAACATATCACATAAAAATCCACACGTCACAGGGTATTATTCAGAAGAAAGAAAACATCGGTTTGCACTACTCTAAAGGAGTAGTCAATTACTTAATGTTGGTCGAGACTTCTCTGTTTATTTTTCACTCGAAGTAGTTGATTACCTCCTGGAATAATCAACTACTTACTGCTGGTTACATACCAACATTTGCATTCTACTCTCAATAAATTTTATGGCTCAAAACTCACAACAATTTTAGTTTATACACAACTCAACAACCAGAATATACTCCTGGCCATTCATGCACACAAATCTTGCAACCACATTCCCAGCATGCATAAGAGTTCAAATATATATTTTCTGCACATAAACATGGCAAGCAATATCATGATACTAACATGAGTATCCAACATATTTTTAAGTAATGCCTTTATTCAAAACAAATCATGCAATTCCAGATTTTTAGATTACGCAAATCAAATCATTTCTCATACGCAAATGAAACTTAAACTCCCACCTCTTGATGCGCAGACAATACACTTACAGCCACCCCTTTGCCCTTAGCAATTGTCTGAGAATCACCTACAAACAGAGCAAGAAAATTCGAGCTCAACGCAAACCTAAACCAGAAAAATCTCAAATAAAAAATCTGATTCTTGTGACCCCCTTCTAACGCATTCTATAATTCTCAAACAAACCTTAAACACTCATACTTAAAAGCTTCCTAACTCAGGGAATTAACCTCTGTGAACTCATATTACAGAGCATCAACAATCAAACCAGAATACATAACCAAACTCAATTCTACGCGAATCGACAGCATAATCGCCTACCGACGTACTTCGCAACCTCAATCGCACTTAATTACATCCTCAAAGTCAAGGGAAACAAAATCAGAGTTCACATTCTCCAAAATCTTAAGAAATCCCAATATCTGATTCCCACAATACAAAATTTACAGAACCAAGCAAAATCAACTACAAATCCATCTTCCACAACATCACAAAACACCAATAAAACCAATTTTTCATCATGAATGCAAAGGAATCAGAAACTTACCCCAAAATTTCGAATTTTCCCTTTCAGAGTCTAACCCTGTCGAAACCACCCCAAGAACAGCTAACCCTAGCAAAAAATTACACAAAGGGTTTCAGAATTGCTGCAGAAAACTCAATTTTTCATCAATTTTGGAAGAAATTGTGTTTTGGAGGTTTGGGTTTTCAAAAGGGGAGAAGAAGAAGAAGAAGAAAAAATTTGGTTTCTGGTGTGGTGTCGTGGGAAGCCAGAGAAAAGAGAGAAAAGGGGGAAAAAAAGGAAGAAAAGGACAAGAAGGAAAGTGGGCTGGTCCGCCTATGTGCCCGGCCGACTCGACATGGGTCCCGCAAATCCCGAAATTCAAAATACGTTTTAAAATGTCCCGACGCACCCAAAAATATGCAAAATATACTTGAGAACTAAGAATAGTATTTCTGACTCTTGAAATGACATTGGACCCGGTGATTAGTGAACGAGCTCGTTTTTGGCAAAATCGGCTCAAAGGCTTATGGTCACTCAAAACTGACCTAGAATGCATTTACGGATTCCAGATAATAAAATAGAATTTCCGCCGGACTCAACCTTAAAACACCCTCTAATCCCACTTAACACACCACGGTTTCCTATGACTGTATCCGAGCTATTAACGACACTCAAGTCAGCTAACTCGATCGACTAATCAAACGCTCTACGTCAACCACTCTAGCCATGCTAATTGTCCTCTCTCTCGTTGACTAAGCACTCGAAAGGACAGGGTTCCACATATAGCCTTATGGGTCCTTGGGGTGGTGCGAGTGTAAGGCTAGAGGGCGAGCAAGAGGGATGCTGGCAATGTGGAGCAAAACCGAGGTGAATGTTGCTAGATCTGAATGCTTCGATAGATGGATCATGGTGGAAATTATTGTGGTCTGTTCGGGAAAAAAATGGATATGTGCAGGTGTCATGATCCTAATACGAGAAGAGAGCGAGAGGGGTTGTGGAGGGATATTTTGAATATCAAAGTCAATAGTGCAGAACCTTGGGTGGTGTTGGGAGATTTCAATGAAGTTATATCATCGTTGGAGAGGATGGGCAGTACTTTCAATAGGGCTGGGATGGAAACGTTCTGTAAATTTTTAGAGGAGGGAGGTCTAATAGATTTAACATTAGCAGGACAGAGATTCACATAGTTTTCCTCTAGAAGTGCATCGAGGATTGATTGAGCATGTGTAAGCGCAGAATGGGTAGCTGATAACTTGGAGTTCAGGCTGATGGCTGGAAATAAATGACTTTCTGACCACCCTCCTATCATGATCAAATCAGAAGGGTCGTCTTGGGGACCCAAACCGTCTAAATCATGGGATGCATGGTGGTAGGAACATGACTTCCTTACTATTATGAGGCAAATCTAGGCTGAAGGGGAAGCTGTCTACCCGGGACCTTTCTCACTGGTCCGGAAACTCAACTTCATGAGAAGAAAACTCAATATCTGGAATAGGGAGAAGTTACCATGCCCCGAAGAAGAACTGAGGAGGGTTACAGAAGACATAAATGCAATGGATAGCAGCAGAAATGAGGTGGCGGATTGGGTAAAAGAAGATGAGCTCAGGTATTGCCATCTGCAAGAGAAAAAGTGGCAAGCAAAGAGTAAAATCGAAGCTATGTGGAGACAAAACTCCAAGGTGCAGTGATTGAAACTTGGGGATTCAAACTCAAGATTTTTTAAATTTGTACTTGCACTAGACACAAATTTAACTCTATAAATTCATTGTTGATTGACAGAAAGAGGAGTAAGGAACCAGCAGAGATAAAAAAGGAGGCCAAGGTATATTTTAAAAACATCTTCCAAGAAGATTTTAGTCAGTAGTTGGGCATTAGTTGCTTCGAATTTAATTTGCTTCTCCCACAAGATGCGGATAGACTGGTTGAGCCATTCTTTGAAGATGAAGTTAAGGCAACTGTTTGGGATTGTGAGCCACAAAACATCCAGGCCGGATGGATATAATTTCTTTTTTATCAAAAATGCATCGGAGGTAGTGGCTAAGGATGTCTTAAGGATGATAGACGAGTTCTACGATAGCGAGAGAATGCCTATGGGAGTCAACAACTTCTATTTGGTGCTGATCCCAAAGATAGAAAGGGTGGTTACTCTCAACAACTTTAGGCCCATCATTCTTACTAATAAGATGTATAAAATAGTTGCAAAGCTGCTCACAAAGAGGCTACACAGCGTTATCTCACCACTAATTTTCCCGTTTTAGGCGGGATTTATTGGCGGTAGAAAACTAATTGAGTTAATCATGATAGCTCCAAAGTAATACATGCTGCTAAGGTCACAAGGCAAAAGGGATGGTGTTTTAACTTGGATTTCTAGAAGGCATACAATACGGTTTGTTGGGAAGCACTGATGGGCATCTTGGAAGCCATGGGTTTTAGTAGAAAATGGAGGAGTTGGATTGGACACTGTATTTTGACAGCAATAATTGCGGTTCTTATTAATGGAACTCTAACTCAAGAATTTGAGATGCGAAGAGGATTGAGGCAAGGGGACCCATTGTCACCCTTCCTATTTGATCTCGTTGTGGAAGTATTGTAAAAAATGCTCCTCAAAAGCTGAGGAGGTTGGATTAATAAAAGGCATTAAGATGGGCAGTAGCTCAATTAACCCATTTACAGTACACTGATGATGTGATATTGTTTAGTAGTGGAGGAGAGGCATGCATGAGGCACCTTAAGAGGGTTTTAAGATGCTTTGCTTTGCTCAGCGGTCTCAAAGTGAATTTCCACAAGAGTGCACTGATTAGGTTGAATTATACTAGGAAGGAAGTAGAGATAATGGTGGCTTCCTTGCTGTGTAGATCGGATAGCCTATCAAATACCTGGGCTTACCACTCGAAGCCAACCCAGAAAAGTACAAGACGAGGGAAGGAGTACTGAGTAATGTTAGGAGAAAGCTAGCCAGCTGGAAAGGCAAGTTCCTTTCTATGGGAGGGAGACTTACCTTGGTTAAGTCGGTATTGAATATTTTATTTCCTTACTGGGTACATAGATTGTATGGATGGTGAAAATTTTAGATGTCGTACCTTAGACACGGTATCTAGAAGTTCCTCCTTGTCTATTGAGTTATGACAATGTTTCATTGTCCTACTCCTATGTAACATTGCTTTCAATTTTAATACACCTCGATGAATTCTTCAAAAAAAAGTCGGTATTGAATAATACTCCCGTCTTTTATATGTTGTTTTTTGAAAATTCATCGAATGTATTAAGAGCAATAGCCGTAATACAAGGTTGTGGGACAATGAAACATTGTACCCATTGGCTAAGCAAAATGAAACTATCAGATACTATAAGTGCTTATAGTATCGGAAATTTTCATAATCTAAACCAAACTATCTGGCCAGCAAGGAAGCAAAATCTCCTACAGGCAACAGATCCAAACTATCTATATGTACATCCTTAAGATTCGACTTAGCCCAACAGAAACCATGTCGGAGACCGTTAAGAAATATGTCCTCCGTACTGGAAGCTTCCCTCTGGAAAATTCTGTTATTTCTACCTACCAGATACTCCAAGCACAAGAAAACAGCAAGACGTACCACACCCGTTGCCAGCGAAAAAGAATTGAGAAACCAGCCCACTGTAAGAACAAGTCAGCCATGGATTTCGGTTGTACCCAGCTTAAGCCCCAATGTTTGAATAATAACGACCAGCTTGCCCAGGCCTTCCTGCAGGTGAGTAGAACATGATTTGAATCCCTCTCCATTAATCCGCAAGCCTCACAATTACCTTCGTTAGTGGCCAGAATACCAAGGCGTATCAGATGACCTTTGGTAGAGATCTTCTCCCTGCACGCTAACCACATGAACGCTTGCCATTTGGGAGCTCCCTGCTTACTCCATACATTTGGGATTTGCTGCTCCCCTCGCATAACATAGCTGGCTTCCAACGATTGATAACAGAGACGAGACTAGAAGGGGCTCATTTGATCTCCCTATAGTAACGTGTCTTCATCCATGGTCTTTGGAGTGTGACATCCCAGCATAGAAAGTAGAGGTTCAGCTTCGTTATCCTGCCATACAAAAAGCCATCTCCTCCAAATCAGATTCCACCTCTATTCATTCCCTGCCATTAGACCAAACCGCAAGATAGGGCCCTCTTTGTCCAATGATAGCGCATATAATCTGGGAAATATATCCTTCAGGGGGATTATGCTGCACCATACATCATCCCAAAAGGCGATTGTGTCTCCTTTGCCCAGTTACCAACGATAAAATGCAGAGATTCACTTTCCATTGGGCAAAATTGATCTGCTCGTCTTCACTATGCCTTTCCAAATTTCAGAACCGTGACTGTCATAACAGATAATCCCTTCAGCACGCAGAGTGGGACTGTATTTCTGCATTATTTCCTGCTTCCACAACGAACATGAGTCGCTGGCAATTCTAGAGCTCCACTTCGTGAGCAGAGCTACATTTCGCCACTGTAAGCATCCCAACCCTGCACCCCATTGTCCTTCGCTCAAACTACCACCGGCCAGCTCACTTTACACATACAGCGCTTATCAACTTTCCCAACCCAGAGAAAACGCCTCATCCATTTCTCTAAATCCCTCCTGACTACCGCTGGCATTTGAAAGAAAGTCATATAGTAGATTGGTAAACTATTCAACACCGATTTCAACAATATAATCCGACCCCTTAGTGACAGCATGGAGCCTTTCCATGAAGCCAATTTGCGTTTGAACTTGTTAATTACCATCTCCCACGTGCTATATCGACTAGGACTCGCCCCAAAAGGCACCCCAAGGTACTGAAATGGCAAGACCTGCAACCGACATTGTAGCATAGATGCCATATGCGCCACCTCCCCATTTGGCACATTAATCCCTACTAATCCTGATTTGAAAAAAATTATCTTTAAACCAGACAGCATCTCGTAACATCTCAACAATCATTTCAGATTAATGATCCCCTGATGGTCGCCTTGGCTGAAAAGAATAACATCATCAGCATATTGTAAGTGCGTTAACTGTAAAGTGCCAACCTTTATGCCCTGAAACATTTGCCGTTCAGCCGCTGTGACAATTAATCTGGACAAAACCTCCCCCACCAAATTGAACAATAGCAGTGACAGCAGATCACCTTGACGCAGGCCGCGCCCCGTTGCAAATTCTGCCATCGGCGCCCCATTAATCAGTATTGCACATCTTGCTATGGATACGCAGGCCATGATCCATCATCGCCAACGGGTGGCAAAGCCCATCCGTGTCATCACCTCAAGTAGAAAGTTCCAATCAACTGAATCGTAAGCCTTCTGAAAGTCCAATTTGAAACACCATCCACGCTTCTTTGATTGCTTCATAGTGTGGATCAATTCGTTGGCGATCATGATTGAATCGGCTATATGTCGTCCTTCCATAAAGCCCGTTTGGAACTGAGAGATGAGGTGGTCCGCCACACCTTTAAGTCTTTGTGATAATATCTTGGTGATGATCTTGTACAGACTGTTTATAAGGCTGATAGGCCGATAGGAATTAAAGTCAGATGCACTTGGTATCTTGGGAATCAAGGTAATGAAACTGGTGTTTATCCTGCGAGGCAGAGTTCCACTGGAATGAAATTCTTTCACCATTGTAATAATATTGTTCCCAATCACATTCCACGCCTTCTTAATGAAATAGAAATTAAAACCATCTGGACCTGGGGCCTTATGGCTACCACAAGCCCAAACCGCCTGCCTTATTTCCTCATCGAGAAAAGGTACTTCCAGATTGGCAGCTGCAGCAGATGAGAGCCGAGGTAATTCAAGGCTTCCCAGTGCTAACCAACGAACGGTGTCACCCTCAAAAAGCTTCTGAAAGTGTGTATGCGCAGCAGATTGGATAGGGCATTGGTCAGCCCTGAATGGATCGCACAATATGGTGAATACAAGTTGCATGCAGAAAGCAGAGGGCTTTCTGATCACTTGCCGATTATCTTGCGTGCTCAGTTATTCGACTGGGGATCGAGACCGTTTAGGTCGTGGGAAATGTGGTGGGAACGGAAGGACTTCCTGGCGATGATAGGGAGATGGTGGGAAGATGGGGGGACCATATATCCTGACGAATACTCAATGATATGGAAAATGAGTTTCCTACCCCGAAAATTGCAACAATGGAATAAGTCAGGGTTTGGTAATCCTGAAAGGGATCTCAAGGAAACATTAGAAGAACTAGAGGCCCTGGACAGTCATCGTACCTCAAGGGGGTGGGATAGCACGGAGTCAGAAATGGAGTATGGTCGATTACAAGTAAAGAAATGGGAGATAAGGAAACAAGTCGAATCAATGTGGAGACAAAAAGCCAGGGTACAGTGGTTACGGCTGGGAGATAAAAACACCAGATTTTTTCATTTGTGCGCTAGCTTGAGACAAAGGCGAAATCACATGGCATCATTGGTGGTGGACGGGAACATATTACACAGTCTGGAGGATATAAAAATGGAAGTTCAGGCATATTTCAGCAATATTTTCTGCAGGGATACCGAGGAATGGATTGATGCTGGATAGTTGAGATTGCCGCAACTTCTAGAAACAGAAGCGTGGAGGCTAGAAGTTCAATTCACGACTGAGGAGATCAAAGAGGCAGTGTAGGAGTGCGGAAGTAATAAAGCACCAGGTCCTGACGGTTTCAATTTTTTCTTTATAAAGAATGCGTGGGATGTGTTGCAAGGAGATATCACGACAATGGTGATGGAGTTTTATAGGTCTGGCCAACTGCCGAAGGGGATAAGCTTGGCTTTCATAACTCTGATACCAAAGATGCGAGGTGGGTGTGAATTAAATGCATTCAGACCTATCTAGTTAACGGGTGGATTCACCAATGTATCTCAACAGCCCGGCTAGCTGTGCTAGTTAACGGGTCACCGACACCTGAGTTTGACATGAAGAAGGGGTTGAGACAAGGTAACCCGCTATCTCCATTATTGTTTGATCTGGTGGCGGAAGAACTCTCACAAATGATTGTCAAAGCAGAGGAAGCCGAGTTAATCAAAGGTGTACAACTTGGAAGGATGTCACTGACCCATCTGCAATACGCAGATGATGTGATACTATTCTGCGAAGAGGGAGAAGAAAGCTTGAAGAATTTCAAGAGAGTCCTAAGATGCTTTGCTCTTCTCACAGGCTTAAAGATAAATTTCTTCAAGAGTTCGTTGATGGGGATAAATTACCGCAAACAAGAGGTTGACAGTACGGCCCAGATGCTCTTCTGCAGGTCACAAGGGTTACCGATGCTATACCTTGGTATCCCTATTGGCGCAAATCCTAGGCGGGTGGATACGTGGGATTGCGTGATTTCCTCATTCAAACGAAAGTTGGCATTGTGGAAAGGACGGTTCCTCTCGTTGGGAGGTTGTCGACTTAGAAGGAATGGAAGATCAGCAAATGGGAGAGTGGAGGGAGGAAGGATGGGAGTGAAAGTTGACGTGGAGTAGACCGCTGCTAGATCGGGAAGGGGAGATGGTGTATATACTTAGAGAGAACATAGATGCTTGCAGACCTGTGAAGGACACGCCAGATAGAATGGAGTGGGATAGTGGATTGACTGAGTTTTCTGTAAAATCCTGTTATAAATGTATGGAGGATGCGTGTGATTTAGGATCGGTAGAAGGAGTAATTAATGTCTGGAATCTAAAGGGTGCTCCAAAAAGCTTGGCGTTTTTTGGCTTGTCTGCAATAATAGTGTTCTAACCAAAGCTAGGTTGCGCCGATTAAGGGTCACAGATGATGATTCTTGTCCTCAGTGCAATGATACAGTGGAGGATGTTGATCATCTTCTGATCACATGTAGATGCTCGTGGCTATGTTGTTCTTATGTGCTGAAAAAATGGGGAATGCAAGGGGTATTGCCTAGGTCGGTGGTGGACATTATAGCACAATGGAAGTGTTTCTCGTTGGGGAAGCGTCGGTCAGCTATATGGGAGTGCATACTTACAGCAGTGATGTGGAGCTTGAGGACGGCCCGGAATGCGAAGGTTTTCAGGCAAAGGCATCAGAATCCTGAGGGGATCGCTCTTGAAGGTATGTTATACGGGGTTGGATGGGCAAGAGTCAACATCCCTGGGTGCACAAGGAGAGGAATGGAGCTCTTACCAGTGAGTGACTGGAACCAGATAGTATGAGTATGAGCATGGAAATGAAGTTCTAAGATACTTAGGAAGGTCATAGGTATCTTAGCTGTTCATTGATCTTGCTGTATAGTAGTTATGGCTCACTCTATTTGCTATCGAGACAGAGCACTTGTATTAACTTTTTCAGTCATTAATATATACTTCGTCTTCATAAAAAAAAAAAAAGATGACCCATTTTTTGTTGCTTTCGCATTTCTGCAGAAAACATGAGAGGATAGGAAAATAAAGAGGAGAGCTAAAAAGGGTAAAATGAGGGGAAAAGTGTAAGTTAAGCAAAACAAACCTGATTTATCATACCAATGAATGGTGACTCCTTGGATATTGTCCCTTGAGTCTTCTTGATACTGGCTCATTCTGCAAGTTGTATGGTGCACAAGATAAAATTGTCAGATCAGATAGATACATAAATATGTGAGCATGTTTGTGCTATACATAGATCCAGAAGACTGCCTGCGACCTTAACTTCCTAATTTGAGCCATAATAAGAGATACATGCACATATACAGAAAGAAAAGAGGGATCAAACCTTGCAATAAGGTCAGAATCACCAACACCTGCCGTTCTAACTCCTAACAAGCCTGCATTTGTGGTATTTTCTATTGCAACGCCTACAACAGGAACTCCCCTCGGCATCTAGGTGATTTTTTTTTTGACAGAAAGATGATAATATTAATAAGATCAAACAATTCAAATACAACCCAGTTTGAGCAAAATAATCGGGTAAAACTTAAAGCGCCTAGTATACAATAGGATCTAGCATATCTATGAATATCTAAGTTGTGTAGTATCGCCTACCAGGCACCTTAAAGAGTCACAATATCACTCAACTACCTGATACCAATCGTCGATGGCTAACAACTTGAATCTTCTGTACACCTTTACGTCTTTGTAAACTCTTGCCCACTCTAGGCCACATAACATCCCCTCCACCGCAACATCCTTGGCATTTTTCACCTTGTTCCTGAAAATTCTGCTATTTCTGGTTGTCCATAAACTCCACATCCCTGCTAATAACAAACAATCCCATACTTGGTTTCTCTTTGTGCCCGGATTTATGCTTCCCCATTGTCGAATCATATCAGTCACAGATCCTGGAAGTGGTCTCTGCACCCCCCATTGCCTCATCACTTCCATCCAACAGGTCCACGCCACTCTACATGTGACTAATATATGATCTGCGCTATCCTCCACCAGATTGCAAACATCACAGAACCTCTCATCCTCGCTAATGAGCCTTAACCTGTACAATCTTCCTTTTGATAAGATGCGATTTTGACATGCCAGCCAGGTGAAAGCCCTACTTTTAGGAGTACCTGGGAGCTTCCAAACTTCCGGTATGTCAATCTCTTCTTCTTCTAGAATCGCATCCTCGAATGTTCTGTAATACCTTCTCACTGTTGGCTCCTCCCCTCCATCTGCCCAAACCAAACTATCGGACTTGTTCTGAATAGGCTTCTTATCCTCCAAATACTCCGTCAATCCTTCACTCGCTTCAGCTTCCCAAACAAATAAACTTCTTCTCCACTCAAGATTCCACTTCCACCTTCCTTCCTCCCAACTTCCCATTTGCTCCACCCTTGCTCTTTTTTGTAGCGAAAGTTTAAACAATCGGGGGACTTCAGATCTAGAGTCTCATTTCCTGTCCAATTTTCCGACCAGAAAGCTATCACGTTGCCTCTTCCCAGCTTCCACTTCAGATTTTCTTTTACAGTGACTGCAGTCTTTTGATCCCCATTCATACACTTCGCTATGCCCTACCAAACCTTTGACACGTTACGACTTTCAAACTTGATTTCGTCCCTACTCAGTCTAGGGTTGTATAGATCCTTCACAATCTGAGCCCACATAGATTCCTCTTCTGTAAAAAGCCTCCAACACCATTTGGCTAACAATGCTATATTTTTTGTCTCCACACACCCCAAACCAGCCCCCCCTTTCTTTGTTCACTTACAGGTTCTACTCCACTTTACTTTATGTAGACACCTTCGATCAACCATACCTTTCCACACGAATCTCTTGGTCAGCACTTCCAACTCCTTCTTCACCCTCGCTGGTAGTCTGAACATCGACATGTAAAATATTGGGATGCTGTTCAGCACTGATTTCACTAAAGTAATCCTTCCGCCCATGGATAATAACCTCTCTTGCCAACCTGAGAGTCTTCTTCTGAAATTGCTTATCACCCCTTCCCACGTCTTATACTTCCCTGGGTTTGCTCTAAGTGGCATCCCCAGGTATTTGATTGGGAGCTTTACGGATTTGCATTGTAACCTCTCTGCCATTCTTTCCACATCCGTTTAAGAGTAATTGATTCCTATCAACGCACTCTTGTGATAATTGACTCTTAATCATGTGATTAGAGCAAAGCATCTCAACACTCTCTTCAGGTTTCTCAGCCCCTCTTCCCCATCTGAGCTAAATAGTATGACGTCATCTGCATATTGCAGATGTGTTATGGATCTCCTTCCCACCGTAATTCCTTTTATGAGGCCAACTACCTCTGCCTTATCTAACATCCTTGATAAACACTCTGCTACAATGTCAAAGAGCAGCGGAGACATTGGGTCACCTTGTCTCAGTCCCCTTCTCATTTCAAAGTCCTCCGTGAGTGCTCCGTTCACTAGGACTATGACTCTTGCTATTCCCGTGAAATGCTCATTCCATCTTTTCCATCTATATGGAAAGCCCATGGCTTCCATGATCTCTACCATAGCTCCCCAACACACCGTGTCGTATGCTTTCCTAAAATCAACTTTCAGGCACCACCCTTGTCTTTTTTCAGCTTTCACTACATGAATTGTTTCTGAAGCTATCATCACCGACTCAACCAGTTGTCTTCCTTCTATAAAGCCAGATTGTGTCTTGGATATCAACGGGGATAAAGTCTTGCCTAGCCTCCTTGCCAATATTTTGGCTATGATTTTGTAAATTCCATTTACCAAGCTGATAGGTTTGTAGTTTCCCAAGCTGGTTTCTCCTTCTACCTTTGGAATTAACACCAGGAAGGAATTGTTCACACCTTTTGGGAGCCTGTCGCTCTTGTAAAACTCCTCCACGATACCTTCTATTTCGGCCTGTAGCACCTCCCATGCCTTCTTGTAGAAATAGAAATTGAAGCCGTCCAGTCCAGGAGACTTGTGACTTCCAGTCCCACACAGCCTGTTTGATCTCTTCCTTGTCCACTCTCATTTCTAACTGCTCGGCCACACCTGCTGCCAGTTTGTTGAATCTCAAACCTCCAATGCCAATCCACTGTTCGGATTCCTCCTAAAACATACTCTTGTAGAACCTCTGCACCTCTCTTTTTATCTCCCTTGGGTCTTTAAAGAGTCTTCCATCTACCACTAGTACCTTAATCTGATTAGACTTCTCCCTAGTACTTGCACAAACCTGGAAGAAGCGAGAATTCGAGTCCCCCAGCCTCAACCACTGCACTCTGGACTTCTGTCTCCACATCGATTCCAGCTGGTTTTTTGTCTTCCATTTCGATTCTAATAGCAGCTGGTATCTACACTCCTCCTCTTCGCTCCTACTCTCCACCTCTGATCTATTCGAATCCATCACTTCAATTTCCTCCAGAATCTTCGTCAAGTTTGCCTGCCTCCGGATCCACGAGGTAATCCCTACTCCATCTTCTGAGCTTCTGTTTGAGAAAGTTCATCTTGCGCACTCGAGCAAACTTCCCCGGAAACCTCTCTCCTACTTCCGCCCAGTAGTCTTTGACCACCTGCAAAAAGTCTTTCTCTTGCCACCATGCATCCCAAACTCTCACCGGTTTCGGTCCCTAGTCTACTTGCTCCGACTTTATCAGAATCGGCACATGGTCAGATATTTTTTTACATCCAGCTGATAAACTGAACTCCAAATTGTCTGCAATCAATTCTGCACTCACAATAGCCCTGTCTATTCTTGATGCACACCTAGATGAAAACCAAGTGAATCTGCTTCCATTTAATGGAAGATCTACCAGGCCTCCTTCATCCATCATCCTTCTCAGATTTTCTGCACCTCTTCTATCAAAGCTATGTCCCGTCCTCTCCCAAGGAGATACTACTTCGTTAAAATTGCCTATTATCACCCATGGCTCTACTCTACCTGCTTTGAATGCCAGGATTTCCTTCCATAATACTTCTCTTCCCGACACTGAATTAGGTGCGTGTAACCTTTTCTCTGAAATCCAGAGCCATCCATCTATCGAAACTATACTGGCTTTCTACCTTCACTTCAGATTTATCCCACAAAGCAAGCAACCCCCCTGATCTACCTTGTGCATTGCATGCGTGCCACCCCACTGATCCACCAGGCCATAACTTTCTCACCCAACGCTCCTCCATGCTCTCAATTTTTGTCTCAGCTAAGAAACAAACCACCAAGCTATTTGTACGAACTAAATTTCGCACATCTCTACACTTCATACTACTCCTAATTCCTCTCACATTCCAAAAATAAATATTATACATACTACGGCATCACTCCCCATCGAACATAAAGTAGGTCACGATACTTACCTACCTCCGTTACGTCCCCAGTTATCATGCTCCTCCTCCACCATCTCCACTATCTTCGCTCTCAGTTCCTCTCTTGTCTTGAGGGCTCTCTCCTCCCACTCTTCGCCTCGACTGCTGCTCTAAGCTATTAGCATATAGTAACCTTCGGGCTTTGGGCTTCGTTATAGTAATCTCGGCTTCCTAAGTAATCCCAACCTGGCCTCGATCTTCTCCTGAGTCCAGCTCCACCTTACCCCCGAACTGGGCCTTCCCCTCGCCTGGGCTACTCCCTAGGTGCGCTTTTTCCTCTGGCAGACTCACTGGGCTTTCCTGTCCCCCAGGGCCTGTGCCCCTCTGCCCACAATTATTCACCGGGCCCTGCCAACTCGATCTCGTCACCCTCTCCTTGTCCACAGGTTCTCTATCGCACGTTTGATTTTGACTTCTGTTTACTGTCTGAAAGTTCCCATTGTCTAGTTCGAGATACACTTTCCGTCTTGGGGGCTGCACCTGTCTGAATGGTGAAAAAGAAGACAGGCAGTGCCTGTCCCTTCTGATTCTTCCTTCTTCACTCGTTCTAGGATTGCTTTCTGCAAAACCTCAGATATTGTGATCATGAAGCTGCTTCCATCCACCAAAAGTTACACCTTCCCGCCTACCTTCTTAGACTGGTCAACCCGCACACACACTGATGCAGCTTCTAGATTTGAACGATTTAGAGAGTCCGAATGTATCTGCACGACCTCTCCGTACACCTCAGCGATTCGGCGTATCCCTTCTTTCAACCATACATGCAGCGGGATACCGGTCAAGCTCAACCAGCACACCCTTCCTCTCCGTGTGTCTTTCGGTCTCTAGGGATGAAACTCTACAAACATATCCTTCCACATGTTCTGATTGATGGTAGTTTCGTGGCACATCTCTTCATAGGAGAGAAAAGTAACCAGGAAATCCAGATTTCCCAGGCTTCTAAACGCTCACCTCTTGTGGGATACGATGTCTTTTTAAGATGCCATCTTTAGCGATGCACACTATGCTCCTGTTAAGCCACTCCCTATTAGCTTCCGCCTCACCTACTCGAACAGCAACGTTTGCCCTCTCGTCTTTATCTTCAGCACTTTTCCCAGCCACTACTTCTGAGAAGGTTCTCTTTCCCCGAATGAAGGCTCCTTCCACAAAGGGTTTCCTCATATCATGTGCCCTATCTGCCTCTCCTCCTTTGTTACTGCTATAAGGTTGAGGTTGATGCTTCTCCCTGTTCACGAACTGGGCCTCTCTGAAGAGAAGTGAACGTCCCTCCAGTATCAGGCTCTTTAGCTTTACTAGCCTCTCACCTTCATTGCCAACTTGGTGCATAAATCTTACGAAACCGAATCTAGTATTCTGCACACTTCTCTTCCTCAGAATGTAGACGTCCACCACCGGTTCCCATTTGTGGATCAATCGATACAGTTCGCTAGAGCTCCACCCTTCTGGGATGTGGTCTACGAAGTAGGAAATGAATTTTTTGTCGTTGAATATAGCTTTCGGATTCCACCTCGCTTGTTGAAATGAACTAACATCTCTCCTTTTGCTCAAGAAATGGTCTTGAATAGGGCACCCTTGATTTCCAAGTACTAGTGAGTTAGAATGGGGTGTAGTGAGATGGTTTGGTCGGGGGTTGTTTGTGGATGGAGTGATTAGGTTTAGGATGTGTTCAGGTGGATTGGGGAAGGAGGTTCTCGAGCGCCCCATTTTTTTCTCCTCCCTCTTGTTGCATTTCATTTTTTTTGAGAAATATCGAGTGTTATTAAAATTGAAATCAATACAAGTGCAGGACAATGATCATTGTGCCCGCCCAGCGACAGGATGCAAATTCCAGATGCCAGAAGTGTATTTCGGTATCTGGTGCTTACATCAGTCCTGGGATCTAAGTAGCTAGTAATGACAAACAATCTCCTGTAGGCAAAATATCCAGACTATCTAATCCAACATCCGATAGATTGGTCTTTGCCCAATAAAAGCCATGGCGCAAACCATTATAATACAAATCGGCTGCACTACTTTCTTCACCACGAAAAAGTATAGCATTCCTACCCAACCAGATACTCCAAGTGCATGAGAACAGTAATACATACCATAATCCTTTCCAGCGATGAGGGATTGGGAAGCCTTGCCACTGGACAAATAGTTCTGCCATAGTCTGCGGCTGAACCCAGCGAAGACCCCAATTTTGGAACAGCAAAGACCAGCAATTCCACGCCTTCTTGCAATTCAGGAGGATGTGATTGGAATCCCCTTCCACTTCTCCACAGGCATTGCAGTATTGCTCAGATGCTGAGAGGATGCCTATCCTGACTAGATGGCCTTTGGTTGACAACTTCTCCCTACAGGCCAGCCACATAAATGTTTGCCATTTGGGAGCACCCTTTTGACTCCAAACATTTGGAATCACCCGTTCACTGGCCATTACCGCAAGCGCCTCCAATGACTTGTAACAGGCTCTGGCGGAAAAGGATTCAAGCTGCGCTCCCCACAGCAAACAATCATCCTCCTCAGGATGGAAGCTAACACCAGCCAGTAGCTCGAGCAAACGGCGAGATTCCTCTTCCTCCCAAGAAAATAGCTCCCTTCGCCAAATAAAATGCCACTGCCATACAGTTCCAATCATCTCCCCAAACTTTAGCACTACACCATTCTTTACTACAGCTAAAGCAAATAATCGTGGGAATACCAAACGTAATGGATGAGGGCCACACCATGCATCATGCCAGAAATCAATTGATCCACCATTACCTAATTTCCAGCGGAATAATGAAGATATGCAACTGCCGTCTAGCAATGACGTCCTACTAGTCCTCACAATACCATTCCATATGTTGGACACATTTCGTACAGCACTCTCAAGACCATCAGTAGTTAAGATGGGTTGATATTTCTGTAATACAACCTTGCTCCATAAAGAATCAGGCTCACTCACAAGGCGATAGCTCCATTTCAAAAGCAATGCGGTATTCCTTAATTTCAGACAACCCACACCTGCACCTCCACGATCAGTGGCACGGATTACCGTTGACCATCGCACTTTGCACATGCATCGTTTCTCTGCTGTTCCTGCCCATAGAAAGCGCTTTGTCCATTTTTCTAAATCATTCCTTACACCCACCGGTATCTGGAAAAAAGTCAAGTAGTAGATAGGCAGACTATTTAGTACCGCTTTCACCAGCGTTAGGCGCCCACCCAACGATAACAGTGAGCCTTTCCACGAAGCTAGCTTGGTCATGAAGCGAGCCAGCACCGTTTCCCATGTACTACGACGCCGCGGATTGGCCCCGAATGGTATTCCGAGATATTGAAAGGGCAAATTCTGTAATCTGCAGTGAAGCATGGATGCCATGCACTCAGCCTCTGCGGACGGTACATTGATTCCCACGAGTCCCGACTTGAAGAAATTTACTTTGAGCCCGGACAGTAGTTCATAGCAGCGTAAGATGCCCTGAAGATTGTGGAGGTCCTGATGATCGCCAGTGCTGAAGAGAATAATGTCATCAGCATACTGAAGGTGCGTTAGCTGTAAGTTGCCGATATTCATTCCTTGGAAGAGTTGACAATCAGCAGCCCGATTCAACATACAGGACAACACCTCGGCTGCAAGATTAAAGAGGAGAGGCGACAGAGGGTCACCCTGGCGCAATCCTCGCCCTAAGGTGAATTCCTCTGTGGGCACTCCATTGATCAATATTGCACAGCGCGCATTGGTGAAGCATGCCTGTATCCAGCTGCGCCATTTATCCCCAAATCCCATCTGCTCTAGTACCTCCAATAAGAAAGTCCAGTTGACTGAATCGTAGGCCTTCTGAAAGTCCAGCTTCAGGCAACAGCCACGCCGGTTGGACTTTTTCAAGGAGTGAAGTACTTCGTTCGCCACCATGACTGTATCTGCAATGGAGCGGCCCTGCATGAATCCAGTCTGCCATGGAGATATTAATCTGTCCATCACCAGCTTAAGCCGAGATGTCAGGAGCTTGGTAATGATTTTGTAGAAGCCATTGATCAAGCTAATCGGTCTGTAATCCGAAAATTCAACAGCACCCTGCAGTTTGGGGATGAGAGTCAGAAAACTGGTGTTAACTCCTCTAGGGAATGTCCCACTAGAATGGAAGTCCTGTACCATCCGAACAATATCAGCGCCAATGACTGTCCACGCCTTTTTGATAAAATAAAAGTTAAAGTCGTCCGGTCCGGGAGCTTTGTGGCTGCCGCATTCCCATACAGCACGCTTGATTTCATCTTCAAGGAACGGTTGTTCCAGGCCATGAACTACGTCAGAAGGCAGGCGAGGCAGGGGCAAAGTTCCCAATCCATATCCCTGTAAACCCGGGTCCGCAAAGAACTGCTGAAAATACTGGACCGCTGCCGCCTTGATTGCGTTAGGCATGGTCAGAAGTGCACCGTTGAATCGGATGGACCCTATGAAATTCCTACATCGTCTTATGCTGGCGCAGGAATGAAAAAATCTGCTGTTCTTGTCCCCAAGACGTAGCCACTGTTGCCGGGATTTCTGTCGCCACATTGCTTCTATCTTCCTTTTGAGGTCCCATTTTTGTGTCTGAAGTTCTTCATAGCGCGCCACTGGAAAAAGCCGCAGGTTACTTCTGCGCTGATCAAGCTCTTCTAATTCAGTAAGGATCGTTTGTAATTGTTGCGATAATGAGCCAAAAGATACTCTATGCCAGACCTGTAGCTTCCGTTTCAGAGCTTCCATTTTGCGCACAACACAAAAATCACCAGGGAATATCCGTCCTGCCTCCTGCCAGCTCTCCTCCACCTGCTGCAAAAAACTTCTGTCCTCCCACCAGATATCCCATGAGCGGAATGGTTTTGTGCCCCAAAAGGATGAGTCCGCGCGCAGAATGATGGGTGTGTGATCGGAAAAACCTTTATCGCCAGCGTGCAGCTGATGCCAACTAAAGTGTACAATCCAATCAGGAGAAACCAGTGCCCTATCAATCCGAGATGCACTGTAAGAATTGAACCATGTATATTTCTTCCCGTGAAGCGGCATGTCAATTAATCCAGTCCGGTTGATGAAATTAGAGAAGCGACGTGCTGCACTCAGATTGAAAGTTCTACCTGTCCTCTCCTCCGCAGTAGTGATTTCGTTGAAATCACCCATGATCATCCAAGGAGTCGAGTCCGAGGCCTTCCTATGCCGCATCTCAAGCCATAGAGCTCTGCGCTCAGATGCTAAGTTTGGTGCATGAAGACCAACACAGACGAATTGAAATCCAGTGGCGCAAACCTTCATCGCCAGTAACACCCAACGGTCAAATTTCTCAATCCCAAGTATCTGAAGCTGAGCAGCATCCCACAAGCATACCAATCCACCAGCCCGTCCCAATGCATCAATTGCAGTCCATTGTATGGTACTACCGAACCACAGTTTACAGGCCATTCGATTTGAAAAATGTTCCTCCTTAGTTTCACAGAGAAACAACAAACTAAGACTTTCTCTAACAATAAGTTGTTTAATCTGGGATTCCTTCAATCGCCTATGACAACCACGTATATTCCAAAATGCAAAATTAATCATCAACATGATCAAAACCCATGGCACGGCTCAATACCTGATAGGCATTACTTGGCACAATGATTCCTCCAATCCTGACCGTCCTCAGCAATTCTCCCCAACAGTTTTTGTCGAATTGCTTCCTTTGTCAGCTTACAGTTAAGACCCAGGACCTCAGCACTCTTGTTGCATTTCATGTCGCAGGTGATATGATGGTCGTATCTGTTGTTGTATTTCCAAACATGGTTCCAACGACGGATTCAATGAATTGAAGTCTATAGGCATCTAGGTGATGATACGAAGATATTCATAAAATACATTAGTGCCAGACCAATGAAACGAACATACATCAGAGAAAAACATAAGTGGAATGATGTAAATTCAAATATGTGACTAAATCAACTCTTCGGAATTAGGACCCCAAGAAACTGTTAATCAAGTAAAGGGCATCCAGAGAGAGAAATCTTATATAAATGATCATACCTGTACAGTTGACAAGAGGGTATCCATTTCATCTAGAAAAGAACTACGTATAGGGACACCAATTACAGGTAATGGTGTCACTGCAGCTACCATTCCTGCAAGGTAAACTAAATAGTAATTAAATTCAAAGTTGACGATGGGAATAAGATCATGTGTGAAGCCTCGAATGCTAGTAACTAGCCTGGTAAGTGGGCTGCACCACCAGCACCAGCATTGATGATCTGAATACCCTGGTTTCGAAGCATAAGAAAACATCATTTCAGGAGTTTGGTGTGCTGATACAATTTTCACCTGAAACATTACCATGAGTTTTAAATGGTACTCATAAAATAGGGAAACTAAAAGAATCATTCCAAATTAATTCAAGAGAAGAATGGAAAATTATAAGAAGGAAACCTCATGAGGCACGTCAAACATAGTCAAAATTCTAGCAGCATCCTTCATTATAGAGAAATCTTAATCAGAACCCATAATGATCCTGACTCTTGGTGTAACTACAATCAGAATCAAAATCAACCAGATTGGAGGAAAATTTTTGTTGTAATCAAAAGATTTGATGTTCTCAAAGTACATTAAAGATTTGCGTTTATACGATCATAGAAGAATCCCTAAATACATGTACAAAATTTAAGCCTGTTTGACGTTGTAAAGTTGAAGATTAAATCAGTCGGCAAAAGTTCACCTGTAGAGTGAGACTTTGAATAAGGAAGGCCAACAATCCGATTTGAGGTCCCATGTACTGGTAACTCATCTTTCCTACATTAACCCAATTACATCAAATTTTAAAAATCTAATCCATCAATCCAATACCTCTCGCATAAATTTGATTTCATAGGAATAATTGTTACAATGCTTCATTTACAAATATAATATATATATTCTCGATATACGGATCCGAATGTTTATAAAAATGTATGGAATAACAGATATAATATTATCATTATTATATTCTAAAGATAAAAGTGACCAACAATGCTAATGAAAACACCAATTTTCATCAATGCTACGCACAATTTCGATATATATCGTTATGTAGAGTAAGTCAGGATTGTTTGGTTTGGATATTATTAAATATTCAGGAAGATTGATCTTTTAACTTTTAAGAATATTTATTTATTTTTAAATAGATAATATCTTTTAATCTATTAATTAAATAATTTATAAAAATATAATATAATCTACAATCAAAGAACAATAATATTATTTATTCAAATTTTTAAGTGCATAATTAAATACTAATAATATATTATAACATTCTTTCTTGTTATAGTATTTGTATATTTCCAACTTGGTAAATTTTTGTATATTTGTGAATATTTATATATTTCTAGAGAAGTATATCATCATTTTTTTCTTTCGGACGTGTTTTTGCTGTTTTGGACTATGGGATCTTACACACTTTCCCAATATATATCTTATAGCTCCATATTTTTTGCATTTTATATTGGATCTCCACCAACACTTCTTTGGTTGATGATTTGATTTTTTCCAGTAAGGATAATAATAATTATTGTCATTGTTATATTTTTTTTGTCTTATAGCTTTCTTATTTTGCAATCAAATTTTTTTGGACAATTCTTTCATTGCCTTGATACTCCTCAAGATAATCTCATATAATTATAATTGGCTTCTCATTCATGATTGTGACAAATATGATATGATTGTGGTAAAGACCAAGAAAGATTGGTCTTTTAACCTTTTAAGGATACCCGTTTATTTCTTTTCTTAAAAAGAGAGATGCAAACATATGTAAATGGCTATATATTTACATAAATCGTTGAAACATAAAATAGCAGACTATACTCTGCTGTTAAAAGGGCCTTGACGGGAGTGTAGATCCTCAGAATCCTGCGATGGGAATTGAAGGTGAAAGGAGACAGTGCCAATACATGCATGTACATGCCTAGGTAGGTTCTACAGTCAAAGAAAAATGGACAGCCAAGGCAATACTGAGTATATGACACCTTTCTCACATGTATATATTCTTTTGGCTGGTAAATGATAGGCCAGCAACCATGTTTCCATTTCTATGCAACCGCGCCATTGCCTTACATTTCTACAAATTTTCATATCCTTGTAACTCTCCATTGGAGTTTACTGGTTGGTTTTCACTTGAGGAAATTTGTAGTATTGTGCTAGCAAGTTATAGGAGATGAGAAATATATGCACCTATATCACATGTATTCTTCTGTTTGGTGATAACACATTATTTTTGCACATTTTATTTATTATTTATCTAGTTATTTTGATTTAAATATTATATTTTAAATATGATTTTGTTACATTTTAATAAATTAATCTGAAAATCTATATTTTCCATGTTTGCAAGAATTTAGGGGTATTTCTAAAGAAAATATCTAACTTAACCTTAGATACATGTGTCTATTGGAGACCTCCGATAATTCCCAAAGATAGTTTTAATCTTTTGCTTTCAAAATTTGGATAAATAAATTTTGTGCTATCACTAGGGATGATCTGCGTGATCAATTATCCATTATAAAAACCCTGGCTATCTATGACCCGGCACAACAAATTCTTGTCTGGAACCTTTAGATTTTAGCTTTCGTTTTGATCACGTTTGGCTAGGTTTCTTTAATCTAGTTCCAGCAACTATTTAGTATCCTGAACCCTCTGACCTAAAATGAACCCCCTCCAATGAGTGACATACTGTTGAGCTAGAGCTATAAAAGAGAGGGCAAGTAAGTCCGAGGATTGACTACATTAGCAATCCGATACCCTGAAATCAAAGAAAATGTAAGCGAAAGAGTCTTTGGTCGTATCAAACCCCTGGAGTGCCACGATCATACCTGGCAACCATGTCAGAAATCTTTTGACAGAGGACGATTATGATTTTTAATGACCTATTTAGCAATCATTGCCTCTTTGTGTCAAGCTATCCTCGTTGATCAAGCATCCTGCTAAGGTTGACATGTCATATTCTTCCAATCTATATTACTTTCAATTTGGAATAAAAGAAAGGTTTATTCATCCTCTCGCTGTTCCCAATTTGGAACATTTTTCCAAATGATGCAAAGGCAAAGCCAAAAGAAACAAGCATTCGTAGGAACTGGCAAAGACATAGGAACAATTTGCTGACATAGTATAAATGCTATATATATATATATATTACAATAATTCATGTTGAAATTGTTATAAAAGAAGCAAATTTGTCTTTATTGAATTTGGTCTAGAATACAATATTGGACTGTTGATGAAGTCCATATATTTACAATCCTCAATTGTCTTTGAGTGATTGCTCTTTTGGGAATTTTAGATAAGTTGTCAAAACAGTACTTGTTTGGTATCAATTTTAAAATGACTTAATTTTTTTATTGACTTAGTAATAAAAAAATTATTAATTTCTCTTGTAAAAATATAAATAAAATGTCTTTAAAATGATTTTTTATAATAAAATAAACATCCTAACTGCTAGCAAGCCTGCATTAGTGGCATTGATATGAAGATATTCATATTACAATAAACTCCTCTCGGCATCTCGGTGATGATATGAAGATATTCATAAAAAAGCATTAGTGTCAGACAAATAAAACAAACATGTATCGGAGAAAATGAATGATGCATAAGTGGAATGATGTAAATTAAAATATGTGACTAAATGAACTCTTTAGATACTCTTTGGATTCTAGGACTATAATAAACTATTAATTAAGTGAAGAACATTCAGAGAAAGAAATCTTATATAAATGATCATACCTGGACAGTTGACAAGAGGCCATCCATTCCATCCAGAGAAGAACAACGTATAGGGACACCAATTACAGGTAACGGTGTCAGTGCAGCTACCATTCCTGCAAGATAAACTAAATAGTAACTAACTGCAAAGTTGACGATAGGAATATGATCATATGTGAAGCCTAGATTGCTAGTAACTAGCCTGGTAAGTGGGCTGCACCACCAGCACCAGCAATGATGATCTGAATACCCCGGTCTCGAGCAGACGAAGCATAAGAAAACATCATTTCAGGGGTTCGGTGTGCTTATACAATTCTCACCTGAAACATTACCATCAGTTTTGAATGGTACACATAAAATGGGAAAAAAAAGAACCAATCCAAATGAATTCAAAAGAAGAATGAGAAACTATTTAAAGAAAACCTCATGAGGCACGCCAAACACGGTCAAAATTTTGTCATAAACTAAACTTAAGGACAAATTTTGTCATAATCAAAAGATTTTATGTTCTCAAAAGTACACTAAATTTGTCTAATTTTTTTTTTGACAGAAAGATGAATATATTACTGCGATAAAAAAATTCAAGTACACCCCTGTTTAAAACACGAGCAACCTGCTAACACCTACAGCTCCTAGCTTAACACAAAATCTACCATATCTATGAATATCTAAGCTGCATAATAACTGCTACCAAGCATCTTAAATATTCACAATATTCACGATATCACTATACCGCAACTAACCATCTTAGCTACTCACAATATCACACTATCATTCAACTACCTGATACCATTCTTCAATAGCGAACAACTCAACTCCTGTGTATCCCTTTACATCTCTGTTAACTCTTGCCCATTCCAAACCCCGTAGCAATCCTTCAATCGCGATGTCCGTTGGACTTTTACCTTTGTTCATAAAAAGTCTACTATTTAGAGCAGACCATAAGCTCCACAGCCCTGCAAGTAGCATGCAGTCCCACGCCTGATTTCTTTTCTTCCCCGGATTTAAGCCCCCCCATTGTCGTATCACATCACTCACCGACCTTGGAAAAAGTCCTTGCAACCCCCATCGTCTCATCACCTCCATCCAGCTCATCCACGCCACCCGACATGTAACTAATATGTGATCTGCACTATCCTCCTCCAGATTGCAGCCCTCACACTTCCTCTCATCCTCACGGATGAGTCTTAGGCTGTACAATCTGCCTTTTGACGATATACGGTTTTGACATGCCAACCAGGTAAAGGCCCTGCTTTTAGGAGTGCCTGGGAGCTTCCAAACATCTGGAATATCATTATCTTCATCCTTAGCCATTACATCCTCCAATGTGCTTGAGACCCTACTGACGGATATTCCTTCCGCTCCATCTGCCCAGACCAGTCTATCACAGATGTCCGGAATAGGCTTGTTTTCCTCCAGGAACATTTTCAACCTATCGCTAGCTTCAGTTTCCCATACAAATAAGTTTCTTCCCCATGTAAACACCCAGTTCCACCTTCCATCCTCCCAACTACCCATTTGCTCCACTCGTGCTCTTTTGTTCACCGCCAATTCAAATAGTGGTGGGAATTTCATCACTAGGGTGTCACTACCTGTAAGACCCCGAATTTTGAGTCCTAGAAGTCCAGAAGCCAGTGCAGGTGAAAAGACGATTTTGCCCCTGAAGGAAAGGATGTGTGATGGCCGAAATTGGTAAGATTGTTTAGTAAATTATTTTGTTTCTAATTCCTTTAGATCTAGGTTCTTGTAGATGAGTAATTGCCTTAGGAATCATCCTTAAGGCTAGATAGTTGCCTTATAGATTAAAATCCCTAAAAATAGGGGAAGATAATTAAAGAGTTTAGAGTTTAGTTATCTAGTAAATTATCCTATTTAGATAAAGTGATTAAAGTAGTAATCATAATTCTATACCCATTCATTATAAATAGGAAGCCAACCTCACAAAGAATTATTCATAGAAAACCTACAAATTTCGTATAGGCTTAAAACCCTATACCTCCCTATAGCCACCATAATTCGCAGAAAATTCAAACCAGCATAACTCACTCATAGTTCGTCGGATCTCTGCGAGTAATAGCTTGTTGGAAAGCTCTCTTCATCCTCTTTCCAATAATCTTTTGTTTTTCTTCAGGAGCTTAGTATTTCTTTGTCTAATGTTACTTTGAAAATCGGCGGCCGAATTAGGTTTTCGCCAAATCTTCTTAAACTTCAAAATAGCATAACTTTCTACTCGTTTGTCAGAATCTTGCAAATAATATGTCGTTGGAAAGCTATTTTCATTCTCTTTTCAACCATATATAAATCGAAGCTTGCATATAAATATTTCGTTGTAAGTCGAGACGAAATCGTCCTATGCCCTACTTTTAGCAATAGGTTTTGCATAGTTAATTGGAATGGTAAATTCAGGTTGAATCTTGATAAGTTCCTGGCTATCACATCACACATCCAAGGGAAGGCACCTGCAACATCGGATCACTGGTTTTCTGATAGGTTTGGTGAGTGGTATTGGTAAGGAAATAAGGTATTTAATTCATTATTGAATATGCATGCTTATTTTGTTTTGTCTTTGCCTGGTGATGATTTAGGTGGTTCAGATTTGCTTAATAAAGGCAAAGGATTAGCTTATTGTTCAGAGACAAGAGAGGTAGGATCTATGCCTCATCGGTTTCTCCAGAAACCCCCGCTCTTATCTAATGTTTTTGATACCTACCCTTGTTGTATTGTTTGTGATTGGATTGTAGGGTGTGAATATGCAATCCGGAATGAGATATGAATCTCCTAGGTTGTGTAGAACCCCTGAGTTAGGGATTGAGTGCCTGGGATGCTATTGTTATATGAATTTGATGTGTTGATTGTTTCCTGATATGATTGAGAATACCCTGTTGTGGTATTATGTTTTGTACTTGCCTGTGTGTGCTTGTACCTGTTTGTGTGATAGGATCCTGTTCCGGTGGCCACGCAGGGTAAGAACTGATGCTCCTAGGGAGAGGAGAGGTTCTTATCGATTTGTGGGAGTTGTATGGGAGGTGAACCAGCAAGCTAGCGCTGGATATCTGTCCTTGGTGGCCGGATCCCTGTCTTGCGAGATAGGAAGCCCACTTCTGTGTGATTTGGGGATGCCCTGGTTGCGACTAAGGGAAGACTTGTCCATGTGGGGCTAGTCGACTTGTCCTTGCGAGGATAAGGAGAAAGGCTTACTGATTAGTTTGTGTGTTAACCATTTACCCTTTGTGCAGTAAGTCTTGGACAACACAGGTGGAAGGGGATGGCCTTTCTTATTCATTGCCGAGGGCAATACTGATGTGTTTCACCTGCCTGTGTACTTCTGACCTTTCAGAAGTGTTTGTAGTCCTCCCTCAGCCATTGAATCGGCCTTAACCCTTTTTGAATGATTTATGAATTTCGTGAACCCCTTTAGTTGTTTAGGGATGATCTTATGTGAATTGGGAGATTTGTGTTTAGGGATTCTGTAGATCTTATGATGCTGTGACCCTACTGAGATTCTTGTAATCTCAAACCATTGTTTTTACCATTTTTCAGGCTTAGGTACATTCACTGTTCGTGGTACCAGTGTGTGAGATCAAGGCTGTACGGCGGGACGATATCGCATCACCTTTTAAAACTTGTTACTTGCGCATATAACATATGATTGGGAAACTTTCTGGTTTAATTTAAGCACCCTCTTTTACTTGCTATTTCCGAAACTTGTTGAAGATTTCTTGTTGTTTATTTGGATCCCTATGGGACTTGTGTGTTATGAACCCAATGGATTAATTTAAGACTTCCGCTGATGTTTTATTTACTCCGTATGATACCAGAACATATGTCCAATATCATGCTCCAATTATTGATAAGCAATAAGATTAACAAGCTTAAAATCGGAAATCTTAAGATTAGCCTTGTGGAATTCAAATAGGTCTTAGGTGTTATTTAGGCTTATTTGGGTTTCACGGCGGTAATGACCTTAATGGGAGCAATTATTAATAGATAGGAATTAGGGTCGTTACAAGTTTGGTAGCGGAGCATGGTTTAGGGAATATAATTTGTTATATGCTAACTTATTTGTTGATTTTGATGATTTCAGGTGGTGATTTCAGGTAAGAACTCACTCACCTAGGGGCTTATATTGAAAGGGAATGGGATTAAGTTGTAAGGTTTAAATGATAGGAATAATAAACTAATATGCTGATTGTTCATATGCCTTCATATGTTTTCTTGTCATTACCGAATGTGTATACATGTGTATGGTGATGTGTATGATGTGTGAGTCTATACTTGCTTGATGTTTGATGATGATTTCTATGAGTGTTGATGTAATTGCCTAGTGTGCATTGCATGTGTGCATGTGATTTCCAAAAAATCTGTATTTTGTTTTCCAGCATATGCGTATCGTCCGGTGCATGCCTCTCCACCAGGTATCACTTCTTTTACTAGTATTGTATTTAGTATATGTTGAGTAATAAAGGTGTAATCGAGTAGTATGGCATGCTTGAGGCAACAAAGGGACCAACGGGGTAGGTCTGAGATTCAGACCAAACAGCAACAAGTTAAGCAAGAAGAGCCAAATACACAAATTGAGCAGGAAGGGCAAGCCAAGCCCGAAAACCAATCTGAGGATTTTAGTCGATTGTTTTACACACAATTTCATAGAGGTGGAACGGCCTGTGTATACAAGGTCAGAGATTATGATGCAGTTTGGTTGTGTTTAAAAAAAAAAAAAACTACAACTGTATTAACATTTAATAAAGAGAAAGGGGTTGAGCGAGGGTGATGAAAGCCAAGGTGGTAATGTTCCTTATCGAGACAGCAAAATCACAAGGATTCTGCAACATGCACTCGGTGGAAATGCAAACACTGAACATAGCCACAGAGTTGCATGATATTCTTTCGTTAAAGACATAGGTGGCTTCCGTGTTCAGTACGCTATGCTTCCACAGCCACAGCTGGCCAGCCTGACTTTGGTGAGTCCCAGAGATAAGGATGAACAACAATCTGCCGAGCACCTCAGCAAACACAATCTCATCTGGAGGATGCTGAGCTTGAACAGATGGTTCTTCCTCTACGATCCTTTCTTACGCAGTTGGACATATTCTTCTTGGGGCCATTCTATTAATGAGGAAGTACGAGCTCTTTTATAGAGCAGCCTCGCCTCTTTTTGGATTCATTACCATTCCAGTCGTCTAACGGGGTTACTTAACATGGGGCTGCCATAGCGTACCGGCCCAGCGGATACAGAGATCAACCTCCAAAATAAGAGAAACTAGGCCTGAAACGAGATAGCTGGCAACTGCTGAAAGGGGTGTAAAACACTCGAACTGGAACTCCATGTACTTATTTAGATTCTGCAATTGGTTTGGCTGGAGATATGGCATGGCAGGAAATAGTCTGTTGCAGAAACTTGCTAAAAGAAAGCTCGTCTGGACTGATACCAAACTCCAGCTTCCATTCCATCCCAGCGAAGGAAACAAACTTTCCTGTCCTGCGGCAACTTCCACTCAAACTGTTGCTACAGAAGGTGCTGCCGAGATGGTTACGAGAGGGGCTGCTCAACCAAATGATCAAGATGAACCCCTGGCGGGAAGATGAAGATGGAGAGGAGAACGATCAGCGAATGATCATGCAAGGCGGCTCGTCAGTTAAGACAGGAAGAGGGAGAGGAGCAGTCTTCGTTCTTAGGCTGCTCTGTGCCTTTCACAGACAGGAGGGAGGATTGCCATGCATAGTAACGGAAGAGGACCAAGAGGAGGACAAGGACCAACTGATATGGGAGCCAGTCGTGATTGATGAATATTACGCGGATATTCTATATGAGAGGATTGCTATTCTGCATGCTGTCAGGGTTTACTATAGCTACCTAGGTAAAATTGAGACCAGACAAAAAAAAAAAAAAGAAGGTATTTTATACAGGCTACGAAACACTACAACCAAGCGTTGAGGATTGATATGCACGAGCCTTCCACCTGGGTTGATAAACGCATGCGTTGAGTACAATCGTTGGCACTATATAAGAGAGCTTTGCAAGCATATTGCCCTGGAGCAGTAAGACTTGGCACCGGACACTGCCACTACAAATTAGGCCACTTCGAGAAAGCTCAGTTGGCAGTTGAACAAGTTACTGAAGCATTCTTTAGAAGAACAACGTAGAGAGTCTCTGAAACTTCATGTAATGAAGCTTGGAACAAACATAGACGACTTGAGCCGGCAGAAGGAAAAACACAAAAGAGGCATACCGTTCTCACTCATTTAATGAGTTAAAACAGGCTGGATTAGAAGGGCTAGTTGACACAAAAACCCCTGTACAGCCAACACAATCAGCGAAGGAGACAACCCATAGCAGCAAGAAGATGACGAAGGAGCCCTAGACATGTCACGCTCACGCTCCAAGAGAAGATACAGTGCTGCGAGTTGGGTATCACCAGAGGGCTGGTGAGGAATGAAGGTGAGGCACGGGAAGGAGAAGCTGAACGAAAGAAACGAACCACAAAACAAGCTCCCAGCGTGAGCAGGAAGGAAGAAGGAGGAAAATACAAGAGCTTCTAACACGAACTGCAACAGGAGAGAGAGAGAAAGTCGAAAGAAAATGGAGGAAGCTGAAGCCTGTTGTTTGCAAGCAAGACAAAAGGAGGAAGAACAGGAGGCTTTGCAAGGAAAGCTAGTTATCTTCATGCATGCGTAATGCATGATCACTGTGCAATGTTGCGAACAGTGAAGCTGATCCCAAGAATTGATCTACAAGCGATGACTCTAAAATATGGTGGGGGGAGTGGCCATACAGATTCTTACAACTCCAGCTCCAAGAGTGATCAGCCCAAGCGACCTTGAAGAATTCCGCCCTCTTCTTCAATATAGACGTGACCGTGATACTGGGGAGATGCGTGAAGTTCTTGATGGGCTGTTTCTGAAAAATGGATATTTGTATAAGCAAGTATCTGTTGATTCAATCAGATGCAACATTATTTGATTAGGACCTTGAAGACTGGAAATATTGTGAGGAGTATCCATTTCAGGGCATTAAGAAACTGTCCCTGGGTTGGAGAGCTTGGGGTTCAGTACTTGCTTTGCTTGGAACGTTGCCATGCCTCTGAAGTATGGCACTCGGTTCTGAAATGATGGACGCCATGGATTATTCAATGACTCATGAAGACGTTTATGACGGCTCTCAAAGTAAACGGCCGATTGGCTCCTCGCGAGGAGACTCTTACGGGCAGTTGCAGAGTCCAGCAGGAGGTGCCAGTGGCGACGGTGGAGGTGGTGCTGCATAAAAAAAAAAAGGGAAGAAAAGAAGAGAAATACTGTGATTACCGTCAGCATCCATACAGAATTCTCCACTTCACGAGGATTAGACTTGAAATATCGATGGTTGAAAGTGCATCCTGCGTGCATGGCCACTTTATGATCATCCCTCAGATGCGAAACCAGAAAGGCAATATCTCCAACGACAAAGTATTCTGAGCCCGCATATGGACAATTATATGGTCTGAGATTGCAACCAGCTTCATGCTTCAATTTGCTATAATATGGGAATATCTTTGGACATCCCAGAAAAGAATACAAGGGATCGAGAATGATGATAAAAATGATTCGAGCAAAGGGTATAGAATCCCTTTCAGAAGCCGAGCTTCATCAGGCTTGTACAGATCGTGGATTGCATGGATTGCTATCAGTGGAGGAAATGCGCCAGCAGTTGTGTGATTGGCTAGATGAGGTCGTTGATACTGTCCAGGTGACTTCCATGCCATCTGAAGATTCTGTTTCAGAGGAAGTTGGAGTTCCTAGAGATGCAAGAAGAACTGATCAAGGAGGAAGACATATATAGCTTGTTAGAATATCACGGGTTTATGGTAAAGGAATTTGAAGAATGATTGTGAACTCATAAAAAAAAAGGGGGGAAGAAGAAGAAGCTTTTCAGCACCAACACCAGCACCAGCACCGGCATCAGCTCCAGCACCTGGTGCGCCTCCATTTGTGAAGGTTGGGGAGCTGTGAGGAAGTTGCATTCTGGCATGAGAGCTTACCCGAATATTATAAATTCAGAAGCGTCCTTATGCGCACTTATGGCCAGAGTTACCACTAGAATATCGTTCGAGGAATACATGGATGCCTCCTCAGAGCGAGAGCTATCTGTATACCAGGCTGCTAAATTTCAAGGAGAGACGCTGAACATGAAACAAAAAAAAAAAAAAAAAGAAAAAAAAAAAGGAGAGTAAATAATCAGCTGCATGCCGGTCTAGAACGAGCTAGTGTATATGGATCAGCAGCACTGATGATTATATTCTTATTGGGTGAATTTACTATTCCGGAAAGGCATGATTAATCCTTGGTGGAGTTGGGCTTATTGGGTGTCGCCACTAACCTATGAGCAACATGCCACTTCTGTCAATGAATTTGCGGCTGACAGATGGGTGCAGAGATCTGACATTGGGAAAGCTTTGTTGCTGGGAGCAGGGCAAAGGGTTGTTCGGAGCATATCTAAAGAGAGATTCTTACTGAAAGATTTTCCAAAGAAAGACTTAAGCTATAAAGATGGACACGTGGGGGACAATGACCAGATTGAGACTTTTGATGATTCAAAAGATGAAGAACTACCTGATATTAATCAAGCAAATGAAAACAACATGTTTCACATTTCAGTGGTAAGAAAACATATGTGAGATCCTGCTCATGTGTTTAAAGAACCGCCAGTTGAAGTTGCTGAAGACCTATCCTATCCCTTACAGCCAGTTGCCATACTACATCGGTCAGTTCGACAGCTTCGCAGTCGAAACGTGTCTATGATACGAGTTGTTTGGCGTAATGGCCAAATTGAGGAGCAGTCTTGGGAGACTGAGGAGTCTATGCATGCAAAATTTCCTTACTTGTTTGATTAGGTACTTATGTTTAAAATTTCGAGGACGAAATTCTTATAAGGAGGGGAGGATGTAAGACCCCGAATTTTGAGTCCTAGAAGTCCAGAAGCCAGTGCAGGTGAAAAGACGATTTTGCCCCTGAAGGAAAGGATGTGTGATGGCCGAAATTGGTAAGATTGTTTAGTAAATTATTTTGTTTCTAATTCCTTTAGATCTAGGTTCTTGTAGATGAGTAATTGCCTTAGGAATCATCCTTAAGGCTAGATAGTTGCCTTATAGATTAAAATCCCTAAAAATAGGGGAAGATAATTAAAGAGTTTAGAGTTTAGTTATCTAGTAAATTATCCTATTTAGATAAAGTGATTAAAGTAGTAATCATAATTCTATACCCATTCATTATAAATAGGAAGCCAACCTCACAAAGAATTATTCATAGAAAACCTACAAATTTCGTATAGGCTTAAAACCCTATACCTCCCTATAGCCACCATAATTTGCAGAAACTTCAAACCAGCATAACTCACTCATCGTTCGTTGGATCTCTGTGAGTAATAGCTTGTTGGAAAACTCTCTTCATCCTCTTTCCAACCATCATTTGGTTTTCATCAGGAGGTTAGTATTTCTTTGTCTAATGTTATTTTGAAAATCGGCAGCCGAATTAGGTTTTCGCCAAATCTTTTTAAACTTCAAAATAGCATAACTTTCTACTCGTTTGTCAGAATCTTGCAAATAATATGTCGTTGGAAAGATATTTTCATTCTCTTTTCAACCATAGATAAATCACAGCTTGCATATAAATATTTCGTTGTAAGTCGAGACGAAATCGTCCTATGCCCTACTTTTAGCAATAGGTTTTGCATAGTTAATTGGTATGGTAAATTCAGGTTGAATCTTGATAAGTTCCTGGCTATCACATCACACATCCAAGGGAAGGCACCTGCAACATCGGATCACTGGTTTTCTGATAGGTTTGGTGAGTGGTATTGGTAAGGAAATAAGGTATTTAATTAATTATTGAATATGCATGCTTAGTTTGTTTTGTCTTTGCCTGGTGATGATTTAGGTGGTTCAGATTTGCTTAATAAAGGCAAAGGAGTTGCTTATTGTTCAGAGACAAGAGAGGTAGGATCTATGCCTCATCGGTTTCTCCAGAAACCCCCGCTCTTATCTAATGTTTTTGTTACCTGCCTTTGTTGTATTGTTTGTGATTGGATTGTAGGGTGTGAATATGCAATCCGGAATGAGATATGAATCTCCTAGGCTGTATAGAACCCCTGAGTTAGGGATTGAGTGCCTGGGATGCTATTGTTATATGAATTGGATGTGTTGATTGTTTCCTGACATGATTGAGAATGTAACGACCCTAATTCCCATCTATTAATAATTGCTCCCATTAAGGTCATTACCGCCGTGAAACCCAAATAAGCCTAAATAACACCTAAGACCTATTTGAATTCCACAAGGCTAATCTTAAGATTTCCTATTTTAAGCTTGTTAATTTTATTCCTTATCAACAATTGGAGCATGATATTGGACATATGTTCTGGTATCATACGGAGTAAATAAAACATCAGCGGAAGTCTTAAATTAATCCATTGGGTTCATAACACACAAGTCCCATAGGGATCCAAATAAACAACAAGAAATCTTCCAAGTTTCGGAAGTAGCAAGCAAAAGAAGAGTGCTTAAAATAAACCAGAAAGTTGCCCAATCATATGTTATATGCGCAAGTAACAAGTTTTAAAATGTGATGCGATATCGTCCCGCCATGCAGCCTTAATCTCACACACTGGTACCACGAACAGTAAATGTACCTAAGCCTGAAAAATGGTAAAAACAACGGTTTGAGATTACAAGAATCTCAGTAGGGTCACAGCATCATAAGATCTACAGAATCCCTAAACACAAATCTCCCAATTCATATAAGATCATCCCTAAACAACTAAAGGGGTTCACGAAATTCATAAATCATTCAAAAAGGGTTAAGGCCGAATCATTGGCTGAGGGAGGACTCCAAACACTTTCGAAAGGTCAGAAGTACACAGGCAGGTGAAACACATCAGTATTGCCCTCGGCAATGAATAAGAAAGGCCATCCCCTTCCACCTGTGTTGTCCAAGACTTACTGCACAAAGGGTAGATGGTTAACACACAAACTAATCAGTAAGCCTTTCACCTTATCCCCGCAAGGACAAGTCGACTAGCCCACATGGACAAGTCTTCCCATAGCCGCAACTAGGGCATCCCCAAATCACACAGAAGTGGGCTTCCTATCTCGCAAGACAGGGATCCGGCCACCAAGGACAGATATCCAGCGCTAGCTTGCTGGTTCAACACCCATACACCTCCCACAAATCGATAAGAACCTCTCCTCTCCCTAGAAGCATCAGTTCTTACCCTGCCTGGCCAGAAGAACAGGATCCTGACACACAAACACGTACAAGCACACACAGGCAAGTACAAAGCACAATACCATAACAGGGTATTCTCAATCTCGTCAAGAAATAAACAACACATCCAATTCATATAACAATAGCATCCCAGACACTCAATTCCTAACTCATGGGTTCTATACAGCCTAGGAGATTCATATCTCATTCCGGATTTCATATTCTCTCCATATAATCCAATCACAAACAATACAACAAAGGCAGGTAACAAAAACATCAAATAAGAGCAGGGGTTTCTGGAGAAACCGATGAGGCATAGATCCTACCTCTCTTGTCTCTGAACAAGAAGCTACTCCTTTGCCTTTATTAAGTAAATCTGAACCACCTAAATCATCACCACACAAAGATAAAACCAACTAAGCATGCATATCCAAAAATCAAATGCATACGCTATTCCTTACCAGTACCACTCACCAAACCTATCAGAAAACCAGTGATCAGATGTTGCAGGTGCCTCCCCCTTGGATGTGTGATGTGATAGCCGGAAATTAAACAAGATTCAACCTGAATTTACCATTCCAATTAACTATGCAAAACCTATTGCTAAAAGTAGGGCATAAGACGATTTCGTCTTAACCTAAAACAACGAAGTATTTACATCCAAGCTGCGATTAACATAGTTTTGGAAAGATAATTAAAAGAGCTTTCCAACAAAATATTATTTGTAAGATTCCAACAAACGAGTAAAAAGTTATGCTATTTTGAAATTCAAGAAGATTTGGCGGAAACCTAACGCGGCCGCCGATTTTCAAAGTAACATTAGACAACGAAATACTAACCTCCCGAAGAAAATCCAACGATGGTTGGAAAGAGGATGAAGAGAGCTTTCCAACAAGCTATTATTCGCAGAGATCCAATGAACGATAAGGGAGTTATGCTAGTTTAAAGTTTCTGCAAATTCTGACGGCTAATGGGAGGTATAGGGTTTTAAGCCTATACGAATTTTGTAAGGTTTTAGGGGAAACTTTTGTGGGGTTGGCTTCCTGTTTATAATGAGTGGGTATAGAATTATGATTACTACTTTAATCACTTTATCTAAATAGGATAATTTACTAAATAACTAAACTCTAAACTCTTTAATTATCTTCCCCTATCTTTAGGGACTTTAATCTCTAAGGCAATTATCTATCTATAAGGATAATTTCTAAGGCAATTATCAACTTATAAGGACTTAGATCTAAAGAAATTTAAAACAAAATTAATTACTAAACAATCTTACCGATTTCGGCCATAACACATCCTTTCCTTCAGGGAAAAAATCGTCTTGTCACCTGCATTGGCTTCTGGACTTCTAGGACTCAAAATTCAGGGTCTTACAGAGAATACCCTGTTGTGGTATTATGTTTTGTACTTGCCTGTGTGTGCTTGTACGTGTTTGTGTGTCAGGATCCTGTTCCGGTGGCCACGCAGGGTAAGAACTGATGCTCCTAGGGAGAGGAGAGGTTCTTATCGATTTGTGGGAGTTGTATGGGAGGTGAACCAGCAAGCTAGCGCTGGATATCTGTCCTTGGTGGCCGGATCCCTGTCTTGCGAGATAGGAAGCCCACTTCTGTGTGATTTGGGGATGCCCTGGTTGCGACTAAGGGAAGACTTGTCCATGTGGGGCTAGTCGACTTGTCCTTGCGAGGATAAGGAGAAAGGCTTACTGATTAGTTTGTGTGTTAACCATTTACCCTTTGTGCAGTAAGTCTTGGACAACACAGGTGGAAGGGGATGGCTTTTCTTACTCATTGCCGAGGGCAATACTGATGTGTTTCACCTGCCTGTGTACTTCTGACCTTTCAGAAGTGTTTGTAGTCGTCCCTCAGCCAGTGAATCGGCCTTAACCCTTTTTGAATGATTTATGAATTTCGTGAACCCCTTTAGTTGTTTAGGGATGATCTTATGTGAATTGGGAGATTTGTGTTTAGGGATTCTGTAGATCTTATGATGCTGTGACCCTACTGAGATTCTTGTAATCTCAAACCGTTGTTTTTACCATTTTTCAGGCTTAGGTACATTCACTGTTCGTGGTACCATTGTGTGAGATCAAGGCTGTACGGCGGGACGATATCGCATCACATTTTAAAACTTGTTACTTGCGCATATAACATATGATTGGGCAACTTTCTGGTTTAATTTAAGCACCCTCTTTTGCTTGCTATTTCCGAAACTTGTTTGAAGATTTCTTGTTGTTTATTTGGATCCCTATGGGACTTGTGTGTTATGAACCCAATGGATTAATTTAAGACTTCCGCTGATGTTTTATTTACTCCGTATGATACCAGAACATATGTCCAATATCATGCTCCAATTGTTGATAAGCAATAAGATTAACAAGCTTAAAATCGGAAATCTTAAGATTAGCCTTGTGGAATTCAAATAGGTCTTAGGTGTTAGTTAGGCTTATTTGGGTTTCACGGCGGTAATGACCTTAATAGAAGCAATTATTAATAGATAGGAATTAGGGTCGTTACACTACCCGTCCAAACTTCCGACCAGAAATCAATCGCATTTCCTTTTCCCAGCTTCCACTTCAGATTTTCACGGACAGCAACAGCTGCCTTGTGATCCCCACTGATACACTTCTCTATTCCTTTCCAGATCAATGACACATTACTACAATCAAACTTCAATCCCTCTCCGCTGAGTGTTGGATTATATAGATCCTTCACAATCTGAACCCACATAGTGTCCTCTTCGGTAAAAAGCCTCCAGCACCATTTAACCAGCAAAGCTCTGTTTTTGATCTCCACACTCCCCATTCCCGTCCCCCCCTTCTCTGTTTTCCTACATGTTCTACTCCACTTGACCTTATGAATACACCTTTTGTCTACCGTGCCTTTCCTCACAAATCTCTTGGCTAGCCCTTCCAACTCTTTAGTCACTCTCCCTGGTACTCTAAACATCGACATATAAAATAGCGAGATGCAGTTCAGCACTGATTTCACCAAGGTGAGCCGGCCACCCATGGACAACAAACGCCCTTGCCAACCTGCAATCCTCCATCTAAACTTATTTATCACCCCTTCCCAAGTTTTGTACTTCCCTGGATTTGCCCCTAGGGGCATTCCCAAGTATTTGATCGGGAACTTTTCTGATCTACATTGTAACCTTTCTGCCATGCGTTCCACATTTACTTGAGTGTGATTAATTCCTATCAACGCACTCTTGTGATAATTGACTTTCAGTCCTGTGATTAGAGCGAAACATCTCAGCACTCTTTTCATATTCCGCAACCCCTCTTCCCCGTCTGCATTAAATAAGATTACGTCATCTGCATATTGCAGATGAGTAAATGAACTTCTGCCGACCGTGATTCCTTTTAGAAGGCCAACTTCCTCTGCCTTGTCTAACATTCTCGATAAACACTCTGCGACTATATCAAATAGCAACGGAGACATCGGATCACCTTGCCTCAAGCCCTTCCTCATTTCAAAGGGCTCCATTAGAGCCCCATTCACTAGGATCTTAACTTTGGCTGTTCCCGTACACTGCTCTACCCATCTTTTCCACCTATGTGGGAACCCCATAGCCTCCATAATCTCCACCATAGCACCCCAACATACCGTGTCATATGCTTTGATGAAGTCAACTTTCAGACACCACCCTTTTTATTTTTCAGCCTTGACTGCGTGAATTACCTACGAAGCTATCATCACTGACTCTACCAGTTGTCTGCCTTCGATGAAGCCAGATTGTGTCTTTGAGATTAACGAAGAGACAATTGTACTTAGCCTTCTCACCAAAATGTTAGCTATGATTTTGTATATACCATTCACCAAGCTGATAGGTGTGAAATTTTTCAAGCTAGTTGCCCCATCTACCTTCAGGAGTAACACCATGAAGGAATTGTTCACTCCCTGCGGAAGCCTACCGCTCTTGTAGAACTCCTCCACCAGTCCTTCTATTTCCGGCTGCAACACCGCCCATGCCTTCTTATAGAAGTAGAAATTAAAACCGTCCGGTCCCGGAGATTTGTGGCTTACGCAATCCCACACTGCTTGTTTGATCTCATCCTTATCCATTCTCTTTTCTAACCTCTCGGCCTCCCCTGCTGCCAGTTTTTTAAAACTCAAACTGCCAATCCCCAGCCACTGTTCAGAATCCTCTTGATACAGGCACCGATAAAACCGCTGAATCTCCCTTTTGATTTCTCCCGGGTCTGTAGAGAGTCATCCATCAACTGTAAGTGCCTTAATCTGGTTTACCTTCCCCCTAGTGCTTGCGCAAACATGAAAAAATCTAGTATCCGAATCCCCCAATCTCAACCACTGCACCCTGGACTTTTGTCTCCACATCGATTCCAGCTGAGTTTTATTCCTCCATTTCGTTTCCAGCAGCCTCGAATATCGTCTCACCTCCTCTTCGCTCCTGTGATCCGTCTCTGTTCTGGTGGAATCCATCCTTTAAATCTTCGCCAGAATCTTCTTCAAAGTATCTGTAAGACCCTGAATTTTGAGTCCTAGAAGTCCAGAAGCCAGTGCAGGTGAAAAGACGATTTTGCCCCTGAAGGAAAGGATGTGTGATGGCCGAAATTGGTAAGATTGTTTAGTAGTTAATTTTGTTTTAAATTCCTTTAGATTTAAGTCCTTATAGGTTGATAATTGCCTTAGAAATTATCCTTATAGATAGATAATTGCCTTAGAGATTAAAGTCCCTAAAGATAGGGGAAGATAATTAAAGAGTTTAGAGTTTAGTTATTTAGTAAATTATCCTATTTAGATAAAGTGATTAAAGTAGTAATCATAATTTTATACCCACTCATTATAAACAGGAAGCCAACCCCACAAAAGTTTCCCCTAAAACCTTACAAAATTCGTATAGGCTTAAAACCCTATACCTCCCATTAGCCGTCAGAATTTGCAGAAACTTTAAACTAGCATAACTCACTCATCGTTCGTTGGATCTCTGCGAGTAATAGCTTGTTGGAAATCTCTCTTCATCCTCTTTCCAGCCATCTTTTGTTTTTTCGTCCGGAGGTTAGTATTTCGTTGTCTAATGTTACTTTGAAAATCGGCGGCCCGCGTTAGGTTTCCGCCAAATCTTCTTGAATTTCAAAATAGCATAACTTTTTACTCGTTTGTTGGAATCTTACAAATAATATGTCGTTGGAAAGATCTTTTCATTCTCTTTACAAAACTATGTTAATCGCAACTTGGCTATAAATACTTCGTTGTTTTTTAGGTTAAGACGAAATCGTATTATGCCCTACTTTTAGCAATAGGTTTTGCATAGTTGATTGGAATGGTAAATTCAGGTTGAATCTTGATAAGTTCCTGGCTATCACATCACACATCCGAGGGGAAGGCACCTGCAACGTCTGATCACTGGTTTTCTGATAGGTTTGGTGAGTGGTACTGGTAAGGAATAGAGTATGCAATTGATTTTTGGATATGCATGCTTAGTGGTTTTATCTTTGTGTGGTGGTGATTTAGGTGGTTCAGATTTACTTAATAAAGGCAAAGGAGTAGCTTCTTGTTCAGAGACAAGGGAGGTAGGATCTATGCCTCATCGGTTTCTCCAGAAACCCCCGCTCTTATCTGATGTTTTTGTTACCTGTCTTTGTTGTATTGTTTACGATTGGATTATATGGTGAGAATATGAAATCCGGAATGAGATATGAATCTCCTAGGCTGTATAGAACCCCTGAGTTAGGGATTGAGTGCCTGGGATGCTATTGTTATATGCATTGGATGTGTTGATTATTTCCTGACATGATTGAGAATACCTTGTTGTGGTATTATGTTTTGTACTTGCCTGTGTGTGCTTGTACGTGTTTGTTTGTCAGGATCCTGTTCCGATGGCCAGGCAGGGTAAGAACTGATGCTCCTAGGGAGAGGAGAGGTTCTTATCGATTTGTGGGAGTTATATGGGAGGTGAACCAGCAAGCTAGCGCTGAATATCTGTCCTTGGTGGCCGGATCCCTGTCTTGCGAGACAGGAAGCCCACTTCTGTGTGATTTGGGGATGCCCTGGTTGCGACTAAGGGAAGACTTGTCCATGTGGGGCTAGTCGACTTGTCCTTGCGAGGATAAGAAGAAAGGCTTACTGATTAGTTTGTGTGTTAACCATTTACCCTTTGTGAAGTAAGTCTTGGACAACACAGGTGGAAGGGGATGGCCTTTCTTATTCATTGCCGAGGGCAATTCTGATGTGTTTCACCTGCCTGTGTACTTCTGACCTTTCAGAAGTGTTTGTAGTCCTCCCTTAGCCATAATCTCGGCCTTAACCTTCTTTTGGTTTATTGTTGAATTGTGTGATCCCTTTAGTTGTTTAGGGAATGATCTTATGTGATTTGGGAGATTTGTGTTTAGGGATTCTGCAGATCTTATGATGTTGTGACCCTACTGAGATTCTTGTAATCTCAAACCGTTGTTTTTACCATTTTTCAGGCTTAGGTACATTTACTGTTCGTGGTACCAGTGTGTGAGATCAAGGCTGCATGGCGGGACGATATCGCATCACATTTTAAAAACTTGTTACTTGCGCATATAACATATGATTGGAGCAACTTTCTGGTTTATTTTAAGCACTCTTCTTTTGCTTGCTACTTCCGAAACTTGGAAGATTTCTTGTTGTTTATTTGGATCCCTATGGGACTTGTGTGTTATGAACCCAATGGATTAATTTAAGACTTCCGCTGATGTTTTATTTACTCCGTATGATACCAGAACATATGTCCAATATCATGCTCCAATTGTTGATAAGCAATAAGATTAACAAGCTTAAAATCGGAAATCTTAAGATTAGCCTTGTGGAATTCAAATAGGTCTTAGGTGTTATTTAGGCTTATTTGGGTTTCACGGCGGTAATGACCTTAATGGGAGCAATTATTAATAGATAGAAATTAGGGTCGTTACAAGTTTGGTAGCGGAGCATGGTTTAGGGAATATAATTTGTTATATGCTAACGTATTTGTTGATTTTGATGATTTCAGGTGGTGATTTCAGGTAAGAACTCACTCATCTAGGGGCTAATATTGAAAGGGAATGGGATTAAGTTGTAAGGTTTAAATGATATGAAAAAAAAATAAATAAATAAATAAATAAACTAATCTACTGATTGTTTATATGCCTTCTTATGTGTTTCTTGTTATTACCGAATGTATATGATTGCTGATGTGTGAGTCTCTATTTGCTTGATGTTTGTTAATGATTTCTATGAGTGTTAAAGTCATTGCTGAGTGTGCATTGCATGTGTGCATATGATTTTCGAAAATTTGTATACTGTTTCCAGCATATGCGTATCGTCCGGTGCATGCCTCTCCACCAGGTACCACTCCTATTCCTAGTGTCATATTTAGTATGTGTTGAGTAACAATTATATAGTTGTGTAGTATGGCACTCTTGAGGCAACAAAGGGACCAATGGGATAGGTTTGAGATTCAGACTGAACAGCAACCTGTTGAGAAGAGGAGGCAAATTACAGATAGTATCTGCATTTGCTGTAGACCATGTAAAACGTTTTATCTTCACCTACAAGCAATGTGATATCAACGAGGCTTCTAAAGGACTTACTGGTACATATGCTAGTAGACTGTCAACAGTTCCACTAAGTAAACGTTGCCATCTGCTCACTGTCCAGAACAATCGTTGTCCAATTACCAAGAGCATGTGGCCACGTCTGAAGAATGGGAAATACAAAGGAGACTTAATCAAGAGTCAATTGATGCATTTATGAGCATCATAGGAGCTACGGAGGATGTCTCGCTGCAAAAACTAGAGGCTCACGGTGGTGCTCTCAATGCAGCCGCTTTTACTCATTTCAATGGAGAAGATCAAGTGCTGGGGACAATGCTATTGTTGTTCCTGAAGACGATCCAATGGATATCGATGATCCAGCTGAAGTTGCATTACGTAAGAGAAATCCTCTATCTGAGGCCGACACTGTGAATCCATTCTCTCTCAATACTTGATCCACAGTTTCGTAGAAGTATGTTTGGTGGTGCAGCAAATAATTGAGTCTGAAGATGACGAAGATGCAGCAAATAATTTACGCTCGCGGGTGGTGCAGCAAAATGAAAAAAAAAATGAGGTTTTGGTGGTAGTTATGATGCGAACTTCATCACCTTGTCAGCACCAGAAGACTCGTTACGACCAAGGATGCAAGAACCCTCCAATATCTCCTCCTGTATATTGTCACGTTGTCCATGCATGCCTAGCAACCCTTCCTATATTTAACGGGAAAAGGAAGCGACCCTTTTGTGGTATCACATGCAGTGTCTGATGGTACTGATGCAGAGCGGAACTTTGCTTGACCGTGCGATTATTATGGTCTCTCATGAATCTGATACGAAGGCATCTGCAGTGCTTCTGAAATTACCAAGTGAGAAAATTGTTGGCAAAGGATCTACCAGTACTGTTTTTGTACTGGACTTGCCTACCCCTTTGTGGTTCTGTATATGCGGAAGAAGACCAGAAGTTGAAGACTCTCTACCAGTTGTTCCACGTTTTGCAAATTTCCTATCAAAATGCTTAGTGGTGCTTCAAGTGGAATGGATGTCTTCTCAAGACAGAGGAAAATAGCTCCTGAAGCTTAAAGATAGGGATTCAGGTTTACCACCAGAGTGCAACCTCTACGTCTCGCAGCGTGGGATAACAATGATAGGTTTACCTTTTTCATGAGTAGGAGAACATGCTTTTTCGTCATCTCCTGGTGCTCCACTTCGAAGAAGCAAATGGAACTTGAAGAATCCACGCTGTGACTGCTTGAAACAGCCATTCCGGGTGTAACTGATCCCATGCTCAATATCGGAATGATGTTTAGTGTGTTTGCTTGGCATGTTGAAGATCACAGTATTAATTACCATCACTGTGGTGCATTTAAAAAAAAATCTAAACGGAAGAGAACCAAGAGGAGAAGGGGTGCACCATGTGCAAGCAGTGGCAGAAAGTTAAAACCCAGACCACCGCGGAGCAGCATCCCTACTGAGAGACAAGAGCTTACGCTGTTAACTCAGCATCCCTACTGGGTTATGGACGATCAAAAAGTTGATGAAGGCATTGGAATTTGCTAGAGTGCGCAGGCTCACCATCGAACGAGGATACAGTAGAGGAGGATGAGGACCTACTGTTATGGGAGGCTATCTCTTGACTTCCGTCGCAGGAGCAAGACAGGAGCCATGCCAAGTTGGAAGGCTTCAAAGTGAAGGCAGAAGGATTGTCCAAAACAATGGAATCAGTGTTCCAATGGATCCATTTCATAACAAAAGCTCAGACAGAATTCTATGGCAGAAGGCACTAGCACCTATTAACACAAAGGAATATTTTAAAACAAAAGGAAATACTGTGATTACGGTCAGCATCCATGCAGAATTCTCCACTTCACGAGGATCAGCATCCATGCAGAATTCTCCACTTCACGAGAATTAGACTTGACATATCGACGGTTGGAAGTGCATCCTGCGTGCATAGCCACTTTATGATCATCCCTCAGATGCGAAACCAGAAGGCAATATCTCCAACAGCAAGTCGGACCGGAAGAAACGAAAGCAAGGAAGACGGAGAAGGAGAAGAAACAAAGGCCAAGGAAGCTCAGCAAAACGAAGGAGAGGCCTTAAGGGCCAGGTTGCGTGAAGTGACAACTGCAAAGAGCACCAACCTTACCCGTCGAAGAAAAGAAGATGGGGACTTTGGCAGGGGAAATCAAGGAAAACTATAGGTGAACCCGCAAATAGAAACCAGCTGGGTCTCCAAATGGCGAACATGTGCATGACTTTGTTAAGGTGAAGCGGCATTAGAAGGGCTAGTTGACACAAAGACCCCTGTACAGCCAACACAATCAGCGAAGGAGACAACCCATAGCAGCAAGAAGATGACGAAGGAGTCCTAGACATGTCACGCTCACGCTCCAAGAGAAGATACAGTGCTGCGAGCTGGGTATCACCAGAGGGTTGGTGAGGAATGAAGGTGAGGCACGGGAAGGAGAAGCTGAACGAAAGAAACGAACCACAAAACAAGCTCCCAGCGTGAGCAGGAAGGAAGACGGAGGAACATACAAGAGCTTCTAACACGAACTGCAACAGGGGAGAGAGAAAAAGTCGAAAGAAAATGGAGGAAGCTGAAGCCTGTCGTTTGCAAGCAAGGCAAAAGGAGGAAGAACGGGAGGCTTTGCAAGGGAAAGCTGGTTATCTTCATGCATGCATGCATGCCCACTGTGCAACGTTGCGAACAGCCTTTTTGCTTCATTGCACTTTGGCTTGCAGAATGACTGAGGTCTCCCTGTTACCTGTGTTGCTGAGTGGCTGGGAATGGAGGAAGAACCAGGATGAGGAAGTATTGTCTAAGAAGGTTCTGCAGGGAGCTCAGTGTCGAAGAAGAGGAAGGCGTCAAAGGGACTTCACAGCTCAAAGAGAAAGAAAAATAAACTTTTTAATGCCGAAAAGTGTATTAATGTTTCTGAAGATGGTGGAAACGATCATGCAAAGCAGGATAGTATAATGAGCACCGGTGGAACTGATGAAAGAAAGAGAGATTTTACCAAGCTAGAGGTGAAACTGGACCACGAAAATCGTCTGCTACGGGTCTGTGCTGATGACCGGATCTTCCTAGAAATTTCACCTTGGTGCAAACAAGCTTGCGATTTTCTCATCGCTATTGCGGAGCCTGTTTCCAGGCCGGAGTCTATGCATGAGTACAATTTGACTCTGCATTCTTTGTATACGGCAGTTTCAGTTGGGGAGGAGACGAAGACTATAATAGCAGTCTTGAGTGAGCTATCCAAGACAGAGGCTGCCGAAGGGAATGGTTGATTTCATTCACGGTTCTACTACAAATTATGGGAAAGTGAAACTCGTGCTTAAGAAGAATCAGTATTTTGTGGAATCTCCGTTTCCAGAAGTCCTGAAGAGAGTGCTCAGGGATGATGTTATTTCTAAAGCAAGGCTTATATCTAAGAGTTTATACAGGCAAGATGAATTTACTATCAGCAAGGCTGTGGGAGAAGTTTCTAATGTTCGTGATGGGTTGATAAATCAAGCAGAATTTGCAACTGCTGCAGAAGATAAAGAAACACACTCCTTTGAGATTGAACCTTCTCAGGTTGAGAATGTGAAGCAGCGGTGCTAGGCAAATGCTTTGGATTATCCAATGCTGGAGGAATATGACTTCAGAATGACACCGTGAATCCTAATGCAAGACCACGGCCATAACAAGAGAGAAAGAATCAAGGTGGTGGAGAAACGGAACTTCGCATTGTCTCTTTGCTGGAGATATACTTGCATGAAAATCCAGAGAAAGGCTTAGGTGTTAAAGATGGACAAGTGGTGGACAATGACCAGAGTGAGACTTTTGATGATTCAAAAGATGAAGAACTTCCTGATATTAATCAAGCAAATGAAAACAATGTACTTCACATTTCATTGCTAAGAAAGCATATGTGAGATCCTGCTCATATGCTTAAAGAACCGCCAGTTGAAGTTGCTGAAGACCTATCCTATCCCTTACAGCCAGTTGCCATACTAGATTGGTCAGTTCGACAGCTTCGCAGTCGAAGCGTACCTATGGTACGAGTTGTTTGGCGTAATGGCCAAATTGAGGAGCAGTCTTGGGAGACTGAGGAGTTTATGCATGCAAAAAAAAATAAAAAAAAAAAAAATTTCCTTACTTGTTTGATTAGGTACTTATGTTGAAAATTTCGAGGACGAAATTCTTATAAGGAGGGGAGGATGTAAGACCCCGAATTTTGAGTCCTAGAAGTCCAGAAGCCAGTGCAGGTGAAAAGACGATTTTGCCCCTGAAGGAAAGGATGTGTGATGGCCAAAATTGGTAAGATTGTTTAGTAAATTATTTTGTTTCTAATTCCTTTAGATCTAGGTTCTTTTAGATGAGTAATTGCCTTAGGAATCATCCTTAAGGCTAGATAGTTGCCTTATAGATTAAAGTCCCTAAAAATAGGGAAAGATAATTAAAGAGTTTAGAGTTTAGTTATCTAGTAAATTATCCTATTTAGATAAAGTGATTAAAGTAGTAATCATAATTTTATACTCTCTCATTATAAATAGGAAGCCAACCTCACAAAGATTATTCATAGAAAACCTACAAATTTCGTATAGGCTTAAAACCCTATACCTCCCTATAGCCACCATAATTTGCAGAAACTTCAAACCAGCATAACTCACTCATCGTTCGTTGGATCTCTGCGAATAATAGCTTGTTGGAAAGCTCTCTTCATCCTCTTTCCAACCATCTTTTGTTTTTCGTCAGAAGGTTAGTATTTCTATGTCTAAAGCTATTTTGAAAATCGGCGGCCGAATTAGGTTTTCGCCAAATCTTCTTGAACTTCAAAGTGGCATAAATTTCTGGTCGTTTATCAGAATCTTGCAAATAATATGTCGTTGGAAAGCTCTTTTCATTCTCTTTCCAACAGTATATAAATCGCAGCTTGCATGTAAATATTTCGTTGTAGGTCGAGACGAAATCGTCCTATGCCCTACTTTTAGCAACAGGTTTTGCATAGTTAATTGGAATGGTAAATTCAGGTTGATTCTTGTTAAGTTTCTGGCTATCACATCACACATCCAAGGGGAAGGCACCTGCAGCATATGATCACTGGTTTCTGATAGGTTTGGTGAGTGGTATTGGTATGGAAATAAGGTATTCAATTGATTATTGAATATGCATGCTTAGTTTGTTCTTGTCTTTGCCTGGTGATATTATAGGTGGTTCGGATTTACTTAATAAAGGCAAAGGATTAGCTTATTGTTCAGAGACAAGAGAGGTAGGATCTATGCCTCATCGGTTTCTCCAGAAACCCCCGCTCTTATTTGATGTTTTTGTTACCTGCCTTTGTTGTAATGTTTGTGATTGGATTATATGGAGAGAATATGAAATCCGGAATGAGATATGAATCTCCTAGGCTGTATAGAACCCCTGAGTTAGGGATTGAGTGCCTGGGATGCTATTGTTATATGAATTGGATGTGTTGATTGATTCCTGACATGATTGAGAATACCCTGTTATGGTATTATGCTTTGTACTTGCTGTGTGCTTGTACGTGTTTGTGTGTCAGGATCCTGTTCCGGTGGCCACGCAGGGTAAGAACTGATGCTCCTAGGGAGAGGAGAGGTTCTTATCGATTTGTGGGAGTTGTATGGGAGGTGAACCAGCAAGCTAGCGCTGGATATCTGTGCCTTGTGGCCGGATCCCTGTCTTGCGAGATAGGAAGCCCACTTCTGTGTGATACGGGGATGCCCTGGTTGCGACTAAGGGAAGACTTGTCCATGTGGGGCTAGTCGACTAATCCTTGCGAGGATAATGTGAAAGGCTTACTGATTAGTTTGTGTGTTAACCATCTACCCTTTGTGCAGTAAGTCTTGGACAACACAGGTAGAAGGGGATGACCTTTCTTATTCATTGCCGAGGGCAATACTGATGTGTTTCACCTGCCTGTGTACTTCTGACCTTTCAGAAGTGTTTGTAGTCCTCCCTTAGCCATAATCTCGGCCTTAACTTTCTTTTGGTTTATTGTTGAATTGTGTGATCCCTTTAGTTGTTTAGGGAATGATCTTATGTGATTTGGGAGATTTGTGTTTAGGGATTCTGCAGATCTTATGATGCTGTGACCCTACTGAGATTCTTGTAATCTCAAACCGTTGTTTTTACCATTTTTCAGGCTTAGGTACATTCACTGTTCGTGGTACCAGTGTGTGAGATCAAGGCTGCACGGCGGGACGATATCGCATCACATTTTAAAACTTGTTACTTGCGCATATAACATATGATTGGGCAACTTTCTGGTTTATTTTAAGCACTCTTCTTTTGCTTGCTACTTCCGAAACTTGGAAGATTTCTTGTTGTTTATTTGGATCCCTATGGGACTTGTGTGTTATGAACCCAATGGATTAATTTAAGACTTCCGCTGATGTTTTATTTACTCCGTATGATACCAGAACATATGTCCAATATCATGCTCCAATTGTTGATAAGCAATAAGATTAACAAGCTTAAAATAGGACATCTTAAGATTAGCCTTGTGGAATTCAAATAGGTCTTAGGTGTTAGTTAGGCTTATTTGGGTTTCACGGCGGTAATGACCTTAATGGGAGCAATTATTAATAGATAGGAATTAGGGTCGTTACACCTGGTCCTTGGGTGGCTGGAAGCCTTGTCCTTGTGTGGCTTGGACGCCTTGTCCTTGTGTGGCTGGAAGCCTTGTCCTTGTGTGGCTTGGATATCTTATCCTTATATGCAGGATTAATAGGTTTACTGATTAACTTGTGTGCTAACCTTTTACCTTTTGTGTAGTAAGCCTTAGAAAACATAGGTGGAAGGGTATGACCTTTCTTTCTTTCCAGTGCCGAGAGTAATCTAATGAGATTTATCTGCCTATGTACTTCTGATTTTCAGAAATGTTGTAGTCCACCTTCAGTTTTAGTTTCGGCCCTATCCCTTTGATTGATTCTTGAATTGCATGATACCCATAGTTGTGTAGGGATGATCTGATGTTGTTTGGGAGATTTGTGTTTAAAAATTCTGTAGATCTTATGATGTTGTTACCCTACTGAGATACTTGTAATCTCATCCTATTATATTCACCATTTTTCAGGCTTAAGTACATCCACTGTCCGTGGTACCAATGTGTGAGATCAAGACTGCATGGTGGGGCGATATCTCATAATGTTTGCATACCTACTCCTTGATGCCTGCGCATATAACATGAATTATGATTGGACTACTTTCTGGTTCTTCAAGATTCCTCCTTTACTTGTTGTGTAAGATTTATATTGGGGTTTAACTAGCTGGATATTTTGATCCCTATGGGAATTGTGTGATGTGGATTCATTTATTTTATTTAATGACTTTTGCTGATATTTCATTCACTCAGTATGATATCAGAATACTTGTCCAATATCATGCTCCAATTGTTGATAAAAATAAAGAATGTACATGCTAAAAATCGAGAATTTGATAAGTAAGCCTTATGGGATAGGTTTTGGTTCTTGGGCATGTTTGGGTTTCACGGCGGTAAGGGCCCTAATCAGAGCAATTAATAATAGGTTAGGAGTTAGAGTCATTATGCATGATCACTGATTGGACAATTTTCTGGTTTTCAAGATTCCTTCTTTGCTTGTTATTTCTAAATTATGTTAGAGGTTCACTTGTTGGTTATTTGGATCCCTATGGGACTTATGTGTTATGGATTCATTGATTAAATTTAAAGACTTCCGCTAATGTTTTATTCACTCCGTATGATACCAGAATATTTGTCCATTATCATGCTCCAAACTTTAAAATCTTAAAAGAATTAACATGCTAAAATTGAAACTAGATGGATAAGCCTTGCGGGATTCAGATAGGCCTTGGTTCGGGCTTGTGTGGTTTCACAACAGTAAGGGTCCTAATAGGAGCAATTAATAATATGTTAGGATTTGGGGTCCTTACAAAATCAGCATGCCCTACCTTTTGCCCTATTGTTGACAATTTTGATCAATTGATTAACCTATTGGTTTATGATCTTGTTCCTTTTGATTGTATGTGTTATTAACACCTAATCCTTCTTTGTTAGTATGAAATCGCAATCTCTAAGTCTTGTATACATAAAAAAAAATTTCCCTATTGTCCTATTCTTAATTCCCAATAATTTAATGATGATTGGGATTGTAATTCAAGTTGATTTTTGTTAAGTTCTTGACTATCACATCGCACGTCCAAGGAGGAGGCACCTACGACATCTAATCACTAGTTTCTGATAGGTTTGGTCAGTGGAATTGGTAAGAAAATAGGGTATTTACTTAATTATTGAGTATGCATGCTTAGTTTGCTTTCATATTTGTCTTATGATGTTATAAGTGGTTTGGAACCCTTGAGTAAAGACAAAGGAATAGCTTCTTTTTCAGAGACAAGAGAGATAGGATCTATGCCTCATCAGTTTCTTCAGAGACCCTTGTTGTTTGCTTGTTGATTTCAGTGCATATACTTGTTGATGATTATATGCACATGTGCTAGATAGGGTATGCTTGAATTACAGGATTGAGATGCAATCCTTTAGGCTATACAGAACCCTCGAGATAGGTTATGAATGCCTAATTTCCTTGTGTTGTGTGCTTTGAACATGCTGAGTGTGTTTTGACATGATTGAGAATACCCTTTTGTGGTATTGTGGCTTGTACTTGCTTGTGTGTACTTGTACGTGTTTGTGTGTTAGGATCCTTTTCTGGTGGCCATTCGTGGTACGTGCTGATGTTCCTGGGAGAGGAGAGTTTCTTACTGGTGTGAGCATCATTCGGGTGGCATTCCCCATCATGTGCACGCTGGATGCCTAGTCCTTATGTGGCTAGATGCCTTGTCTTTGTGTGGCAATTTTGGGAATATGAATGTGGGTCCTTACAATTATCTCTTAATTAAACCTCCTTAAGACCCTATAAATTAACATGGCCGGCCAGCCTATCTATCACACAATTATTCTCCCTTTTTCACACAACAACAAAATCTCTCCCTCTCCCTCTTCGTCGAAGTTTTTACTCCCTAAACCCTAGCCGAAATTGATTATCGTTCATTAAATTTCTGTGTGTGATAGCTCATTGGAATTCTCTTTCCATGCTATATCTTATTATCTAGAATTCATCATCAGAATGTTAGATTTTCTATTTTAATTTGTATTTCCAAAATTCCTAGGGTGTGTGCTGAAAATTCTGATTCTTCCTTCTGTTGGTTCTGAATCTTATTCCTCTAATTCCTATGAGTGTTTGGTATATATATTTCCCTTTTATAATGTTAAAATTGAATCTATTCCTTTTGTAATTGATGAAATTGTAAATCCTATCCATATATCATAAGGTGTTGCCAAAATTTGTATATTAAATAGGAGTGAATAATCAGGTTAATTCTTGCTGAGTTATTGGCAATCATATCATGTGAGATCTTTATCCTCCATAGGGTAGATGTCCTAGAAGTCCACAAGTCAGAAATGAAACTCAAGTACCGGTGTAGCTGAAATAACTATTTTATCCCTAAAGAAATGGATGCGTGATGACCTAAAATAATTGCTGCCGGATCTTTTCTATTCTATATCTGATATTTTTATATTAATTATCCTTATTGTTATCCCTTATTATCCAAGGTATTAGATAATTCTTCCTTTTAAATAGAATATCTTTTTTAATAGAATTATCCTTTTAAATAGAATTATCTTTTAATACAATTATTCTTTAATTATCCTTTAAAACTAAAAAATAGGGAATTATTTCTTAGCTAAACTTCCGTAGATACCTATAAAAGAGTGAGCAGCCTATCCTACCTAAACATACCCAAAACCTATTAAATAATTCTGGAATTATTCCCTCCCTTCTCTTCTTCCTCTCGATTTCTGATTTTTGCCTATCCTAAACTCTAGCCCAAATTCCTTGATCTTTATCTTAGCATAGCTCTATCATCCTTTATCGGAATTCTGAAAATAATAGCTTGTTGGAAAGCTCTCTCCATACTATATCTAGCTATCTTAGGGTGTTCATCAGAAGGTTAGTTCATCCTAGTCGAAATTCAAGTTGTAATAAGTCGGTTTTGGTGCCGAGATTGTGTGATTCTTCCTTCAATTGATTTCGGTTGTTATTCCTTTTGTTTGTATGATTGTTTGGCATCCATTCATGTTGTAAAATCATGAATTAATACTTTGAATCTTTCTTATACATGAAATCGGCATGCCCTATTCCCAACCTTATGTTTGCCGAAATTTGATTAATTGACTTATCTATTGGTTTTAGATCTTGTTCTTTCTAACTGTTTGAGTGTCTGCCACCATCTCCTTTCTTATTCACATGAAATCGCAGCTTCTTCTTATGTGTATGATGAAATCACAATTTACCCTAATAAGCCCTAAGGTGTTGCCAAAATTTGTATGATGAATTAAGGTGAATAATCAGGTTGTTTATTGCTGAATTTTTTGCCATCACATCACGCATTCAGGGGAGAAGATATTTCTGTATCCGGATTGATAGATTCTGGTGGGTTAATTGGTAAGGATTCCTAATGTCTTTGGTTTTTAAATAAGTAATCTTGTGGCTTACTATTGTGTAGTCTTTGCTTTGTGATTGTTTAGGAGATTCTGATCTTATTGGAAAGGCAGAGGATTGCATCTGATTCAGACTCGTGAGAGGTAGGATTTATGCCTGATTGATTCCTTTGGTTACCCTAATGTTTGATTGTTTGAATATAATTGAATTCGATTGTCTATCTTGGTTATATGCTTCCGGAATGTGTGATTATGATAATAAAGAATCTTGGAATTTATTAGGGAAATAGGTTGCCTATGTTGTGAAGACCCCAATTCCTAACTATTACTATTTGCTCCGATTAAGGTCATCACCGCTGTGAAACCCAAATAAGCCCAAATGACACCTAGGACCTATCTGAATCTTACCAGGCTTACCATTAATTTCAAATTTTTAGCATGTTTATTTTAATGTTTAACAAAATTTGGAGCATGATATTGGAAAAATATTCTGGTAACATACGAAGTGAATAAAATATCAGCGGAAGTCTTTAGATTAAATCATTGGGTTCATAATACACAACTCCCAAAGGGATCCAAATAACCAGCAAGAAATCCTCCAACATATTTCGGAAATAGCAAGCAAAGGAGGGTTCTTAAAATAAACCAGAAAGTAGCCCAATCATTCATGTTATATGCGCAAGTAAACAAGTATGCAAAAGTGATGCGATATCGCCCCGCCATGCAGCTTTGATCTCACACACTGGTATCACGGACAGTGGATATACCTAAGCCTGAAAAATAGTAAAAACAATGGTATGAGATTACAAGAATCTCAGTAGGGTCACAGCATCATAAGATTTGCAGAAACCCTAAACACAAATCTCTCAATTCACATTAGATCATTCCTAAACAACTAAAGGAGATCACGCAATTCAAGAACCAATCAATAAGGGTTAGGGCCGAATCTATGGTTGAGGGAGGACTACGATCACTTCTGAAAAATCAGAAGTACACAGAAAGGTAGAACTCATCAGATTGCTCTCGGTAATGAAGGAGAAAGGCCATCTCCTTCCACCTATGTTGTCGAAGGCTTACTGCACAAAGGGTAAACGGTTAACACACAAGCTAATCAGTAAGCCTAGTAAGTCGTCTTGCCACACAAGGACAAGTCTTCCTAAGCAACAGACGGACTTGGGCATCCAAAACCATACAAGGATAAGGGCTTCCTGCCATACAAGGACAAAGTTCAGTCGTCTTGCCACATAAGGACAAGTCTTCCCAAGCCATACACGGACTAGGGCATCCCAATCCACACAAGGATAAGGGCTTCCTACCACACAAGGACAGGGTTCAGTCGTCTTGCCACATAAGGACAATTCTTCCTAAGCAATACATGGACTAGGGCATCTCAAACCACACAAGGATAAGAGCTTCCTGCCACTCAATGACAAGATTCCAGCAACACAAGGACCATACATCCAGCGCGCGCATGCTGGGGTTTGCCACCCATACAACTCTCATACCAGTAAGAACCTCTCCTCTCCCTAGGAGCATCAGCGCTTACCCCGAATGGCCACCGGAAAAGGATCCTAACACACAAACACGTACAACCACACATAGGGAAGTACAAAGCATAATACCATAGCAGGGTATCCTCAATCATGTCAGAACACAAACAGAATATTCAATTCATATAACATATGTAACTCAGGCATTCAATACCTAACTCAGGGGTTCGATATAGCCTATGAGATCCATATCTCAATCCGAAATTCATACTCTCGCCCTATAATCAAATCTCTTGTAATACAACAAAGGCAGGTATCAAAAACATCAAAAAAATGACAGGGGTCTTTGAAGAAACTGATGAGGCGTAGAACCTAGCTCTCTTGTCTATGAACAATAAGCTACTCCTTTGCCTTTATTAGGTAATTCCGAACTGCCTATATTATCAACAGGCAAAGACGAAAACAAACTAAGCATGCATATTCAATAACTAATTGAATACCATATTTCCTTACCAATTCCACTCAGAAAACCTATCAGAAACCAGTGATCAGATGCTGTAGGTGCCTCCCCTTTGAATGTGTGATGTGATAGTAAGGAACTTAAAAACCTGAATTACCATTCCAATTAACTATGCAAATTTCGTCGCTAAGAGTAGGGCATAGGACAATTTCGACTTTAAGCATAAAGAAGTTTAAAAGAAAGAAATTCATGATCATACATCATGAATAAATGCTAAGAAATCATAAGAACAAGCGAAACGACAACAGAAATCAACCGAAGACAAAAAAATGTAGAAATCTAAAAATATAATTCCGTTGCCGATTTTCTACTTAACCTTAGTCAAGGATATATTTACATTCAAACAAGAAAACATAAATGGTTGGAAAAGGATAAAAAGAGCTTTCCAACAAGCTATTATTTGTAGAGATACAACAAACAATGAAAGAGTTAAGCTATTCTGAAGTTCAAGAAGAATTGGGAGTGCCGCCGAAATTCAACTTAACTTTAGAGAAAGAAATATTAACCTTTTGAATAAAAACCATAGACGGTTTGAAAGAGGATGAAGATAGCTTTCCAACAAGCTATTATTTGTGGGGATCCGAAAAACGATGGGAGAGTTATTCTGGTTTAAAGTTTCAGTGAATTTTGGCAGCTATAGGGAGGTATAAAGGTTTAAGGCTATACGAGTTTTGTGTGTTTTCTATGAATGATTTTTGTTGGGTTGGCTTCCTATTTATAATGGATGGGTATGATATTAAGATTACTACTTTAAAGGCTTTATTAAACTAAGATAATTACCAGATTTAAATTTTTTAATTATCTTTCCCTTTTTTTAGAGATTTTAATTTATAAGGAAATTATCTAGCTATAAGGATTTAGATTAAAGGGAATTAAAACCATGATTAACTACTATATAACTCTTACCAATTTCGGCCATCACACATCCTTTCCTTCAGGGACAAAATCGTCTTTTCACCTGCACTGGCTTCTGGACTTGTAGGACTCAAAATTCAGGGTTTCACATATGTCGGTTATGATTTTAGGATTGATCATTAATTTGTATTGTGATTTGGTTGAGGATCCTTTGCTGTGATTTTTGTATGCATATACTATGTGTGTATGCGTGTATGTGGCTCCTTTGTGCTTTGTTTGAAAGATCCTTTTGTTGTTGGCCATGCGAGGTAAGTATTGTTGCTCTTAGGAAGATGAGAGATGCTTACCGAGTCGGGAGGTTTATCGGTGGTTATTCCTAGCAAGAGCTCACTAGATGCCTCGTAGGTCGGTCGTCAAGATGCCTTGCAGGCCAGTTCGAGTTTGGACATCATGATGCCCTATAGACCAATTCGAGTCCAGACGTTAGGATCCCCTATTTTTGTATGGCAGGATGACTTATATGCGCAGCTGCAAGAGTTCTCCTAGTCCAGTCAAAGTCTGGATGTCAGAGATAGATAAAAGGGTTGCTGTAATATTGATTGTCTAACCATTTTACTGTTTTTTCAGCATAGCCTTGGACAATATGGGTAGATGGGGACAAACCTTGGTTTTGCAAATCAGATTATGCATAGGCTGCCTGTGTGCTTCTGAATAAGAAATGTTTTCAGTCGTTCCCTTTATTTTCTACCGAATTCTTCATACCCTCATATTGTGTGTGGTTGTCATAATTTCGGCCCCTATTATGCGTGTTTCATGCTTGCGGTTTTAATTAGAAATCTTAACTGGTTTTAGGTGTTGATCCTTTGGTTATTGGGAGATGTTTGATTAGGAATCACTAGGACTTATGATGTTGAGTCCATACTGAGATTCTTGTAATCTCATCCCTTATTTTCTCCCACTTTGCAGGCTTAGATGTGTGCTTTGTTCCTGGTACCAAAGGTGTAAGATCAAGGCTATATGGCTGGACGAATTTGCACTTCATTTACGTCCCTTTCTTATAGAATGCACATGCCATGTCTTTGAGTTTGTGTGGATTTGAATTCTGACTTTTCAATCCCTATTCCTCTTTCATTGTTTCTTCCAAAATATACATGATACTATTGGTTGATGTTTTGAGATTCTGTGGGACTTGTGTGTTATGTTTCTACTTGTTTTCAATGTTAATATGTAAGTCTTCTGTTAATATTTTCTTTCACTCCGTATAAACTAGAAATTGATTAATGCATAAACATGCTCCAACCTTTAAATAGCACATGAATCAACCAATAAAATTGACAATTAGGTGACTTGAGCCTTGTGGAATTCAAATAGGACCTTCAAAGAACTTATTTGGGTTTCATGGCGGTAAGGGTCCTAATAGGTTGGGTTTGAGTCCTTACACATCACACATTCAGGGGAAAGATATTACTGTATCAAGATTGTTGGTTTTTGGTAAGCTTTCGGTAAGAATCCCTTTGGTTTCTTATTTATTATTATATGCTTAGTATTATGTTGTCTTTGTCTTATGGTTGTTAGGTGTTTTTGATTCTTTTAATAAAGACAAATGGATAGCATCTTGTTCAGACAGTTGAAAGGTATGATCTATATCAGTTTCTTCGGATACCTTTGTTTGATTATGTGATTTCGGTTTGCATAATGTGGTTTATATGCTTATGCTATTGGGAAGTTTCGGATATAATAGGGCTTGATATGTGACTATTTTGAGATTGGTATTGTATATTGGATTTTGTATTGTGTTTGAGTTTAATTAAGGATACCCTATTGGATTTTTATGTGCTTGTATATGTGCTTGTATGTTAGGATCCTCATGTCGTTGGCCATGCGAGGTAATTGTTGATGTGAGGACCCCAACCCTTTCTAGTTTAGATGTTCAAGAAGTCCAGTAGCCGATGCAGTTGAAATAACTATTTTTCCCTGAAGAAATGGATGCGTGAAGGCCAAAAATAGTTGCTGCCAGATATTTCTTATTTTAATTCTGATATTTTTATATTAATTATCATTAGTTTTATCCCTTATTATCTAAGGTATTAGATAATTCTTCCATTTAAATAAAATATCTCTTTTAATAGATTTATCATTTTAAATAGAATTATCGATCTAATAGAATTATCTTTTAATTATCTTTTTAAGCCTAAAAGTAGGGATTTATCTCTTATCTAAACCTCCTTAGACACCTACAAAAGAGTGGCTAGCCTATCCCACCTAAACAAACCAAAACCTACATAGAAATTTCGTAATTTATCCCTTTCTTCTCAATTTTCGATTTTTGCCTAAACCCTAGCCAAAACTGCTTGGTCTTCATCTTAACATTACTCTCTCATCTTTTATCAGATTCTTGCAAATAATACCTTGTTGGAAAGTTCTTTTCATCGTTGTGCCAACCATCTTGTATTTTTCATCTGGAGGTTAGTTTTTCTTTATAAAAATTAAAATCGTATTTCGAAGGAATTGCCAAAATTTACTTGAACTTCAAAATAGCATAACTCTCTGATCCTTTGCCAGATTCTTGCAAATAATAGCTTCTTGGAAAGCTCTCTTCATCCTATTTCCAACCATTTTGGGTTTCTTATCTAGAGGTTAGTTTTTATTTATTAAAATTTAAATCATATTTCGTCGGAACTGCCAAAATCTGCTTGAACTTCAAAATAGCATAACTCTCTCATCCTTTGTCGGATTCTTGTGAATAATAGTTTGTTGAAAATTTCTTTCCGTTCTCTATCCTGAAATCTCAAGTTCTTATTCTGGAGGTTAGTTTTTCTTTTCCATAATTTAGGTCAAAAATCGATGGGATTTCAAAATTGTGTGATTATGCCTTCAATTGATTTTTGTTATTGTACCTCTTGTTCGTATGATCATTTAGCGTCCATTCATGATGTAAAATTATGAATTCATCCTTTGAATCGTCCCTGTTCATGAAATCAATATGCCCTACTTTTGCTCTATTATTGCCTATCTTGATTAACTGATTAACCTATTGGATTTTGACCTTGTTTTTTTTTATTGTACATGTTATAAACACCTATTCCTTTCCTATCTTCATGAAATCACAACCCTTAACCTATCTAATGTTGAAATCGCAAGTTTCTTTATAAATTTTAAGGTGTTGCCAAAATTTTTGTATTTAATTAGGGTGAAATATCAAGTAAATTCTTACCGAGTTATTAGACATCACATCATGCATTCAGGGGAAAGAGATTGCTGCATCTCGATCATTGGATTTTTGTAGGTTAATTGGTAAGGATTCCCAATGCCTTTGGTTTTTAATTAAGTAGTATTGTGATAGTATTGTGGTTTTTAATTAGGAGATTCTGATCTTATTGGAAAGGCAAAAGATTGTATCTGATTCAAACACGTGAGAGGTAGGACCTATGCCTCATCGGTTCCTTTGGTTACCCTATTGTTTGATTGTCTGAATATGAGTGAATTCGATTGCCTATCTTAGTTATATGCTTGCGGAAAGTGTGATTATGATAATAGGGAATATCAGAAGTTATTTGGAAAATAGGTTGCTTGATTCGGTTATGACTTTGAGTATTGATTTTTGATTTATATTGTGATTTGATTGAGGATCTTTTATTTTGATTTGTGTATGTGTGTACTATGCATATATACGTGTACGTGCCCTGTTCGTGCTTTGTTTGAAGGATCCTTTTGTCCCTGGCCATGCGAGGTAAATATTGTTGCTCCTAAGGAGAGGAGAGATGCTTACCAAACTGGGAGGTTTATGGGTGGTTATTCTCAACAAGAGCTCGTTGGACACCTTGTAGGCCGATTCAAGTCCGGAAGTCAAGAAACTTTGTAGGCCAGTTCGAGTTTGGACCTCAAGATGCCCTATAGGCCAGTTCGAGTCTAGACGTTAGCTTGCCCTATTTGAGAGTGACAGGATGACTTGTATGCGCTGCTCAAGAGTGCTCCTAGGCCAGTTCAAGTCTGGATGTCGGAGACAACTAAAAGGCTTGCTGCATTATTGATTGTCTAACCATTTACGCTCTGTGCAGCAATGCCTTGGACAACATAGATGGATGGGGATGGCCTTTTCTTTTCCTACTGCCAAGAGTAACCTAATGAGTTTTCCTGCCTGTGTACTTCTGATTTTTAGAAGTGCTTGTAGTCCACCCACAACCTTAGTTTCGGCGTTAACCCTTTTGATTGATTCTTGAATTGCGTGATACCCTTAGATGAGTAGGGATGATTTGATGTAGTTTGGCAGATGTTTGTTTGGGAATCCCTAGGACTTATGATGCTATGACCCTACTAAGATTCTTGTAACCTTATCCCTTCTTTTCTACCCCTTTACAGGCATAGGTGTGTACTTTGTTGTTTGTATCAAAGGTGTGAGATCAAGGTTGCACTGCTGGACGAATTTGCACCCCTTTTCTATTGAATGCGCATGCCATGTCTTTGAACTTGTGTGGATTTGCATTATGGCTTTCCAATCCCTCTTTCTCTTTTTGTTGCTTCCAAAATATGCATGATACTATTGGTTGATGTTTTGAGATTCGTATGGGACTTGTGTGTTATGTTTCCACTTGTTTTAAGTATTAATATATATAAGTCTTCTGCTAATGTTTTCTTTCAATCCGTATAAACCAGAAATTCATTAATGTATGAATATGTTCCAACCTTTAAATAACATATAAATCAATCGATAAAATTGTCAATTAGGTGACTTGAGCCTTGTGGGATTCAAATAGGACCTTGTGAGGGCTTATTTGGGTTTCATGGCGATAAGAGTCCTAATAGGTTGGGTTTGGGTCCTTACAGTTGATGTTCTATAGAGAGGAAAGATGCTTACTAGAACTGGGAGGTGTATGGTGATTGTTCCCAGCACGTGCACACTGGATGCCCATGCCCTACATAGCTTTTGGGTTGGTTACTGTTGATGCCGTATAGGTAACTTGGGTTGGGTACAGGTTCTTGTGGAATGCCTTACATATTAACTGGATTGGGTAAAGGATATGTAAAATCTCTTTCCTTGATACTAGGTTGGGTATAGAATGCTTTGCAGGATGTCCTGCATATCTTTTATGTTGGGTACAGCTTTATGTAGGATGCCCTATATGTGGAAGGTATTGTAAGAAGGCTTGTTGTAACTTGTTTGCTAATTGTTTTTCCCTTTCTACAGCAAAGCCTTGGACAACATAGACAGCTAAGAATAAGAATTTTGTTTTGCAAATTGTATAGTTAATTAAGTTTCGTGCGTGCTACTGGTTCAGTCTTGTGATATCTTCCTATGAAATGTTTTGAGTCCCTCCCCTTACTTTACTGATTTCGGCTCAACCTATATTCTTTATGATTGCTTGCTGAATTTTTTTTTTGAGCCTGTTACATAAGTTTATATGATCTATATCTTGTTGGGAGATGTTTGATTGGGAATCCTTAGTTCTTATGATGTTGTGATCCACTGAGATTCTTGTAATCTCATTCTATTGTTTTCCTTTTTTTTCATGCATAGGTTCGTGCTTTGTTGGCGTACCAAATGTTTGGTTAATATTAGGTGGATCATGGTTGTATAAACTAGGTGTGGGTGTATTGGGGTCATGAGTGAATGAATTGGTTGCGGATTGACCAAGGCCATGACTATATAGACAGAACATAGTCGGTCTGGAGGCCACAACTTATAAGACCCTGATCCTCCATAGGGTAGATGTTCTAGAAATCCACAAGTCAGAAATGGAACTCAGGTATCGTTGCAGCTGAAATGACTATTTTGTCCATAAAGGAACGAATGCATGATAGCCTAAACTGGTTATTGCCGAATATTTTCTATTCAAAATATTTTTATTATTCTTAAATTTTATTCCCTACTATTCTAAATATTAAATAATTTTTCTTTTTAAATCAAGTTAATCTTTTAATATATGTGATTATTCCTTTAATTGATTTCTCTTAGTTGTTCCTTTTGTTTGTATGATTATTTTACATCCATTCATGCTATAACATCATGAATTCATCTTTTGAATCTTCCCTATACATAAAATCAGCGTGTCGTAGCCTCTGCCCTATTGATGCCGATTTTGATAAGTTGATTAATATGTCGGTTTCTAATCTTTTTCCTTTGATTGTATATGTTATTAACAACTAATACTTCTTTGTTAACATGAAATTGCAACCCCTAAGTGTGAGACCCCGAATTTTGTTTCTTAGAAGTCCAGAAGCCAGTGCCGGTGAAAAAACCATTTTTTCCCTAAAAAAAAAGATGTGATGGCCGAAATTGGTAAGGAATGTCTAGTGATTATTTCTGATTTTAATTCCCTTCGATTTGGTTCTTTATTAGTTGATAATTACCTTAGAAAATAAAATCCCTAAAATTAAGAGAGGATAATTACAGAATTTAATTATGATAATTTTGTTACGACCCTAAATCCTAACCACTATTCGTTGCTCTGATTAAGGTCATTACTGCCGTGAAACCCAAATAAGTCTCAATGACACCTAAGACCTATTAGAATTTCACAAGGCTACTCATAAGATACCGATTTTAAATTTATTTATTTTGTTGCTTCTCAATCAATTGGAGCATGATATTGGACACATATTCTGGTAACATACGGAGTAAATAAAAACATCAGCGGAAGTCT